>OX940989.1:3409245-3869958 GCA_954871275.1 Leptopterna dolabrata | reverse complement strand
AGGCTAAGTTCGTAGATGGGCAGAATCGGGTCACTCTAAGGGGGAGTTTTGGGGAGGTTTTAGGGGGGGGAAATTACCCATAAATTCCCAAAATGAAACAGTCTGAACAAGTGACACCTCATTTTAAAGGCTTTTGTACGCTGAACACGAAGGTGAAAATCAGAATTGCGATATCTCATTCCGTTCTCAAACTGGAGCACTTTGAAGATGAAGGAACGTGGTTATTTCTTGAAGGATAAAACAGTTTTACATAAAATCAGTTATTTTCTTCGAAAATTCGCTCTTATAGCCATGCTGCATGACTGTGGTTTTTTTTCTTTCATGTGCAATAATTAAAACAGCTATTTTTGTGGTGTCCACCAATTTTGACCCCCCAAAACACGAATTTGGCTCCTATTTTTGACAAATTGTCTTTGATCATTGATAGTGCCATTTAATTGTCTTGATTCATCTGCTGATACTACTTCTAGTGTTATACACATTTATGGTGATTTCAGACAATTTCCCAGGTTTATTACTCATAAAAAAAGAATTTTGGTAACTGAAACTTCGTTAGACCTCAAATTTTCCACTCTTTGGTCAAAATCAACTTCATATTCGGTCTCCTCGTCCTAAAAAACGCTGCAAAGTCCTTGTCACATGGGTTTATTATTCTTCTGGACATACCCACAGAAATGTTGGCTGTTCAGCTATTTTTTCTTTCATGTGCAATAATTGAAACAGCTATTTTTGGTGGTTTCCACCAATTTTGGCCCCAAAAAAACGCGAATTTGGCTCATATTTTTGAATAATTATCTTTGATCATTGATGGTGCCATTTGCCTTGATTCACCTGTTGATACTACTTCTAGTGTTATTATACAAATGTATGGCGATTTCAGACAATTTTTCCCAGGTTTTAAATCACAAAAAAGAAAATTTTGATAACTAAAACTTCGTTAGACCTCAATTTTCCACTCTTTCGTCAAAATCAACTTCATTTTCGGTCTCCTCGTCCTAAAAAACGTCAGCGGTGTTACTTAAAACACACCAAAACCCTATTTTTACAACCCATTTTTCACCCATAACACCCTGGGTGTATTCCGATCGGGCTGCAAAGTTTCGGGACACAACTAGGGCCCAAATGGAGCTTTTGTGTGAAAGAACGAATTTTTTAGACCGAAAATAAAGTAGATATGGATGATAAGGCGTATGGACATTGCATTTTGGTTTATTATTCTGTGAATAACACACCTATGTATTCGCTCAGCAAAAAATTTATATAACACACTCCTCAAAATTTTTTCTTTTACGTTTCAAGGTGCGCAGATTCAGAAAATGCGATGTCCGTCCGCCATATCATCCAAATCTACTTTATTTTCGGTCTAAAAAATTCGTTCTTTTCGCACACATGCTCCATTTGGGCCCTAGTTGTGTCCCGAAACTTTGTAGCCCGATCGGAATATACCCAGGGGTGGTTATGGGTGAAAAATGGGGGTAAAAATAGGGTTTTGGGGTGTTTTAAGTAACACCGCTGACGTTTTTTAGGACGAGGAGACCGATTATGAAGTTGATTTTGACCAAAGAGTGAAGAATTGAAGTTGTAACAGTTTCAGCCTTAAATATATGTTCAATTTTGGTCTAAAATCGTCGTTCTTCCGTACACAATTTGGGTCCAGATTTTGGAACCCATCTGGTCGTAGTTGTGCTCCGAAGCTCGGCCGGTATAACACCCAGGGGTGTTGTGGGGGGGAAAATGGGGTGTAAAAATAGGGTTTTTCCGAGGGGTTTTTTGAGGTTTTAGTGAACATGAGCTTGTGAGGTTCCGTTTTCCATGTTTTTTTGGGGCGATAAGACCGAATATGAAGTTGATTTTGACCAAATAGTGAAGAATTGAGGTTGTAACGAAGGCTCAGCTCCCAAAATTCATTTTTTATAGATCAAAAATCTGGGAAATTGTCTGAAATCACCATAAATTTGCATAATAACACTAGAAGTAGTATCAACAGGTGGATCAAGACAATTAAATGGCGCTACCGATGATCAAAGATAATTTGTCAGAAATAGTAGCTTGGATCGTGTTTTTGGGGGCCTAAATTTGTCGAAACCATCAAAAATAGCCATTTCAATTATTGCAAACGAAAGAAACAATAAATGAACAGCCAACATAATTTTCATAATCGAGTTAGTCCCTGTTTCTTTCGTGGATCACCATCCCACACAAGTCAGGTGAATTAATATTGGTTTTATTAGTTACGCAATGATGTCTCCACTCGCTTACTGACAACACATGTGGGACCTGTTGTTACCCAATTCTTACACTGTAAAATTATAAGTTGAGTTTTGACATTTTCATGTCTTTGCCCTGGCACATAGCACAAAAAACTGTCACGAAATTGCGTAACGAAATTGTGTTACAGTGCCTTTATAATGATTTCCGCTTACAACGACCCCGTTGTTAGGTTTGTTCATTTTCTACACTTTTTAACCCACAAAAATCGTTCACCACTCGTTGGAAAGCTCTCGATTTAACGAACATTTTCATGTTCTCCATAACATATTGACTACACGAATAGCGGAGCTATGGGCATAACTGTTCTCATATTTTGTTTACAAACTAATGATCGTGAGTGTAGAAGATAATTAATCCGGAATCGTCTATTTTATTGAAATTAGGTACCTACCTCTTAATATTAATAATGTCAAAAGCAATAGGTAAAGACATGAAAATGTCCCAATGCGTTGCAGACTCGTATGCAAGCGTTTTTTACCCAAAATATCACTTTAGGTCTAAAAAATTCGTTCTTTCGCACGCATGCTCCATTTGGGCCCCAGTTGTGTCCCGAAACTTTTCAGCCCGATCGTAATATACCCAGGGGTGTTATGGGTGAAAAATGGTTGTAAAAATTTCTTACAATATTTTATAATAACCCTTGACCCATACTTGTAGGATGTAACCACACTACTTGCTACTAAATACATAATGGATGGATGAACGAAAATACCTGTCTGCTACAGGTATGATATGGTGGGATGAGGTACAGGTGTGGGAGGCAGTGCTGTGAGGGGTAGATAAGGGATAAGTACCCTATGTGTTGTATGTATATTATGTACTTGTCCATTAGTACATCACAATTTTGTAATTTCATAGTTAGTGACAAAATTGGTATTTTGGTGTCATTGAATTCTGTAATTACGTTCTAAGTCGCAATATATAACAATTTTGGCTTTTTTATTGAAAACCCCAGCTTGGTAACTTCATACCCAAATTAAGAGGGTACATAGTTCGGAATTGGCTTCCCAATGGTTGAGCCAGTGGTATCACGATTTGCAATAGATTTGAGAATCTCTATGAATCCACCAGTATAGCCCATAAAACGATCATTAAACTTCCAACATCCAGCATGACTACCTACAACCTACGTAATGTATAAGTGAATTTTCCATGTAGGTGAATTTTCAGCCATTTTGAAAACATAAGATTGTTTTATTATAATGTTGTAATAGTTTGTTGCATATTACCTACTACTTCAATCAAATTATGTAGGTACCTACTGTCAGGTGACTAACACGACCACTGGAAATTACTATTCATGCATACGCATTTTGATAACTAAATAATATAACAATCTACTTGGTTTGTTTGACGGTCGAACACGTTGCCCCAATTTATTGTTGTTGTTTACATTTCATCACTATTTCACAACAATTCAAATTTTTGACCCCCAAAAATCCAAATCGTCACCCCACTCTGTATTTTTTTAAAACAACTGAAATGGTGTTTGTCTGTCTTGACTCACCCTTCCATAAGTATTTCAGTGATTTTACATACATTTTTCGCGATTTAGCAGTTTTTACAGATCTGACCCCTTAAAAACTCAAATTTGACCCCCTTCGAATTTTTGAAAATTGCTCATCTTTGAAATTATCTTTTTGTTTGACATTACGAGCATACTGGCGAAATTTGGAATTTTCATCATGTACCCAAGGTCAGAGTGATACAAACCAATATATCTATAATATATATGCGAACTTGGAAACGGGAAAACACTCTTGATGATATGGTATATGAAATTTGGTAACAGAGGGTAGAGAAATTTAAAGATAAACAGACAAAAAACGTATAACAATTTCAGAGGGAATATTTCGCCTGCCGGCGTCTTCGGCCCAAGACTGTTTATCTTTAAATTTCTACCATCTGTTACCAAATTTTATATATCTATATAAATATAAAATAATATGAAATTTGGTGACTCAGGGTAGAAATTTCATATAATCAGGGTAGGATCAACAGACAAAAAACTTACAACAATTTCTATTTCAGAGGGAATATTTCGCCTGCCGGCATTTTGGTTTATTATTCTGTGAATAATACACCTATGTATTCGCTCAGCAAAAAAAATTTTATAACACCCCCTCAAAATTTTTTCTTTCCCGTTTCAAGGTGCGTAGATTCCAAAAATGCAATGCACGTCCGCCGTACGCCGTATCACGTGTACAGGCTTCATTTTCGGTCTAAAAAAGTCGTTCTTTCGCACACATGCTCCATTTGGGCCCTAGTTGTGTCCCGAAACTTTTCAGCCCGATCGGAATATACCCAGGGGTGTTATGAGTGAAAATGTGTGTAAAAAATTTTGCGTTTTAGCAACATGTCAGTAACATGAGCTTCTGAGATATCGTTTTCCATGTTTTTGGGGACGTGAAGACCGAATATGAAGTCGATTTTGACCAAAGAGTGGAAAATTGAGTTCTACCAAATGTTCAGCTCCCAAAATTGATTTTTTGAGAGTGAAAAACCTGGGAAATCGTCTGAAATCACCATCAATTTGAATAATAACCCTGGAAAAAGTGTCAACACGTGGTTCAAGACGATTAAATGGCACTACCAATGATCAAAGATTGTTTTAAAAAAAACTAATTTGTGTTTTACGGGCCAAAATGAATGGAAACCATCAGAAATAGCTATTTCGATTATTACGCATGAAAGAAACAATAAATAAACAGCCAACATTTCCGCAGGTATATCCAATAGAATGATAAACCCATGTGACAAGGACTTTGCAGCGTTTTTTTTCTGTCTGTTGATCCTTAAATTTCTACCCTCCGTATATTCGATATATTATATCACCAAGAGTGTTTTCCCGTTTTCATAAATACATAAATAAATTTTTGTTAAATTCTAGGGATGAATGCAAGATGCTCTAAAACGGATTTGCCTATTAAAAAAAATCCTAAATTCACGTTCTGAAAATTTGGAACCCATTATTGCAATAGCTTCATTTTCTTTGAAAATTCGCTAGTATAATAATAATAATTAATGACATCGCGCGGTAAAACTGTGTTTTCTCAGTTTTCTTGCTTGATTAGACCAAGTACCTAACTTTGTTCTGAGCAGCCTGTTCTCAAGACCGTACCCTCATGTTCTGGTAACGATCACGACTACACGACACCAGTGATGTGGTCGAGTGACGCACACAATTGCCAGCCCTGAGGTAAATAATTAATGAATTCATCGAATTTCTTTTTGAACACCTTACGTGGTAAGCCATCTTGCAATGTGGAATAAACAAAAAAATAAACCTTAAGCTTACCACCAATTAACCAAACTGGTGGTAAGCTAAAGGTTCATTTTAGCGAATTTTCGAAGAAAAGGAAGCTATTGTTCTCGGTCCAAAATTTTTAAAACTCGAATTTCCGAAAGATTTTTATACCAAAATCCGTTTCAGACCATCCTGAATTCACTGCCGAAAGACACCAAAAATTATATGTATATATATATATATATATATATATATATATATATATATATATATATAATTATATATGTATGTGCCATTCCAGACGATAACTCTCGAAAGAATTGAGATAAAAAGTTCAAATTTGCACGAAGAATCTGTCTTGGCAATCGACAGGCTAAGTTCGTAGATGGGCAGAATCGGGTCACTCTAAGGGGGAGTTTTGGGGAGTTTTAGGGGGGGGAAATTACCCAAAAATTCCCAAAATGAAACAGTCTGACAAGTGACACCTCATTTTAAAGGTTTTTGTACGCTGAACACGATGGTGAAATCAGAATTGCGATATCTCATTCCGTTCTCAAACTGAAGCACTTTGAAGATGAAGGAACGTGGTTATTTCTTGAGATGTTCTTCCTGGTTCGTCTGCTCTAATCTGATAACGGAATGGGATATCGAAATTCTGACTTCACCATCGTGTTCAGCGTTGGAAAATCTACAAACCGAGGTGTTACTCGGCAAAAAATGGAACAAAAAATTTGTTACGTACCCAATACCTAGGTACTCTTCTGGTATTCAAAACATTTTTGATTTCGCCCTCCTCCCCCTTCCACCCCAAATTTTACTTTGCTTAAAACTACTCCTGTTTTAATTTTGTATGGTATCAAGTTGGGAAAACATTGGCCGAAAATTAATTTTCAGAAAGTTTTTGGCGGTGGAGGAAGATGCCGAAAACGACAAATAGTGACGAAATAACACAATTTTGGTTATTTCATTTCGTCTCCGACGCACAACTTTCTCATTCGCTGGAATATTTCATTTAATTCTTTATTGTAGTAATACGATAATAACTAAACACAAAACGGCTTTAGCTTTTGCTATCCGCCGCGGGTCGCGCGTCTTAACCGCCTAAAAAAGTTTTGAGTAACAAAACGAACATAAGGACATAAACCTATTACACCGGAAAAACCGAATTAACCGAATAGCGTCATACTTGAATACCTATAATTACCCAATAAGTTTAAGATTGCCCATATTTGGATGGGATATCCCAAACATCACATTTTACATAAAATCAGTTATTTCTTCGAAAATTCGCTCTTATAGCCATGCTGCATGACTGTGGTTTTTTTTGTTTATTCCACACTGCAAATAATTAATTCTTCTATTATTTTATTAGTCCAAAATACTCTTTTAATTTATCGAAGTAATTTCGTTGAAGCAGTCAGCAGTGATAGCGACAGATCTCTTCTCGATGAGGAAGCTCTGACACGTGTCTCTGGCCACATCAGTTTTGTTGTACTCACGTAAGGTCAAAA
Organism: Leptopterna dolabrata; assembly: GCA_954871275.1. Taxonomy (NCBI): domain Eukaryota; kingdom Metazoa; phylum Arthropoda; class Insecta; order Hemiptera; family Miridae; genus Leptopterna; species Leptopterna dolabrata. Next base: position 3,862,929 of record OX940989.1, on the reverse strand, counting down.
ACCGACTTGAATACAAGACGGCCTGACTGTACCACGTCCCCAGTAAACTACAGTAATTTCTTGACTGTACAGGTCAGCTATTATTAGGAATAATTATTACCGAGCCTGCGGGTAGTTTCAAAAGAATTTCACTCCTCGAAGTGAAAGCCTGGAAGCCCGCCGTTGTTCGGTATAAACAATGAAATCGTCGGCAGCGGCTCGTAATAAAAGCTGGTCCAAACGAGGAATTATAAAAATTACTTAATCGGACGTATTTAATTGGGCGATGGTGGCAGGTGTCAAATTCTGATGGTTATAAGTTCAATCAACCTTGACAGCAGAATTCAAAAATCCAACTGCACTGGTTAAATGAGTTCCGAACAGTACAGCAGTAATGGAATATTCCACCAACAATTCAATCTCTTCTTCTACTTGCTTTCTAAAAGAACGATTCCGTCTCACTAAAATGAAAATTACAATAATGTAGTAATACGGGGTATTCCGGTCTTTAAAAAAATTCAAAAAACGTCAAAATTTAAAAAAAATTAACGAAAATCAGGTCTGTTGGTCGAGAAAATGTTGACTTAAAACGCTGCAAATCCCTGCACAACGGTTTATTATTTTGTATAGAATACCCTTCTGTTACAGATAACAGCTCTCTGTATATCTGTAGCGTAGTACCTAACCCCATACTTATTACTGGGTACCTACCAGTGGGTGAAGGGGGGGGGGGGTGTATCGGAAATAGCAGTCGGAAGTTCCTGTCATGCAGCATGGCTATAAGAGCGAATTTTCGAATAAATATTCATGCTGTTGTGTAAAAACGTGATATAGTGAAGAAACCATACCACTTTTCTTTAAATTACATAATTTTTCGTGATTTTAGCCATTTTTGCCGATGTTTGACTCTAATAAAGTCATATTTGACCCACTTGTTTTTTGAGAAAAATATTTTTTTCATCGAAACAGTCCCTCCATCGTGATTAATCATCCCACACAACTTCAGGTGAATTAATATTGATTTTAGCCATTAATACCAACTTTTTACCCCCAAAAATCAAAATCTGACCCCCATTCTGTGTGAAAAAACAACTGAAATTGTATTTTTCCGTCTTTACTCACCCTTCCATACCACTGCCAGTGATTTATATAAATTGTTCGCAATTTTAGCCGTTTTACCGACTTTTGACCCCTAAAAACTCAGATTTGACCCCCTTGGAATTTTTGAAAATCGCTCATCTTCGAAATCATCCTTTTGTTTGGCAATAAAAAAGTTTTGGAGAAATTTGGAATTTTTATCATGTGCCCAAGGACAGATCATCTGGAGTGGCAAATAAATATGATACATAATATATAAATTTTTGTTAAAATCTAGGAATCAACTGAGGATGCTCTGAAACGGATTTGCCTATAAAAATATTTCAAAAATGCATGTTCTGAAAATGTTAGCCATTGCAATAGCTTTATTATCTTTGAAAGTTCGCTAATAAGATTTGACATTACAAACATAGCTGAATTCAAATTAAATTTAACAAAGCACTAATTGTTACAAGTATAACGTTAGGTAAGATGAACTAATGAAATAAAACATTATTTGGCAATTTATTCGAGAATTTGCAAAGAAAATGAAGATATTGCAATGGGTCCAACATTTTCAGAACATAAGTTTTTGAAATTATTTTATAGGCAAATCCGTTTCAGAGCATCCTGATTTCATCCCTAGATTTTAACAAAAATGTATAAGTATGTGTCACTCCATACGATATCTGACCTTGGGTACGTGATAAAAATTCCAAATTTCGCCAAAATGTTCTTATTGCCATATAAAAGGATGAACAATTTTCAAAAATTCAAAGGGAGTCAAATTTGAGTTTTTAGGGGTCAAAAATGAGTAAAAACGGCTAAAATTGATACATAAAATCACTGAAAGTGGTACGGAAGTGTGAGTTAAGACAGAAAAATACCATTTCAGTTGTTTTTCACACATAATGGGGGTCTAATTAGGATTTTTGGGGGGTCAACAATTGGTATTAAGGGCTAAAATCAATATTATTCACCTCAAGGGACCATTTCGATTTCTGAGTGACTATTTCGATAAACATTTTTGTCAAAAAGAGTGGGCCAAACTTTTTGGGACAGATCGTTCGTAATCAAATAAACGTAATATTATTTAACTGTTCGGTCATATTTTGATTCACCGTTTAACCTGTTATTGTTGTATTTGTTTGTTACTTTTGTGATGGTTACTATTCTTAAGATTTAATTTTAATTTGTGATAAAGTTTTCGAGCCAATGGGGGGGTATTACCCCCACTAACCCCCCCCCCCTCCCACCACTGGTACCTACCTAAATCACGTGTTACCTAAATGTTGCAAAAATAATTCCATCAATGACAAACTAGCTAAAATGGCAAAAAGAAACACAAATTCTGAAGGGAAACTGTTGATGTGCAGTGAAAAAAATATTCGGCCCCGGTTGGGGTTCCGATCTCGGGAACTTAGGCGTTCCAGTCCGTCGCTTAGACCACTGCGCTACAGCATCAACCTGGCCGAGGGATCAGCGATGTGCTCTCTCAACTCACCTTGATGCCTCCATACTCCATACACGCTGCTCTTTAGGGGAAATTTTATGGGGGCATCGTAGAATGCTCCGGATGGTCTCAACAATTCAGAAAAACTCGGCGCTGCGCGCCTCGGCGGGGGCTTCGCCCCCTGCACCCCCGGATGACTTCCGCTTAAAGCCTGACGGCTAAAATGTGGTGTACCTGACCCTTCAGGTTTTTGTCCCCCTCGCTGTATTATATAAGATCGGCTGTTTCTTACCGGTGTATCCATGTGCAAATAATTTTTTAATGGATAAAAAATAAATTAACCTGTTTTATTGATATGATCTTCACTCGTCATATTGACAATATCGATTCGAAAAACTACATAACTTATTTTAGTGGACTACTAAAATAAGTAGTCCAGAAGTTGCGGAGAACTCTAGTAAGGCTAAGGCTATCGAGGATGCACCAAAGAGTGCATAGCATATAAGAGTGAATAGCATATAAATTAGCTTTAGGAGCCACTCAGCTGATCCGGGGCCAGGGCAGTGTCAAGTTAAAGTCCTAAGGAGCCTACATACCAAATTACAGCTTCATAGAGTGAATAGCATAGACATTAGCTTTAGGAGGCACTCAGCTGATCCGGGGCCTGGGCAGTGTCAAATTAAAGTCCTAAGGAGCCCACATACCAAATTACAGCTTCGTAGAGTGAATAGCATAGACATTAGCTTTAGGAGGCACTCAGCTGATCCGGGGCCTGGGCAGTGTCAAATTAAAGTCCTAAGGAGCCCACATACCAAATTACAGCTTCGTAGAGTGAATAGCATAGACATTAGCTTTAGGAGGCACTCAGCTGATCCGGGGCCTGGGCAGTGTCAAATTAAAGTCCTAAGGAGCCCACATACCAAATTACAGCTTCGTAGAGTGAATAGCATATAAATTAGCTTTAGGAGCCACTCAGCTGATCACGGCCCTACGCTGCTTAAAGTGTAATTCCTAAGGACGCTACCTACCAAATTACAGCTTCATACAGTGAATAGCATAGAAATTAGCTGTAGGAGCAACTCAGCTGACCTGGGGCCTGGGCAGCGTCAAGTTAAAGTCCTAAGGTGCCTACATACCAAATTACAGCTTTGTAGAGTGAATTTCCTTAGGAACGTTCGGTTTATAAAATACGCGCTACTTTTGTCTCACTATTTGGTCTCACTTTTTCCTGTCGCTTTTCGACGGGGGGTCCCATCGCAAAAACCTGAAGGGTCAGGTTAAAATCAAACTAGGTATTTAAAAATGCGAAAAACCCGCAACTCAAAATATATTCCGAGATAGGGATACTCTGGATATTTAAAAACCCCTATTTTTCACCCCTTAGAACCAGGGGCGGCTCGTGGGCTCAGAAACTGGGGGGGCACCAGGGCAATATTTAGGTGCATACCTACCTATTAGGTACTCACTATAGGAACTAAACTCAAACTACCCTTACAGCTAAACTGCTTCATAATTAGTGGTATGCAGCATAATAACAAAAAAACGCATTCCTTTTCGGACAACCGGTAAGCCATTCAGCTTTATGGTAACAATTGGGATTGAACTTGCGTTCAGCAAACAATCCTTTCCCCTTACTTACTTTCTGTGTAAGAGTTAATGTAGGTAAGTCTCGACCCAATCGTTTTATCTCTAATCTGTCTAGAAACGGGCGATTTAGTCCTGGGGTTAGCAGCAAATAGTCAACTCTATTCATCTTAAAAAAATATCTATGTACCTAAGTCGCCGACTCGCCGGGAGGTTGGTATCTACCTACTAGAACTAGAGTATCAATCTACAAAAAAAAAAAAAAACTTATCTGAGCAACTCCAGCGAGGGATCGAGTGCAGCTTCAACACTGCCGGAGCCGCCTGAACTCAGGGAAGAAACGCGAAAACGAAAACCGAAACCACGAACGAAAAACAAAGAAAGGAAATTGAAAGAAAAAATCACGGAAAGCAAATAGAGACAATTGCGTCGAGTAGGTTAAATTATACGAAGGTTATGAAGATCAGAGATCAACAGCTGGGAAGGAACCAAAAAATCGATTGTTTTTGATATTCATTCATTGATTCGATATTTGGGCCACCGCCCGGAACGGCTCCATTTGTGGAGTACTGGTTGCCTTCCCCCACCCCAGGACCCGTCCTATCCCTTCAACATTGAGACTAGGGCACTTTGGGTCTTTCCGATAATCGACTTTTTTAATCGATAAATCGAAACAAAATGGGTTGAGGCCTGATACGACTTTTATCACAGTGTACTGCTATCGAAGTCTGACGAAATAGCCGCCCGCCCGCAAGAGCTCGGTGGCAGGGACCTTGCGTTTTAAAATAGGTTAAGAGTTTTTCCATGGAGGAAGTGGGTAGTTGTAGGTAAGATTTTTTTCTCCTTGTTCTATGTTTTTTCTGTTTTCCTTTGCAAATTTTTGGGTGGGGCGAGGGCCAACGTGGCCTTATGGACGAGCCGCCACTGCTTAGAACCGGGTGACAGTAACGCCGAGCTTCGAGGACCAACCAGAGCCCAAACCTAATTTCGTGTATTTTGGTTCCTCGAAAGAGATTGTCTATTTCTCGTTTGTTTGACAGTGATAAATCGTGTAATATCCTCGTTCATCCGTAACCACATCAGTAATTTTGATCGTGTTTTTTTTATTCCATAAAGCTAAGTCAATTTTCATAAAAAATATATGCATATTATTAATTCATGAGTAAAAACGTCCAAGTACGGATTGAGGCAGGTACCTACCTACCTACCTAAGAGTGGCCGTTCATTAGGTGTAGATATAATACAAGCATTAAGCCCCCTAATTCGACTTTTTCTGTTTATAATTGCATTTTTTTTTCAAAATCATTTAAACTTTTATCCGGTTCATGAGTAAAAACGTCCAAGTATGGATTGAGGTAGGTAGGTACCCATTGAATAGGTATTACTAATGCGTTCATTATTAAGGAATTGAACTCCCGGGGGCACAAACACCTCGCACTTCATGGATACTACGAGATTTACATGCATTAGGATCCATATCTCTTTCTTAAGGTCACTGGAGCTATCTTTAAAATAGACGAACCCCGGAGACATTGGAAGAGACTGTCTCCCGGGGGAGAATATCTCTCGCGGGAATTTTCAAAATAGATAATCTCTTTCCACTATCTATTTTAGTGAATAGGCCCCCTCGTCTCAACAGTGGGACACACAAGAATTTAGTTTGCTTCTTATTTCTACTCCTTTACACGAACCAACCACACAGTGAACTAACCACAACTGCGATGTGGATGTCCAATCCGTTGGCCCCTCTCCTCCTTACGTCACGGCTCCACGTGTTTACGGTAATCAGCACAGCTGATCAGCCCCCTGGATATGGTGAGGCACTAAATACGGAATACCGCACCCACCGTAATTACACTTCATAGAAAATTTAATGTAAAGTGTATAGATCTTATTTAGAATAATGCACTTTAAAATCATGGATTTAAAATACCAAAATAGGTATACATAAAAAACCCGTTGTGGTATTTAGTATTTCATACATTTTCCGGTTAGTCCCCGCCCCCATCCTAGATCCTCCACCGGGGTCAATCACTGTCGTCTATCTCACGTCATAAACTACTGAGAAAAAATGCTAACAGGATTCATCGTAATTGCCTATTCTATGTTTGCTTATGCCCAGACACCTCGACTGGGCAACCAGCGTATAATACAGCAAAGGTCCCAGAGGAACATCCGCCATCGCACTGTCAGCTCAGCAACAGGCTCAGCAGCAGGAACAGCTGTCATTTCCATCACCTCAGAAAACTTGGACTAAAATCCAGAACACAGAAAGTTAGCAGTTTCTTACCTTTAACATCGTTCAGCGTTAATATCCTGGGTTCAAGCAGAGACGAATGCCGTATATCAAAATTTGATGATCTTATTGGGCCTCTTGTTTGTTTCGACTTTCAGTGGTTTCTTGACTCTCGGTACATCATCGTCGTAGTCCAGAGCTTCGACGTTGTTTCTGTCGATGGTTTTCGCCTCGACGTAACCTTGCCGGGCTTTCCTCTTCCTGTTCACGAGTTCCGGGCAGTCCCGCTCGTAGTGCGTGACGTCACCGCACGTCTTGCACCCACCGCCTTCCGGATAGAGGCCACGAGGGTTGTTCGTGCAGTTTCTCGACAAGTGTCCGGACTGTCCGCAGATGAAACACGTCGCGAACTCCAAAGTCGTCGCTTTAGATTTACACTGTGGCAGCCTGTGTTCGGTCGAACCGCATTTGAAACAAATGCCCGAGGCCGGGGCGACGGGGGCGGCTTTGGTCTCGAGCTCGGGGCAATCCGACAAATTATGTCCGCCCTTCCGACAGTGGAAGCACAGACTTTTCCTTTTGATTTTCACAAACCTTTCTGCTTTTCGCCTCTCCATTTTGACCAAAGCGTAGACCTTCTTCTCGTCTTCCCCCTGCTCTTTAAGGGTTTGCCTCATTTTTTCCAACCTTTCCGCATCTTTCTCAGTCACCAAGTACCCGTCAAATTTAGCGAGCTTTGTCTCCACCCCGTCAACACTCAGAAGGAATTCGCCATTATCAGCTTTTCTTCTTTTAAATTCAACCCCTTCGCTTTCTTTTTCCAACCTTAACTTTTTCTGCTTTTTAGCATCATTGGTTACCTTCTGTTTACCACTATCCTTAACGCCATCTTGTGGAGCTACATTTTTATCCCCACTTTTTTTCTTTTTCTTCTTCTTCTCCTTCCTTTCTGGTTCGAATTCGCTCCACACACCCTGAATTTTTTCTACTTTTGCTCCGTCCTCCTTCTGTTCAATCGCAGTACTCTTATCTGCAGGGACATCGTCATCTTCAGTAGCTCTCAACCCCGACCACGGCGTGGCCTCTTCTGGGACTTTGTTGAAAGAAGATTTGGCGTGGGCGCCTTTGATCCGAGCGAATCTGACCATCCTGCAAATCAAATTAGAAACGTCTTAAAATAACAATAATGCAGCTATTGACAGTCCAAAATCACTGATGAAGTAAAGGACTCAGCACTAATCATCTGGAATCTGGCCCCGGTGAATGCAGTATGCTAGGGAGCCTGCATATTAAGATGATTTTCATGTTACTTAAAGGGTCTCTCCCACCATGCCAACATACGACTGTTTGCCAAGGTTCTTCTTATAATCCGAATGCTTTGCTTATTCCCCACCACCGGAGTAAATTTATTGCTCGCTCTTTCGGAGTTTCGGGGGCTAGGGTTTGGAACGCGCTGTCTCATCTTCTAATAAAGGCCTAATACCTAATAATTCCAAATGCACCTCCCCCCTTCGTTTATCTTTTGCTTGGCAGTTTGTGTTACTTTATTTAGATTTAAGCAGCTATGTTGAGGCAACTAGTTTTCTTTTACTCTAACTATTAATTAACCGTCCTGGACGGGCATGTAAAAAAAAAAAAAAGGTTTTGAAGTGATAAGTGCTGGTGACCGATGACACACAGTGTGGTGAATGAACATTGGTTATTGGACTCGCGGATATTGGACTCCATCGTCTCGGTTCTCCAGTAATCTGGTGACGCCAGAAGGGGAGCTCCTGATCGTCGCCAGGACTCGTCAGTTCGCTCTGAGAAGCTCGCCATTGCATGAACCTCTGTTCTGGCATCTTTTCTCTCGTCTGCCACGTCGCCCCCTATTTGGGGATCTTGCTTTTCATAAACTTCTTATTCTACATCTTTGGGACGTCGGAATTATTCCTTCCCGGTACACCATCGTCGACTGATGTAAGTTGGGAAAGTCGTCCACATTTACCTTGGGCTCTCCAACTCATATCCTTTCGTCCTTCATACGCCAATTTTCGTTACAGCTTCCTCGTCAGAAGCTGCACCTCAAGTTCAAGCTCAAGATCCGTCTTAAGCTTTTCGCCGTTGTACGCGTGACTTAGAGAACTTCCAGCATTCTGGTCGTCTACCCGCACCGGTACCATCAAGGTGCCAGCAACGGACGAGTATTGACTTGTGGCTGCTGGACATTCTGGACATCCTCGACTCACCGACGGTTACGGTCAGAACTTTATTTGTCTGCCAATTTTCTTCCATTTCGGCGGTTCGCCCCCCGAGAACGATCTCTGGCTAAACATATATAATATGTTTATTGATCATTGCGATCAAATATTTTGTAAAAAATTTTAATTTATTTTCCAAGGAGCTCCTTCTATTAGGTTTATTTCTTCATTTTGATTTCCATTTGGAAAAAGCATTTATTTTAATTTCAATAATTTTCTTCAATAAAAAAAAACTCAAAGAGACTTTGGTTAATTGGTAGTTCAATTTTTTACGAACGCCCCTACCTGGTCTCAACAAGCTACTTTCAGCACTCGATGCTTCAATCTTCAGCTTACGTGGAAGGTTACAATGCTTCAGGTTATATATGTGTGGAATCATCAGTGCGTTTCGGACACAGTTCTGGACTCAATCCTGGACGGTTTTATCCCCTCATTTTCACAACGCAGTTCCGTACTGGACTGGTCCAGGACTGTCTGTCAGAACAAACCATCAGGGAACCCAGTTCCTGCACCTGACACGGTTGGATCAGTTTATAGATACAAACCTTTTCAACACTGGTGGTGTGGTTGAAACACAATTTTTAAGCGCAGTGAGTTGTGCGCCAAACTCATTGCAATACTCGTCGGCTGGAACATCCCTACTGCCTTTCCATGAATCGCAGTTTGGCTCGCAGACCCCTAATGTGGGCACACGGGAATTTCTGCCTATTGAGACTTTTACTTAGACAGACAAGAACTGTCATTTCCCCGAGTTAAAGCAAATTTCACGAGGGGCCAGATTCCATAATTATTATTAGTGTGCGGACCTTTCACCAGGGGCTCAAAAAGAGTCGAATCTCGTATCTAAAAGCACACCAATACAACTTAACTTGTCCATTGTCCAGTATGCACTTCTACCATAAAATGCACACTTATCACAGAGGTAAGTACATATATTTCTGATAATAAACATACCTACCTAATGGTAATAGTAATGAATGACTATACATCGTAATGACGAAATGAATGATCAACGATCAAGTATGATGGGAACCTAGATAGGTATTACAATAGTACCAGGGTTACCATCCGTCCTACTTTTGGAGGACATGTCCTACTTTTTCTGCCCTGTCCTCCCGTCCACCGTTCTTTTTTAAATTGGGTATTTCTGTCCTACTTTTTGGATCTCCAGCCAAAATACAATAAATAAAATGAAAATCGGGGGTTTTAGGCAGATTCAGCAACCTAGTGCAAACATTTTTCATAGTCTATTGGAGAAGCCTAACTCAAGCATAACAAGCACAAGTAAGCATAACAAACTGTAAGTCACCTGCCTGATTTTTCTCATACTACGCATCAAACAAGGGTAGTTCTTAGCTGTCGTCCCCTCAGAGTTTTTGTGGCTTTGTTATGATGTTTCAAACCTGAGGATGGCGTAATATGCCGAAACATATATCTTAGGGAAATGAAATTGTCTGTAGGACTGAATTCTCAGTTATCCACCCGTCAACCAAAATAATCTTGTTCATTTTCAAACTGTAACCTAATTGTTTTTCTTCAATAAAACATTCAATGATTTATTTTATTGGTTGTTACTTTTTGCAACGTGTAACCCCAATGGTTCCTGAGTGTCTGTATTGTGTAATTACATGTTCTAATCTGTTTTCAAAGTACCGGTAACTGCTGAAGAAGAAAAAAAAGCTTATGACATGGTCCTACATGTGGTCAGTTCTACCTTCAGAAAAAATGAGATGGTAACCCTGAATGGTAGGTACGGTCCCTAATAGGATAGGTACTGATTTATTTCTATGAAGATTGGTTTTCTGAAGAATTTTTAGGACAAGCAGCTTTGAACTATATGAAATACAATAGTATTTATGGAAATGGGTACAAGTATTTTACAGCCCCTCCAATATCGATTGTATCGATTATCTCAAATACACCGATCCTTGCGGTATCGATGACGTGTATCAGACAAGACGGTGGGTGTACAAGAAGTTTAGTTCCCATTCCGCCGCTCGCATTGTCAAGCGATCTGGATGCTCGCTAGCGCTCGCATCTCAAAAAAGATAAACAATCCCAGAAACTATCCCGTGAATGAGCAGGTTGTTTGGGACTTCTGAATAGATGGTACAAGTATGTTATAGTCACTCTTTTTTTTGGTGTCCTTACAATGGTCTTCCCGTATTCATTTTGAAAGTTGATATCGGCACCCTGTAGGCATCGGGACGCCATATTGAGCCGTCATCGATACCACAAGGATCGATGTATTTGAGATAATCGATACAATCGATATTGGCGGGGCTATAACATACTTGTACCTGGAAATGTTTTTCATAAACCAGAGATGCCCATGAAATTGCTGATCCGACACAGGCTTTGAAGAAGGTACAACAGTTCGTGAAGAGTGGGAAACAAATGTTTCAGCAAATAATGACTTTCAACCTATGGTGTCATCGAATTTCGCTCCCTTTGACTTGACGCTGCCTACTTAATAGATATAATTATGATGTCATCTCGTGGGCAAAAATCTTAGTTCTATAAAACATGAAAACGAATGAATGAATGAATGTGCGGACTTACGTCAGTAGAAGTTATCCTTTTAGGGATGAGTTTGAAGACTCTGGCGTACCCGTCAGCTTACACTACACCAGTACCGAAACCGATACGATCCTGAATCTTAAACGGAATGAAGAACAAACATTTCAGACAAAATTTGCCATTAAATCTAGAAAACAACACACGACACGCCATAGAACACGAGCAACGAGCTACCATTAATCTGTCTCTGCGTGATGCACGGGCGGACAAACTTGTTTACCCAAGTCAACTGTGGATGAAGTAGCAAAGAAACCAAAGTGATATATTTAGAAAAAAAAATCAATTTGATATTATACTTTCGCACCTATCTGATAGAAACGTCGTTCGCCGCTATAATTATTTTCAATTTTTGAATTCACTTTAACCCTGACAGGCATTTTTATTAAAATCCGAGTGCCTGATCTTGGAACTCCCTACTAATAGTCGCTGCCTACCCTTTTTTTAATAATAATAATAATAATAGACATTTATTGGTATATAGGACAGGATGTCGCTCCTCACATACCAAAAATTAGAGTAAACTGTAGACTAGGTGACTTGAATTTGAATAAAAACATATGAAAGCCTGAAGGGCAACAATTGAAAAACGTAAATTTGAAAAGGGCATTAAGAGCAAGGGTAACAAAATAACAATACAATACTGGAAAGAAATAATAAAATAGTAGAGAAGTTGAATAATGAAGGGAGAATGAAGAGGAAACACGAAGAGTGAGGAGGACGTAAAAGAGAAGTGAAGAGTTGAAGGAAGGTGGGGATAAGGTCTACTGTCTACGCTCAACCGAGCGCCTGAATGCGCCAAGGGAGTGGATGCTCAGTACCACCACTTGGAGGGAGTTCCATAACATGGAATAAAGGGAGAAGGAAGGCTCAGTCAGTGTTATAACCTGTGCTCAAAATTTACCTTCATCCCACCAGCCCCATAATAATAATAATAATAATCCTTTATTGGTACATAGGACAGGATGTCCCACCTCACATACCAAACATTAGAGCAAACTGTAGACTAGGCGACTTATTATGACAGCCTGAAGGGCAACAATTGAAAAATGTCAAATTGAAAAGGGCATTGACAAAATCACAATATAATACTGGAAAGAAATATTAAAATAGTACAGAAGTTGAGTAATGCAGTGGGAATGAAGAGGAGACAGGAAGAGTGAGCAGGACGTAAAAGAGAAGTGAAGAAAGTTGAAAGAAGGTGGGGATAAGGTCTACCGTTCCACGAGGAAGTGGCGCTCAACCGCGCCAAGGGAGGGGGTGCTCCGCACCACCACTGGGAGGGAGTTCCATAACCTCACTCCTGCAATGGAGATGGAGCAGCCCATACCTTGCTGGAGTGCCGTGAGAGGGCGACGTTATTCGCTCGACTTGAGCCTCCAGGGGGAAATGGGGTGTTCACATACCTAATCAGGCAGGCCGCCTTTAGTAGATCGAAATGTCACACATAGGCACTGTATATTCAGGTAAGTTACGAGGTCCATCCCAAGAAGCCGATCTGCATACAATGAAATGTGTCCATATGATCTGAGGCAGAAAACATAACGGATGCAGCTATTGAATGTTGTGCGAAGAAATCCATCTGTTGGTTAAACCGAACTAACGTAGTTCCATAAAATAACCTGTTAGAACAACCCCCCCACACACAATTCATCCAATGTCTTCAATTTATCACCTTCTATTACTATTTGTTCCTAACCTAAATTTCTTTGTTTTTGTTGAGTTGTTGTTGTTTCTTTGTTTGTTATTGTTGTTGCCGAGGGCAAGCACCAAGCATATAATTTGTATTGCATACATACCCAAGCACCCAGCCCACACCCCATGATAACATGCACACAACATACATACTTATAAATTAAATTCACACCATACTCATTCATATCGCAATGTCTAGGCCCTACATTCTAATAAACATTTACGCACACCCATACATCACAGCAGTTGTTCCTTAATTCTACAGACAAGGGAGAGTACTAGCATATTTCCTCCGCTTGTCGTTGATAACAGAGCCCTGAGGAACACCATCCAGAATAGGAAGCAGCCCAGAGGACTGTCGGTTCAAGAACACAGACTGCATGCGCCCAGGAAGATATGAGTGGATGAGAGCTTTTGCGCTCAGAGTAGAAAAAGTGAGACAGTTTTGCAAGAAGAAGATCATAGTTAATCGAACCAAAGGCGTTCAGGTCTAAAAGTACCAGGATGGTACATTTCTTCTCCTCGATACTCCTTATGAAATCTTCGGGTACCTTAATTAAGGACTGATTCACAACTACGTCGAGGCGTGAAGCCTGATTGGTATTGGGAAAATAAAGTGTTGATAGAAACGAAGTTCGGCATCTGCTCCAGAAGACAGTGCTGAAGAGGTTTCGAGGAAACGGGGAGAACGCTGATAGGAGGCCAGCGGCGGATTTACCACTGGGCCGAAAGCCTCAGGGGGCCGCAATACTGAGGTTTTTTTTTTGCTTTTTTAAATTAAGGATATAATTAAAAAATCTGGCTTACGAAACGCATACATATATACAACGGCTAGTACATGTATGACACATAGGGTTTTGAACAAAAGAAATATGATCATATTTATATGGACATCAAATGCATCTGGCAAAAGATCGTTCAGCATTTTGAAAAGAATTCTCAATTACTTGAGAAATACTTGCTCAAATTCAAGACTATCCATCTTAGCTAGTATTGTAGTCAACGTGGAGCTTTTTAAATCGTTAGATTTTGATTAATTAATTGTAGAATCTTCGTCTCAGAAAGAAACAAAAGTTAATTTGTAAAATTCAAGAATATTAATGATTATGTATTATAAAATAAACATTTATATTAAGAATATAAAATAATTGAATTTATTATACCCAGAGGGCCGCTTACAGATATAGGCCCAGGGCCGCAACAAACCTAAATCCGGCGCTGTAGGACGCACATCATTAAGACTATCAACACACGACTTTTTGGGGTGTCTGGGAAACAGGAAATGGTAATACCTAGCGAAAATGAATATGTGTAGAAAACAGGGAGCAGTGACACACAGGCTATTAGTTACGAGGGTGGATCATATATAAACGGGACTTTGACCTCTGAGTGCCGACAGTTGACAGCAGGGATTGATACCTTTGTGGGCATGCCCACAACATCTCGCCGAAGTTACATCAAAATCGGATGAATGGTATATGAATGCATAAAGGACAAAGAAAGAAAGATTCACTTTTATGTAAATAAATAAATACGTATTTACAGACAAAAACATTTACAGTTGCATTATATTATATTATTATTACTTCAAAGACGGTTCTCTCAAAAAATAAAAACAAGCCATCAGTCAAGCATAACGGCACATTCTATGATTCTATTATTTGAACTATACAATTCGTTTCCCTGAACGCAATGTCTTCTTCATGAAGGTCCCCGGGGACAACTGAGTATCCGGGAGAGACTCGTTCAACTGCACGTGATCGCCCAAGAAATCCGATGCGTGCCCCAGAAGTTTCCTTCTTGCAAGACGTGCTGGACGCACATCGGACTGTAATTTGGTGGTTGAGCCGTAGGGGACGTCATCCGTATTCTTCTTCTTCTTCTTCTTGGCCGTTGTCTTGGCTTTGGGTGGAACGTACAGTGGAGAGGACTCGTCATCTGAAATCCACTGCGCCGACCCGTGAGACTTGACTCGCTCGTTGTTGAACAACCGATCGGGCGAATTAGTCGTCTCGTCGTCCGCCTCGGACGCATAGTTGCGGTTTTTCAACTGCGCCTCCCCCATTTGCCGTAGAGTCTCCGACTCCCTCAACCTGCCCTCCACATCTGCAAGTTCGTTGTCTTTTTCCGACAACGCCTTGCGCAGAGCATTGATCTCATCCTCAAGTCTCTGTACCTGCATCTCGAATTCTTCCACTTCTTCAACCGCAGCTGCAAGCGTCTCTTTATGTAAGTATATCGCTTGCTGAACAGTAGCTTGTGGCCCTGTGAAGTCAGATATACCAAATGCACTCCTGAGTGCATCAACTAACTCATCGATTTTGTTCTCTTGCAATGTCAATCGTGTTAAATACTCCATCTCTTTCTTATGTGCTTCTCCCACTCTCAATCTGTACCTCTCCTCCATCTTCAAGAGATTACTCTGATGACTTGAATCCTGCGTTTCTAAGCGAGTACCCAGATGGGCAGTATAAGCTTTCAAATTTGCTTCACTCTCCCTCGACGCTTCCAATTCAACCTGTAACCTCTCGATTTCCGTATCTTTTTTGCTCATTTCTTGTTTGAGCTCAGCATTTTCTTTCTTTAAAACTGCCAGTTCTTGGTACAAATTCTGTGACTTTTGATCTGTATTATGCGTTGACCTCAGTCCCGACACTGGGCTAGTTTGCTCGTTAGCCATCATGATTGAAAATCGCCTTCTAGGCATAATGCGTGGCAACTTGAACGCCAAATTTTCACGTTTCCTCTCAACACGTGTACTATACGCTAGGGAGGTCATTCGCAGAACTTGCTCCGTCTGATAATACAAGTCGGACTCTTGCGAAATGCTCGCCACCATTGTCAATTGTCCTTGACCTCTGAAGAATTTCTTGAACAACATAGTTAGCTTAGAATCACGGTATGGCAGCACTACAGGTTCGCTTCCCTTAGCAGCCTTGAAACCATCGCTTTTCAGCAAGACGAAACACTTATTGAGGGTGAGGAGAGACGTGTTGATATTCAGCATTTCCTTGACAATGGATTTGCCCATGTTGTCTGTATGCTTCATTCTCTCCGAACCTGCTAAATCGCACAAAACGAAACTTTTAACTGTAATATACTGGTCTGGTTCGTCCTGAGGACGCACGAGGAGTTTGGCCCTGAATACGCAATGGGATCGACTTGATTTTCGGTTGAGGAGAGTTTCTGCTACGCGGAGGTTCTTTTTGCCATAGCGGTAGAAGTTGTACGCCTCATCCCATGTTTCAGCGTGAACCTCTCTCAGATTCACCGGGTAGTAAGAGTCGTCCTCCTTATCGTATCCAAGCTTCAACGGGTTTTGAAGACTGGTTTCGTTGAATGCGAGAAGATCAAAAACATGTTCGTTGTAAATTTCATAAAAAGAAATCCATACAGAGCACAAAACATCCTCATCTAAACAGGGATTGATGGCAGGGGATTCTTCGATCATCGAGATGATTTGCCTCGAAGTGGCACCGCTCAACGACATGTTTTGAGACTCCGTGTGTGAGTCTGTGAGGTTTTCCAGGATATAAGACTTTTCAGAGATGAGTTCCTTTTTCTTCTGCTGGCTCAGGATCGCTGCCTGGCAGGACATGTACGGCACTAGCTGACAGTCGGTATCGTGATAACCGTCGATGCTCTGAAAGATCGAATGGAGGACCCGGGGAATGATTCCTGGCTCGGAAGGTGTCCCTTGCATCGTGTAACTCTTCCCTGAGTTGCTGGTACCGTACGTGAACACGAGAGAGTCATGGCCTTGGAAAAACTCGCACAGCCTCGGACAAACGATGTCGTTGAACAACTCACTCTGAGATGCCGACGGCTTGAAAACCTAAGCACAACAGAAAATACCAGGTGAAGTGCGTTTAATGGGTAAAATGTCGATTTAATTTAACAAAGCAGACCTTTGCTTTGGGACCAAGAATAAACAAGATTGTGGCCTACACTTGTAAACATCCATTTCCATCTACATCAGGATAACCTTCTGAGAGGGAACCTTCACATGCTAGGCTATGACGAAATTGCCTTTCATTATAGATAGATGATTTTATTTGCCTTCACATACATGTAGCAGTTGTCAATTTAAACTCGATTCCAATGGTTCATTATTGAAAATAATAAACCAAAAACCTTAAACTAAGAGAATATAATTTATTCTGACTACTAATTTGTTATGTTTCCAACATTCCATCCTCAATGCTTTTGGGGAGGGTACTCAAGCCGACTCAATCTCCACTGACTTCGCTAAATGTTTCGACTGACTGTCACATATGCACATATTGGCTGTGGTATGCTCCCTGGCGGTACACGGCGTGTTCCTATCATGGATTGAGAGGAGAGCTACCTGACTCACAGTAGTATGATGGTGTCACGGATCGCAATTGACTTTAAATTTATATTTTCCATTAATTATTATATTCGTTCATTTGGCTGTTTTCCACCGTGACGCGAATCAGGTGACAGCGCAATGACCATGTGTCAGAGAGAAGAAGAACAGGAGTTTTTTCGTGAATGATTTTAATTGTATTGCCAGAGCTGTCGAGGAGAATATAATTATATAGTTAGTTGAAACACTGAGTATTGACTTCTTATATCGAACAATTAGGGATAGTCGGTGAAATCCTCGACAGATCGTTCGATTGAGGGGAGTCACGTCGAGCCCATTCATTGCCACCTCGGGGGTCCCGCAGGGGTCCCATATCAGCCCTTTGTGCTTCCTACTCCTCCTACTCCTCCTCAACAGTGTCGGATTCATCTTCTGTGACACCCAATTTCTCTTATACTCAGATGACTTAAAAATCTGTAAAGCTGAATCTAACAAGGACTGCCAGAAGCTCCAAAACAATCTTGACCGTCTCGCGGCGTGGTGCGAATTCAACCACCTCACTCTGAACCCTTCGAAATGCTTCGTTATTTCATTGCATCGAACGCAGTACGCCATAAAGGGGAACTACTCGATCAACGGCACACAAATACACCACAAAACCATCGCGAAGGACTTGGGTGCACTTCGCGACCAGCAGCTATAGCTAACATTACATCGTGCTATGAGGGCTCTTGGCTTCTTGAAGCGCACCACAAGGGAATTCCTCTTTATCGAAGCCATTCTGCTCCTTATAAAACCACAGTCCGCCAGATCATGGAATAATCTTTCACAGTATGGTCAGCACACTACTCCGTCCAAACTGAAGAGGGTTCAGAGGAGGTTCATTCGGTATGCTACATTTAAACTCAACATGAACCATGAGCATCACTTTCGCCGCACCATGGAACAACGCGGTGTACATTCACTCGAGACGAGAAGAATATCGGATACAGTCTTCCTCTACAGACTGATGAATGGCCATCTCGACTGCTCATCGCTGCTCTCAGAAATATCGCTTAATGTGCCCTCGTTTCACACCCGTCAGTCAGCTCTCATACACCTTTCTCACACTCTAACTACCTTTACAATCAACCCTTGGTCAGGCTCCCCCGCCAAGCAAACTACCTCCTCAGTATCACTCCCAACCTAAGTTAACCTGAATGAACCTTTCGAATCGAGCATGGAAACAAATTTCTACCCCCCCCCCCCCCCCTCAAAATTTGCTGATTTACGTTTCAAGGTATGTAGAATCCGAAAATGCAATAAAAAAATTTCTGTCTGTACACCATACGGAGCACCTTTCTTAGTTACCATGAAAAAAAAATTGATGAAATTCGGGTTATTTTTTAATTGAACTGACTCCAGAAAGTCGCTAGTAGTATAATAACCGTTATTATTGGTAAGCCGTTATTAGTGCTGACCTTTTTAAAGTTGTATTGGCACTGGACGGTTTCATTCTTTTTGTTGAGATGTCTCGTCGTGATGGAAGCATCTGTAACTGTAAGGGAGTCGGTGTTCATCCGATCATCGATTCTTTGCACGTCCAAGGGTTTGATCCTCAAGAAAACGTTATATTTAGCAGTTTCAGTAGCCATCTGGAAACGGAAGACGACACGATCAGAATTGAATTGAATTTTTCGACGACTATTAACAATAATTATATTAGGTACTAAAAGCAATGAAGTGTTGAGGTAGAAATTAAATTGGGATTTAGCGCAAACTTTGGCCAGATGACCGATCCCCTTTCAGCCCGGTTTCTTCGCTCAACCAAGCTTTGCTGATCTAGGGCAAGCGTAAATGAAGCCACGACAACATTTTACATAGATCCCTATCTAACACGGCCAATTCTGACAGCAGCTTTGCTCTGGAAGCAACATACTGGAGAGTTGTCGCAACCAAAAATTGACGATCGGGAGAGAGAACGTAAACACAAGTGTTACGTTCGAGACGTAATTTTTAGCGTTTTCAAGACTTGCGTTGTCCAGCACCATGTAACTATTGGAAAGATGCGTGTCGCAAGTCTCAATAGAGAGTTGTTGCAGCCATTTTCCGAAAAACACAACTCTAAACGGTAACTCTGTTCTAGGGTGACAAATTCGGATGCTAACTATCCAACGTAAGTTCGATGAGAAAGTTACGTTCACGCAACTCCGGACATATTGGAGAGTTGTCGCAACCATTTTCCGAAAAACGCAACTGCAAAACGTAACTCTGTTCTAGGGTGACAAATATGGATGCTAACTATCTAACGTACGTTCCATGAGAAAGTTACGTGTCTACGTAACTCCGGACATGTTTTGAAGTGACGTTAACGTAATAATTTGTCAATGATATATAATTTGTCTGTCAAGTTAACCTCTTTATTCTCAAACTAGCTCGTAACATAATTATTCAGTAATAGTTTCTATGAGTTTTGAACAATTTCTAGAAGAACAATCGTGCCCTTTTACTGTAAAAAAACCGTACTCACGGCACCGTGAGACCTTGGGTCCTTCGTATAATTTTACATACCCGCAATACTTGCTAATTACAAGGCACTCACTTACCGTGCTCATCGCTTTCGGATGGCAATGGTCAAGATGAATAGGTTCGCGAACCACATGAAGTTCAAGCTTCCAAATATACCGAAAGAGAAACCAAAATAAAGACAACGCAAACGACGGAAAACCTTCCCGGGGCCAGCTCCTCCTGTCTTTCTATAAAATTCGAGGTGACGCGATAGGGTAGCCATGGAAATCGAATTTGGTTATCCGCGAAGAAGTTTACTTATCAAGTTACGTAGTACGTAGCTTTGAGATGCGTGACACGCATCTTTCCAATAGTTACGTGGTGCTGGGCAACGCAAGTCTTGAAAACGCCAAAACTTACGTCTCGAACGTAGCACTTGCGTTTACGTTCTCTCTCCCGATCGTCAATTTTTGGTTGCGACAACTCTCTATTGAAGTGATGTGAACGTAATAATTTGTCAATGATACATAATTTGTCAAGTTAACCTATTTATTCTCATACTAGCTTGTAACATAATTATTCAGTAATAGTAATTATTCCATTTTGATGGTTTTCTATGAGTTTTGAACAATTTCTAGAAGAGCAATCGTGCCCTTTTACTGTAAAACCGTACGCACGTCATGGTGGGTCCTTTGTATAATTTTACATAGGTACCCGCAATACTTGCTAATTATAAGGCACTCAATTACCGTGCTCATCGCTTTCTGATGGCAATGCTCAAGATGAATAGGTACGCGAACCACATGAAGTCAAGCTTCCAAATATACCGAAAGAGAACGCAAACGGCCGAAAACCTTCCCGAGGCCGGCTCCTCCTGTCTGTCTACAAAATGGCTCCTCCTGTCTGTCTACAAAATTCAAGGTGACGCGATAGGGTAGCCATGGAGATCGAATTTGGTTATCCGCGAAGAAGTTTACTTATCAAGTTACATAGTACGTAGCACTGAGACTCGCGACACGCATCTTTCCAATAGTTACGTGGTGCTGGGCAACGGAAGTCTTGAATACGCTAAAACTTACGTTGCGACAACTCTCTAATGCTACGCACTACATAACTTGATAAGTAAACTTCTTCGCGGATAACCAAATTCGATCTCCATGGCAATGCTATCGCGTCACTTCGAATTTTGTAGACAGACAGGAGGAGCCGGCCTCGGGAAGGTTTTCCGCCGTTTGCGTTCTCTTTCGGTATATTTGGAAGCTTGACTTCATGTGGTTCGCGTACCTATTCATCTTGAGCATTGCCATCAGAAAGCGATGAGCACGGTAAGTGAGTGCCTTATAATTCGCAAGTATTGCGGGTATGTAAAATTATACTAAGGACCCAAGGTCTCACCGTGCCGTGCGTACAGTTTTACAGTAAAAGGGCACGATTGCTATTCTAGATATTGTTCAAAACTCATAGAAAACCATCAAAATGGAATAATTACTATTACTGAATAATTATGTTACAAGCTAGTATGAGAATAAATAGGTTAACTTGACACACAAATTATATATCAGGTTTGTTCCAGCCAAAAAGAGTGGTGGAACCGCGGTCCACCATCTTCTTGATTAGGGTTCCAACCCTGGTTCCAACTGCTTAAGGCTCGGCTGGAACGCATTCTGTCAACCCCGGTTGAACAACCTTCTCCTGTGGCATTAATTTTGTTTGAAACCCTACAGTACACGCTAACAAGTTCTTGTAAAATTGGCTGGCCTTAACTGCTAGGCATTCTGATGTTGCTCGGCTGACTCTGAAATGCTCCAGAAATTCAGTTTCGTTATATTTGGCCACTACATCGAAGTAATTTTGGTTTTTTGGATGACACCTTTGCTCTTCTGCTAGCCACATTTCAAAGTCACAAACACCGTCATCAATCAAAATCTCCGCCCAATCATCAAATTCGATGCCAACATCATCCATCAACAGCAATAACTAATCCATTGATCCAACCAACACAGAAAAATTCAGAGCGACAACATTTATTGACACAAAAAAACACAACACAAAAAAATTCAGAGAGCGAAATTAGCTATGTTCAAATGTGGTTATAGCAACTGCCAACCAACCGTCCTGAACCCCAGGCAAGAGAGTGGTCGAACAGCGGTTCAACCTGACTGAACGTGCTGGTAGGCTGGAACAGCAGTTGAGGAGTAAATCACTACTGCGCATGCTCGGTTCAACCGCACTGACTGGCTGGAAGAAAGCTATCATTGACAAATTATTACGTTAACGTCACTTCAAAATAGGTCCAGAGTTACATGAACACGTAACTTTCTCATGGAACTGACGTTGGATAGTTAGCATCCGAATTTGTCTCCCTAGAACAGAGTTACCTTTTAGAGTTGCGTTTTTCGGAAAATCGTTGCAACAGCTCTCTATTATTACATCATGACAATATGGTATATGAAGCACGCTTGTCCCTCACTTGTAGGACCACACAATGCTGTGCTGATGCTTACACAAACTGTGTAAGCATTTACGTACTTACAGCAAGCTCCATCAGGCATCGCCATGGGCAATAAGAGATCCATGACAAGTTTCAAGCATGCCACCTCGAAAACATGCAGCCAAGACTGGTAAGTTATCAATGCAACAAGATCAACAGCAAAATCCAGCCATAAAAGTTTTTATGGCTGGATACAGCAAAAAGTTTTTATAACACCCCCTCAAAATTTTTTCTTTTCCGTTTCAAGGTGCGTAGATTCCAAAAACGCTGCAAAGTCCTTGTCACATGGGTTTATTATTCTATTGGAGTTCTAGAGATTCTTGTTGGCTGTTAAATTTATTGTTTCTTTCATGTGGAATGATTGAAATAGATATTTGATATTTCTGATGATTTCCACCAATTTTGGCCCCCAAAACATGAAAATAGGTACGCTTTTTTTTTTCTTTTTCCAGATCATCTTTGATTATTGGTAGTGCCATTCATTTAATGGTCTTGATTCACCTATTTACACTTTTTCTAAAATGTTATTATACACATTGATGGTGATTTCAGACAGTTTTCCAGGTTTTTGACTCATAAAAAACCAATTTTGGGAGCTGAACCTTTGGTAAAACCTCAATTTCCGCGTCTTTGGTCAAAATCGACTTCATATTCGGTCTTCTCGTCCCCAAAAACATGGAAAAAGATACCTCAAAAGCTCATGTTACTAACATGTTGCTAAAAAGCAGAAAGTACCTATTTTTACACACATTTTCACCCATAACGCCCCTGGGTGTATTCCGATCGGGCTGAAAAGTTTCGGGACACAACTAGGGCCCAAATGGAGCATGTGTGCGAAAGAACGACTTTTTTAGACCGAAAATGGAGCCGGTACACGTGATACGGCGGACGGACATTGCATTTTTGGAATCTACGCACCTTGAAACGGAAAAGAAAAAATTTTGAGGGGGTGTTATAAAAATTTTTTGCTGAGCGAATACATAGGTGTATTATTCACAGAATAATAAACCGAAATGCAATGTCCGTCCGCCGTATCACGTGTACCGGCTTCATTTTCGGTCTAAAAAAGACGTTCTTTCGCACACATGCTCCATTTGGGCCCTAGTTGTGTCCCGAAACTTTTCAGCCCGATCGGAATACACACAGGGGGTGCTATGGGTGAAAATGTGTGTAAAAATAGGGTTTTTTGATGTTTTAGTACCTAACATGTTAGTAACATGAGCTTTTGAGATATCGTTTTCCATGTTTTTGGGGACGAGAAGACCGAATATGAAGATGATTTTGACCAAAGAGTGGAAAATTGAGTTCTACCAAATGTTCAGCTCCGAAAATTGATTTTTTACGAGTGAAAAACCTGGGAAATTGTCTGAAATCACCATCAGTTTGTATAATAACACTGGAAAAAAGTGTCAACACGTGGATCAAGACGATTAAATGGCACTACCAATGATCAAAGGTAGTTAAAAAAACAGGCTTACCTTATTTGTGTTTTAGGGGCCGAAATAGCTATTTCGATTATTACGCATGAAAGAAACAATGTTTTTTCTTCTTGTCACCACAATGTTCCTCGTGTTTTGTTTTTACTACGTATTTTCAAATTTAAATGTATCATTCACAACTTCCAACGGAAAGGCCTTGTCAATGATATATTATGATAAAATACCAATTTATTTTAAGTCTGTTTTGTGTTGACTTTTTTCTTGGGATTGTTGTGGTGTAATTGTAATAGGATTGTTTGCTCGTAGGTTTTATCCTGATGAAGGGCCTAGCTTGGAGGCCTGACACGTCGATACGTAATAAAATAATTTAAGAACCATCAAATTCTGGCCAATTTAATATTGTAAGCCAATTTATACTAGTACCACATCAATTTATTTACCCACCAGTCAGAAACTGGTGAACAGCCACCGACTACCTACTACAATTACCACACTTCTTGTCCATGGCACTTCGAATCAATAAATTAATGACGAAGAAATTAAATTATCAACTTATTCGAACTTTTACTCCACAGAAAACTAGAACAAATCAGAACAAATAGCCGTTTAGGCACTCTGTGGCTTCAGTTAAAAGTCCAGCAAAATACGAAGGAAATTGAGGCAGTTAAATCAGGTTCATGTTCGAAACGATCATGAAGTGACGTCTGAGCAGGTATAGACAAACAGTTGAAGGTCAATTTATCTATGCGATTGATGTTTGAACACTCATAAGACATAACAATCCAATTCAAATGCAGAAGAAATCAAATTCTAAGGAAAACAATAAAATTCTACTTACTTTGTCTGTAATTCAAATCTGTAGACCCCGACACCAGCCTCCAGTGGCAAGCACCAGGAAGTTAACTTTCTCGCTTGACTTCAACAAAATATTGTCAGAAATCTTTACTAAAATATATTATATTACGGGAGATTCTTGCGAGCGACCAAGTTCATCTCAAAATCAACCAAGGATGGTTAAAAAATTCAACAATTCAAGCTGCCGAGTAACATTTTCGCTTATCAAACGTACAGTTTTATCAAAGGAATGGAAAATGGCGGGTTCCACAAAGAAGGTTTCGGTGTATTTCTTTGTCGTGAAAAACGACTAGTTGCAAAATCCAAGAACATTGCATGTCTCCCGTTCTGTGGCGTGGAAGAAGGAATTCTCCCTCTTCATTTATTTATTTATTACACAACCATGTAGGAAACAAGTCCCACCGAGTGTTTTGTTTTTTAAATGTTTTGTCCAACCAGTAGATACATACAGTTACAATGGAATCAGCAGCGCTATCTTTTATCTTTTATAAGAGTAAATAAATGCATATGAATAAACTATTTTTAATAACAGCACTGTTTAGTGAGGACTCGTACAACTAAACATTGGCCTATAATTATGTCGGAGATTGCTTATAAGTTGATTATAATTCAACCTGATTTAAATTGAACGTTGTTCTCAAAATTTGAATGAATAAATTAAAAATTAAATTCGTCAATTAATTCTTTTCACAAACCAACCTAGCTTCAACCCATGGTAGAATAAATATACTTCAACCAGTCTTTTCCATTCAAGTACACCAAAGTCCCACGGAGTGTGGAGTAATCCGAACATTATATGGTTCACTTTACGTTGGATTTTTAAAAAGGAATACACAAAAAAATTAATATAAATAATTCTGAGAAGTGCAGATCATTTAGCAGAAACGAATCCTGATGTCCCATAGAAAAGTACATTTTTCATTTCAATAAGATTTCTACAACATTCTGCTGCGTTGATTAACAGGCATGAATTATTATTTTTTTTAATTTTTCCATTTTTTCAAAATTAAGCAGCTACCTCCTTGTAGAAAGCTCTTATTTATGATGCAAAATGTATTTGAAGTTCTCGAAAGCGAATTCAAAGGAATTTCCATAGTTGGTAACACTGGTAGGCGTGCCTTGGCATCAAGTTGTATTTTGTTGATGACCGAGCAGCGGAGCTGCATTTTATTTATTTATTTTAATTTTTCGACGACTCAACGTTCAATTTATAGATGATTTTCAATACTTTTTCACAATTATGACTCGTATACTAGTTCTGTTGCTACCGATTTTAGCAGTTATCAACGTAAAAGGTGAGTTTAGGTTACGTGTATCCACCTGTTGTTTGTTGTTTACACCTAAAAACAGTTTGTTCCTTCGCATTCGGATGCATTTTGATTCAAATTTTTACATTGTAAATATATTCAGTAGGTAATCTCAAATGCCCTATGATCTTCAAAGGGGGTTCAACATTAAAAACCCTTTGTGATAGATATATGATGCTGAAATAGCGTAACTTAGCTTCACGGGTTAGCTGTTTCCGCTGGCAAACTTCTCAGTTTCGTAATAAACTGTTGACATGATAAATAGATTTAATTATGCTACGTGTACTTGAGTTATCGTCTACTGCTTAATATTGTATTGTAGCAGTAACATCACTGGTGTTCCTAACTCCCTGCCTGTCTCATTTATTTGACGTTGATTAGTTTGTCCTCATTTTAAGGTAACAGCGTTTTTCCTCGGCTTTCCAACTTGAATACCGTGAAACTACCGAACAAACATTTGGCTATGGGTTATCAAAATAAACTGTGAATATCACGTTCAGCGCCTCGGAATTGCCGCTTATTAGCTGTCGTGACGTCAAGCAGCCGTGTGAATCATTGTAAGGTCGCCTAACGTTCACCTTGGATGCAATTCGAGGCGTTTACCTTCCTACTTCCGATTTTCATAATTTTCAGAAGATTAAGGTTACCAGATCTCCCTTGGGAAAAAAAGTAGAACGATCCGAATGTCAGAATATACCCCAATACTTGGTAGTTTCTACATAAAACTTATTTTCAGGCAAATTACCTATCTAAAAAAGGTAGGTAGGTACAACAATAATTTATTGCTTTTTCATTATTACTTATTAGGTGCTTATCCATTTTTATTCCAGTTCCATTTTACAATGACTTAGGGAAATAATAGTTTCATCATTACTGATATTAATTAGTACCTACACAAACCAGTCTTGAAAATCGCAATATTAAATTTGAATTTCCTGTTGGTGGCTTTGGCCCCATCGTTTGACTAGCATAACCTAGGAGCGAGGACGAGGACAAAGAGACAAGATTGTAAACCCAATAAAATTGATAGCAAGATCGCAAGATAGCATCATTACTTTTTTCAAGTAACGAACACGAACGGTGGGGGTTTGGTCCATTGTGGTCTCTGTCTATTGAAAAAAATAGTATATTAGGTTCTGGTAAGAAAAAGGAGAAGACTATAGAGGAAAGGACCTGAACAAGAGTATGTGTGGTAACCCTACAGAAGATGTCCGAATTTGTCGGGAATGCGTTTGTCTCATACACATCATAAAACTTTACTTGCTGTACAAATTAGTGCAATACTAGTTACGTATGTACCTACTTTTTATTAGTATCCCAAGATTTGTAACATTCAGTTTATATTGCGTAAACTTTGACTCATAGCTCGTTATTTTGGTTCATTATTTTCAACAATGAACCTTTGGAATCGAGCATGAAAAAAAAAAAATTTAACCCCCCCTCAAAATTTGATGGTTCACGTTTCAAGGTATGTAGAATCCGAAAATGGAATAAAAAAATTTCTGTCCGTCCGCCGTATGCCGTACTGAGCAGTTTTCTGAGTTACCTTGAACAAAAATTGACGAAATTCGGGTTATAGGTTCCGTTCGGGGTCTAGTTGGTCCTCGAAGCTCGGCGTTACTGTCAGTCATCTCTAAGGGGTGAAAAATAGGGGTTGTCTCCAGGGCGCCGTTTTCTCGAAGTTTTTTACGGTTTCAAATAGTTCTCGAACTTGGGAGTTTTCCCGGAGCATTGTACGTCCAGCCGTTCGTTCACATGAAGGCCCAGAAGTTTGCACCGAAAGGCATTTTCAACAGGAGAGTGAATGAAATTGTATACAGTCAGCCCATATATCATCACTAGGGACGGTGCTAACAATCGGGAATTGGCCCGGGATCATCATTGCTAGGGATCACCTGATTATAATCACGGAATATGAAGTCGAGTTGGTTGTTTTGTGATAGGTATTATTTCATTTGAAAAATGTTGGCTCTTTAGGGGTTTGTTGATAGGTAGTGAAACTTGAACAAACGTTGAAGTATTATTCATGGGTAAATTATTACACAACGGTTCATTATATCATCTACGTAGAAGGGGCTGGAGTTTGTTGGTAGGTACTTTGGCAACTTTTTTCACTCCACATCAACAATTTCCCTTCAGAACTTCATTATTTGCGTTTCTTTTTGCCGCTTTAGTTATTGTTTATCATCGGCAGAATTATTTTAGCAACATTTAACTCGTGATTTAGGTAGGTACCTAGTAACGAGTACGGGGTTAGGTACTAACCTAAGGAGGGTCTGCGATCTACATAATATGTATAGAATAGTACATATCATATTATATAGACGGGTTATCTATACAGAGAGCTGTGATCTGTAACAGAAGGGTATTCTGTACAAAATAATAAACCGTTGTGCAGGGATTTGCTGCGTTTTTGTTTTCTGTTTTACTGGTACCTACGTATTCCTAAGAACATTTCGTCTCATATTGGCTCAATATAGGCTATTCGTTTCTTGTACTTTTCACGAGCTGGATTGAGCAAAACGACCACTGCGTTGTGAAAGTCCTCCCTGCAATGTCCTTTATAGCCGATATATTGAAGAAATTTTCTCTGGATTCCCTTCAGCATCTCTGGTTTGTGCTAAACAAGGGATGCAGTGCGACAGTCTGTAATCATTTTAGGAATCACAGAAATTTCATTGCTTTAGAGCGCCCTTCGTGGATATCATCATCAGTAAATGTTAGCTTGACACAGCAACACCATCAAGTCCTTATGAATCAATGTACCTACGCTACGGTCGACATCCTAGAATTCCATAATCGTAGCAAATTGATGCCCCAGATCGTGAAAATGCAGTAGTAGCATTTTCAGTATCGAGGTAACTTCACATCAACCATCCAGCGCTATCAGTAAAAATCTTGTTACCGCCTTGTTTTCAGTATCTGAATTTACAACAGTGAGCACATTATTTAAATCATCAGCATTGAATCACCATCATCATCAAGCAGGACCAGGAACATGAGGGGTCCCATATAGGAACCTTGGGGAACGCCCGTATGTAGTTTCAGCTTTCAGTATCCACACCACCTATTACTCCTGTCATATTGACAAGCAGACGAATGAGGGTTGCCCATGGGTCTGGAAAACGTGCTTTTATTTTTTTAAATGAAAGAAAAATCACCCTGAGAATTTTGGCACCAACCACACTCTCCTGTGATAAGTAGTTTTGATTCTGTGATTTTTAGAAGTTTCCTGAACTGTTGACATCACACCGAGCAAGGGGATCCCGCCCAGGTGGGAGGGGTGCAAAGAAGTCGCTGCTGTAGGAAAATTCGAAAAATCGTAGAATGAAAACTAGTCATGGGAAAGCGCGGTCGAAATCTCAGGGTGGAATCTACTAGCAATAAAAATAAAAAAATAAGTAATAATAATAATAATAAAACTGAACGCCTGGGTACTTCAGATCTCCAGAGGCGCATTTCGCGTTGAAGGGGTATTCCGATAGGTTTCCAAACAAACCCCTGTAGAAACTCTCCGACAGATATATCCAGCAATGCTTTCACTACATCTCTGTTACACTTCAAAAGTCATGTCTCTTTCCGTTTTCAGGCGAAAAATGTACCATTCCAGCTATCATGCGAGGTCAGTGGTTCTCATGGGAGCAGAAACCGGTCCTCACGGAAATCGACGACAGGATCATGTCGAATCGAGGAGAGTGCGTCGACATGAAAGATGATTACCATACAAACTTCACTTTCGTATTCAGGTTGGTATTAGAAACAGACCACTTGAAAATCGGGTGCCCACATGATGTCTCCTATTTACCCTACACTGTTGAGCTCTTGCGGACATCATTAGTACCGTATCCAGTGAGTGTTCGATGTTTGCCCACATCCAAGAAAGATATTGAACCAGTGAGCTGAACATTTAAATCAAACTGAGTCCTGTCAAACCATGAATGATATAATTTATCCATTGTAAAATCCTATACGTTCCTGTGAAGGAAGAAACTGGTCTGTGCTCCACCCCTGAAAGAAATTCTGCGCTGATTTTACCTAATATAGCTTCTATTGCTCAAGAAGCTCCTATATAAACCTAGAAAATTCCCAACAGGCAATTTTCATGGGTTGCAAATAATTCTCCTTTTTTTGGTCAATTTCTGGTCAGTAACGGAAATTTACACTTGTCGTTTCAAAACTTGGAGTTTCATAATGGGCAATTTTCTTGGGTTACAAATTGTCCATTTTTGGCCAAATTCTGTTCAGTAACGGAAACGAACACTTACTGACCACATAATGAAGTGTTTATGTCGGAGAGTCTAGGCAGATACGAGTGTGGAATTTAAATTTCTGAGTTCTCGCTAGAAATGACGTGTCAGGTAAATTGCGGAGTAGTTAAACTCAAATCCTGCTCAGAGCGCTAGTGAGTCACTTCACACTATGCACAGAACTGTGATGGATGGATGGAACCACAAATTTATGAATAAATTTAAAAAACGCTTCCTCAAAATCAAACGGAGGCCACAGCAAAGGTTATTGAAGGTTGCCAGGAAGGTTTGCCATTTTTAATGTTGGTTGTTGGCAGCATTGAGAACCTTCGCATCCGAAGCTTTGCTCCACCTCCGGACCAACAGCCAGTAGGTTCGTTCCAGAGGGGTTCGTGAGGGGGGGGGGGGGGGGGGGGTGTTCGTGAACTAATTTGGGGCAGTCGCTCTGAACAGGCTTCAGTGGGCTGTGAAGTGTTCCAGCGAGGTTAAGTTGACGTACTGTTGTTTTACCTGCCCCGAGTTCAGCACCCGGAGTTCTTGAACGACACATGAACTTCTTGCTCCAAACGGAGGGCAGGGTTGTGAACTGAAAACTCGAAGATAACCTTGCCGACATGTATAACCTCTCCAGAACTTTCATGCACTACCTGGTCTTCTCACGCGAATAAAAGTTATTGTTGCTTGCCTTTTGTTGTAGTCGTTTATTAGGAAGGTTTCTAGTTCAGGCGTTCCAGCGGTTCATAAACTGAAAAATTCATGAACTCATCCCCACCACTTCGGTTCTGAACTATGTTCTGTTCACATAGTATTCACGGAGCTGGAACAAACCTGATCGATGTCAGTTGACCTGATACGTCATTTGTTGCCTTCCTTTTCCTTTTACTTAACCTCATTTAAAAACCACCGCTCATTCCTGATGGGCTTCAAACCGCCAGTTTTCCAAGAGTTCTGAATATTTTTTGTGTACTTAACAAAAAAAATTCTTTTGGCGAAAATTCCCCATTTTACCCATTAGTAAAAACTAATGTTTTTGATCAAAGAAAAGTTCTATATTTCGACAATCAAATGCTACGTCGAGTAAGACCAACCCTAGCTCTCCATACTTGTGACTATCGATTTTAGAGATTCTTCAAAGATTATTACCAAATTGTCAAGTTTTACAACAATAGCTATGGACCAAAAGTAACTTGGAAAAATTGCCAAAAATGATGAAGGGATCACTCGTGACATAAGTAAAGAATATAATAAGTTTATTACAACTATTAATTAAATACTCCAGCGCGACAAGCCCACGGGAATGCTGAAAAAATCAATTTCGGTTCCATCCCATGTATCTCTTTCCACAAGTACAGTTATGTCATCAGCAAATAAGTGACGTCTGGTTTCAGTTGTAAGCTGCACAGTGTCATTAATGTACAGTATGTAGTAGTACCATAATATCTCTATTTTGTTTTAGCAGATTTTCAAAAAATGAAACTTGCAATGGGTCCAACATTTTCAGAACATAAATTTTTGTATAGGCAAATCCGTTTCAGAGCATTCTGAATCCATCCCTAGATTTTAACAACAATTCATATGTACATATTTGGTTATATATTTATGTATGTGTCACTCTGAATGATGTCTCACCTTGGGTGCATGATAAAAATTCCAAATTTCGCCGGTGTTCGTATTGCCAAACAAAAGGAACAAAAATTGGTAAACGGCTCAAATCGTGAACAATATTGACATAAAATCACTGGAAGTGGTAGGGTGAGTAAAAACAGAAAAATATCATTTCAGTCATTTTTCATACAGAATAGGGGTCTAATGTTGATTTTTGGGGGGTCAAAAATTGGTATTAAGGGCTAAAATCAAGAGAGACTGGCAAAAAATATTAGTTAACCTGACGTTGGGTGCAATGGTGATTCACGACCGAAAGAGGGAATATTCCGATGATAAACATATTTTTCTCAAACAGAGTCGGTCAAATGGAACTTCTTAAGAGTCAAAATTCTGTAAAAATGGTTAATGTCACGAAAAAAGTGATGTGGTTTTACGAAAAGTGGTATGGTTCTTCGCCATAGCATACTTTTACACAATAGCACGAATATTTCTTTGTCCTTATTGTTCTTATAGCCATGCTGCATGACTGGAACTTTTTTGTGTTCATAATATGTGTGTGGTAGGGTGGTATGGTTTCTTGATTTTTACTTTGTTTATGAATTTTGAAACAGGCACGAAAGAGACAACTGCTACCATTGCGTCAAGATCCTTGTCAGGACAGTGAACGTACTCGAGAAGATCGAAAGTAAAAATTCTTAAAATCACGATTCTAGACCTAGTTGTGCCTACTTACTAATGATTTATCATATTTTCGAAATATGATAGTTGATAGTTGATCATTGCTTGCTCTCAATTTTCATTCGGGTTTTCCGTCAGCTGGATGTGTGACGTGGAGTAACTCAGTGGAAGAGCCGACTGTTGAGAAGATCTGTAGCCGGCTCCGCAAAGACCAGCAACTCATCACGTTGTTCTCTGAGAACTACGTCCCTGTCAACTGCCGGTCGAGTCTTGAAGGGGTCTGGAAGTTCACTTATCAGGTGAGGATGTTCTAGGGAAGTAACAACAGTTCTGGTCAGGGAAGTAATAACAGTTCTTGTCAGGGAAGTAATAATAGTTCAGGGAAGTAATAACAGTTCTGGTCAGGGAAGTAATAATAGTTCTGTTCAGAGAAGTAATAAGAGTTCTAGTCAGGAAAGTAATAACAGTTCGGGGAATTAATATCAGTTCTGGTAAGTAGTAGTGTTGGAGAAGTAATAGCAGTTCTGGTCAGGGAAGTAATAACAGTTCTGGTCAGTTGCAAAGTGTCAGGGAAGTAGTAACAGTTTTGGTCAGTGAAGTAATAACAGTTCTAGTCTGGGAAGTAATAACAGTTCTGGTCAGGGACGTAATAACAGTTCTGGTAGGCTCTCCCCAACCTATCGGTCTGGAA
This sequence comes from Leptopterna dolabrata, assembly GCA_954871275.1. Lineage (NCBI taxonomy): Eukaryota > Metazoa > Arthropoda > Insecta > Hemiptera > Miridae > Leptopterna > Leptopterna dolabrata. The sequence continues at coordinate 3,829,958 of OX940989.1, read as the reverse complement.
TGTTGAATGGTGTACGAATGTAGAGCTTTAATGTTGTTGACGGATGCATGTAATTTATTGAATGTATGTAATTTACTGAGAGAATGTTTATGTTAAGATGTACTTAGTATGCGTGAAGCCCATGTATGAACGACCGCTTTTGAACCAGAGCAGTAATAGCAAAGCCAACTGAGAGCAAGCTCGCCAATGATGGAAGAACCACACGCTATAGAAGAGGCGGGGAGTACTGAGGCTGAGCGGAACACGATCAGAGCGATTAGTGTGACAACGTGCCATGCGGCACAATCAATGAGTAGCTAGCAAGATGCATATAGCAAGCACAATAAGAAACGTGCACGGGCATAGGCTAAATTCGCTGCCGAAATCCAAACGTAAGAGCCCAGCATCCGCCCTCTCCCAGTTCCCACCTGCGCAGCCTCCACGTGGCCCATCCTGGACGCCCCCTAGGGGGTGACTAATAGCGCAGTGGGAGCAGGTGCGAAGACCGTCAGAACCAGAGTAACGAGCAGCAACTCTTCCCCATTAATGGCGAAAGGCGTAGGTATGGGGGCTCAATAAAGAATCTGACGGGGTCAGGGAAGTAATAACAGTTCTGGTCAGGGAAGTAATAATAGAAAAACGGAGTTATTGAAAAAACAGTATATTTCCATTAATACACAAATGAATGCAAAAAACACTGTTATACCGGTCCGGTTTCGGTTATCAAACCATTGTCAGTAACAAACAATAAAATAAAAATTCTGGTCAGAGAAGTAATAACAGTTCAGGGGAGTAATAGCAGTTCTGGTCAGTAGCAAAGTGTCAGGGAAGTAATAACAGTTTTGGTCAGGGGAGTAATAACAGTTCTGGTAAATAGAATGCGACGAGAAGTCGTTAAAGTTGTCCTTATTGCCAAACGTCAGTGAGGTTTCTTACTAAAGCTGGGTTCACTTTGACGTGTATTCAACGTAAAAAGTGTCAAATGCAAAGGCTGTAAAGGTTCAGGTTAAGCACGTAAACACGTCAAACCGTTCACATGGACAACATTAGGTGCGGACGTAAAGCGCGTTCACGTCGAGATATAGCTTGTGCTCCAGCCTCCACCTGAGCAGAACCCTACACAAAAATAATTGCGCAAACTCCAATACTTCCATTGCCACTTGGAACGTTAAGATGTGACGATTAGACAAATAGATCAGTAACCTATTGAAATGTTATTAATTTCATTTCATTTTTAAAGAATCGATTCAGGTTCACTGGAGAGTGCACTCACCCCGATGCCTACATCAAATCTTGTCAACAACCCGGTAACCAGTTCTTGATCACCAATCAGAAATTCAACATTTCTTACAAGAAATGTGAAGGAATGGAAGGAACTTTTGATGGCCGTAAGTTTATAAACGTTATTCAACACATTAGATCTAAACGGTTTTTATTTCGACTCCGAAACCGTCTACTCCTATAATCAAGGGGAGTAAATCATTAAAAAATGTCCTGTCGCATTCTGCATCAATCTGTGCCAAATTCTCTACCTTGTAGGTGCGTATATAATTTATGTCTGGATGATAAAACAGGTTCTTTGTGTAGGATGTACCTCCATTTTAAATCATGTTGAGGTTAGTCCTACCAAAAATGAATCTGATTAAGGCTATGGTTACTATGGATGCGTATTCTGACGAAGAAGTGTGCTGACGGGTACGTCCGAATTCCTCGTGAAAACAAGGCGGTTACTTTGTGCGCGTTTTCTGACGTTCTGGTAGTCAGTTCTGGTATCAATTTATCAATATCCGTTGCGAAAGGTTACAAAGCACTAGAAAAAGAAACGGAAACACCCAAAGCGGATGCTGGTTGCATGAAAAAATCAAACTGGTTTGAACGCTGAAGCGGTTCTGACGACCACGTGCATATTCTGACGTGTAGGTCGCTGCCAGTGTAACCAATTTCATTGGAAGACGCGTTTGTTCGGACGAATTCGTCAGAACAGCTTTTCTTCAGAATGCGCATCCATAGTAACCGTTAACTAACGTTCTGGAAACCTTTAGACCTCAACTTCCCTTTACATTTTTAATGGGTTTCAAATTCACTTGGTCCTTTAATAAGATTTAAGAGCAATAAAAAATACTTCAATTTGGTTTGCTCTCGTTCTACTTAATTTCAAGCTTGCGTTTGCTTATTATGATTTATTTTTCGAGAAAATGTTATTTAGGCATGACATGTATTTTTTAATTGTTTTTTGTTATTCAGTGGTGGAGTATTCTTGTCTTGGTGATTGGTTTGTCGACAAGAATCACTTCTTCGCTGTGGCCAACACCAAAGAATCGAGGAAAGACGAAAAATACAGGTGACCTCCTCCTCACTTCTTAACTATGGCAGGGTGGCCACCGGTCAGGGACGTAGGGGAAAGAAATGTTGGTCAGGGAAGTCGGGGAAAAATCGAGGGAAATCGAATGGCGAGTCAGGGAAAATGACCGCACATCTGCCATTTTCTTGAGATCTTGAAATGACGCGCCTTACTTGCCGCTCTGCTCGTTCCGGCCATCAGATAGGTTCAGAGCGCGCAGGGCGAGTGCAGCGCACCTAGTGGCACTGAGGAGAAGATGCCATCACTGCCCCACCCGTCCCCTCAGCTCCCCGCAGGCCTGTGGGAAGTTCGAGGGAACACGAGTGGGAAGTTCAAGGGAATACAAGTGGGAAGTTCGATTATTTATTATTTATGTTCGATTATTATTTACCCTTCAGAAATTTAAATGTGACAGGGAATATGCTAAAATTCAAGCAGGGAAATCGGAGAAAAAGGTGGAAGAGTCGGGCTTCAAAAATCTCGGAAAGTCAGGGAAATCGATAAAAAGGTCAGGGAAAATGAGAATCCTGATCTAGTGGCCACCCGTTATGGGGTGTGTGCATGGGTCTCAAAAGCTGTTTATATTATTGTTTAATGAAACCATATTCCATTCTGAGAACTTCGACTCCAACAATACTGTCCTACGATAAGTAGCTCTTTTCTATGATTTTTCGAAGTTTCAACCAATTCTGACGTCATAGTTGCCAGGGGGAGGGGTGAAAATTGGTTGAAACTTCGAAAAAATCATAGAAAAAGCACTAATTGTCAGTCACAGTGCGGTTGGTGTCAAAACTCTCAGGATGGAATCTACTTTCATTAAAAAAAATAAAATGCATACGTGCGCGTACCCCATTGAATTTATTCGACTAATATTAGAAGATATTAGAGAGTTTTTGCAGCACCCTCACGACGAAACGAAACGGAAATGGCGGATAGGGCGACCGAAGTCAGATGCTAACCTTTTTCGGTTCAGCTTTCGTTCAGCTTTGGCATCTACCGACTGGTGAAGTTACGCTAACGTTATGTTAACCTCTCTTTCATCAGTTTTACTCTGTGGTGAATAAAAATCTATGCCCACACATGCAGCCAAGTCTGCATTAACATAGAAAAACGCGAAGAAGCAGCTGTGAACGCGACTCTGACATTTTATTTTCCAAGGAAAACAGAAGAAGTACACAGATGTAATCATCATTACGTTTCGTCATCTCAACACGACTAAAGCTGATACCGTGAGATCCCGGTATTTTTCGTCGTCACGGTTCGTCAAACTTTTCGGTGTCTTAAGTGCTCATGCGCAGCACTGTTTTTGTTTCGGCGTGAGGGTGCTGCAAAAACTCTCTATTACCTACAATAACCAATGGTTCATGAACCCATATGGCTGTGAAATACCTGGTAATGATTAATGTACTTTTGAATTAAACTTTTTAATTTAAAACGTTGAGAACTTACGAAATATGGTTAAAAAGTCTGTTTATTGAATTAATCAATATTAGAGCAACTAAAATGAACAAATTAGCTCCATATTAGAAAAATTAGAACAATATTAGAACAAACAAAATACACTGCCAAGGTGATGGCACAGGAGCTTCCTCGTCACAATCAGAGTGTCCCATTATAAAATAGAACAGACTCGGAAGCAAAATAACATTACATTACATTACATAACATTACATAACGTTAAATATACATATTACATAACATTACATTACATAACATAACATTACATAACGTTAAATATACATATTACATAACATTACATTACATAACATAACATTACATAACGTTAAATATACATATTACATAACATTACATTACATAACATAACATTACGTCCATTATACATAACTAGCCTGACCGCTCGCTTCGCTCGCTCTCCGAGATTCGCTGTACGCAGTATCGTGGAACCAACAAACGACGGAAAAATCCCATACCCTACCGGGTATTTGTGCCCAATTTTATCAAAATCCGTCAAGCCATTCAGGAGTTGACCATGGTCGACCATATTTCCGCTATGGTCAGGGAATTAAAAATGCGCCTACGTTCAATATTCGGGATTCGACCATGGAGGGGCCCATGGATGCGCTAAGGTCGACCGCGGGGGTAGTCCGAAGGGTCGATCGTAGATAGAATTTCACGTAGATTACGAATACGCGATAAAAAATAGGGGTTACCATTTCAATTAACGAAGTTGACCATGGTAGACCATAGTTCCGCTATGGTGAGGGAATTAAAAATGCGACGTTGCACAATTCGGGATCCTACTAGATATTCGTGCCAAATTTGGTCGATATCCGTCAAGCCATTCAGGAGTTGACCATGGTCGACCATAGTTCCGCTATGGTCAGGGAATTAAAAATGCGACGTTGCACAACTTGGGAGCCTACTGGATATTCGTGCCAAATTTGGTCGATATCCGTTGAGCAATTCGGGATTCGACCATAGAGGGGCCCATGGATGCGCTATGGTCGACCGCGGGGTGTAGTCCGAAGGGTCGATCGTAGATAGAATTTCACGTAGATTACGAATACGCGATACAAAATAGGGGTTACCATTTCAATTAACGAAGTTGACCATGGTCGACCATAGTTCCGCTATGGTCAGGGAATTAAAAATGCGACGTTGCACAACTTGGGAGCCTACTGGATATTCGTGCCAAATTTGGTCGATATCCGTTGAGCAATTCGGGATTCGACCATGGAGGGGCCCATGGATGCGCTATGGTCGACCGCGGGGGTAGTCCGAAGGGTCGATCGTAGATAGAATTTCACGTAGATTACGAATACGCGATACAAAATAGGGGTTACCATTTCAATTAACGAAGTTGACCATGGTAGACCATAGTTCCGCTATGGTGAGGGAATTAAAAATGCGACGTTGCACAATTCGGGATCCTACTAGATATTCGTGCCAAATTTGGTCGATATCCGTCAAGCCATTCAGGAGTTGACCATGGTCGACCATAGTTCCGCTATGGTCAGGGAATTAAAAATGCGACGTTGCACAACTTGGGAGCCTACTGGATATTCGTGCCAAATTTGGTCGATATCCGTTGAGCAATTCGGGATTCGACCATAGAGGGGCCCATGGATGCGCTATGGTCGACCGCGGGGGTAGTCCGAAGGGTCGATCGTAGATAGAATTTCACGTAGATTACGAATACGCGATACAAAATAGGGGTTACCATTTCAATTAACGAAGTTGACCATGGTCGACCATAGTTCCGCTATGGTCAGGGAATTAAAAATGCGACGTTGCACAACTTGGGAGCCTACTGGATATTCGTGCCAAATTTGGTCGATATCCGTTGAGCAATTCGGGATTCGACCATGGAGGGGCCCATGGATGCGCTATGGTCGACCGCGGGGGTAGTCCGAAGGGTCGATCGTAGATAGAATTTCACGTAGATTACGAATACGCGATACAAAATAGGGGTTACCATTTCAATTAACGAAGTTGACCATGGTAGACCATAGTTCCGCTATGGTCAGGGAATTAAAAATGCGACGTTGCACAACTTGGGAGCCTACTGGATATTCGTGCCAAATTTGGTCGATATCCATCAAGCCATTCAGGAGTTGACCATGGTCGACCATAGTTCCGCTATGGTCAGGGAATTAAAAATGCGACGTTGCACAACTTGGGAGCCTACTGGATATTCGTGCCAAATTTGGTCGATATCCGTCAAGCCATTCAGGAGTTGACCATGGTCGACCATAGTTCCGCTATGGTCAGGGAATTAAAAATGCGACGTTGCACAACTTGGGAGCCTACTGGATATTCGTGCCAAATTTGGTCGATATCCGTCGAGCCGTTTGGCCGTGCATAGAAGGACAGACAGACAGACAGAGATTCGTTTTTATAATATAGAGATTGCGAAAGTTATGCGTGTTTGAAGAATTTCACTTTAGCGCATGCGCAGGGCGAACCGCTGGCTCTATCATGTTGAAATTTATATGGGACCTCAATGGGCCCTACCCGCTTAATCCCTGAGAATTACATTGAAATTGGGTGAAATCTTTGGTTACTACGGCTGTAACAAGGAAATTGAATCTATTTCACGCCAGCGCATGCGCAGAGCGCACCGAGGGTCCGATCATGCTGAAATTCATACTGGAACTCACTAGGCCTTGTCCAAAGAACCCTTGAAAATTTGAGCGAAATTGAATCAAAATTGTGAAAGTTATGCGTGTTTGTTGAATTTAACGTTAGCGCATGCGCAGGGCGTACCGCTGGATCAATCATGTTGAAATTTGTATGGGACCTCAAGGGGCCTTATCCGCACCATCCCTCAAAATTTGAGCTGAATCAATTCAAAATCGTGGAAGTTATGGCTGTAACAAGGAAATGCGGACAGACTCACAGACCGACAGACACGGAACCAAATTTGTTCAGTAGGCTTTGAAACGCAAAATGCAAGTGGAAATTTTGATTTCTGAAGACAAAAATTTTTTGGCTCACGAAAGTGAACACAAGGCTTCCGCTGCTTCGCAGACTCGGAAGCAAAATATGAAAGTTTATCTCGATGCTCCAGTTGAGGGAAATATGAAAGTTTATCTCGATGCTCCAGTTGAGGGTTTGAGACATATTATATGGATGATATATTTATGTTATCCATTGTCGATTACTAGGTTTGACAAAACCTTCACTCTTATTCATAGACAATAGCAAGTCAGGGATGGGTTGTCGATATTATCGAAATTTTTCTTTTGATATATTTTATTTTAAAAGCGATATTTTGATATTGGTAATTTTAACCAGTAAAATCTTTAATAAATCTATTATAGGTCAGGTGTAAGAAATGAACTTCAAAAATAATAATAAAATATTATATTTTTTCGGTCTTGTAACGTTTTGTAAGATTACTGTAACTGGACTTACGGATGCTAACCCCCATGATAACCCATTCAGGTATTCCAACGTGTTGACGTCCTTGTGCAATTTTCTTCAAATATAGTTAGTGTGAGCCAGCCCCTTTAATTTTTCCTCCAATCAGATATTTAACCTTTGTTGCCGTCTTCCTGTTTCAACGCCTTTATCAGGAATTTTTTTTTTTTTTAAATCCAACGCCCGTCTCATTCATTCGACGTCTTGCTGCCCAGTATCTTTCACACGCTGTTTCCTCTGGTGTGGACCCGCATATGCCTACCAGTGAAGGGCACTCCATAATATGTCGGGCGTTCATGGCTTCCAGGTTGCACAATGGACAGATTGGCGTGTCGACTACCCATATCCTGAATAAATACCTTTGGAGGTAGTCATGGCCAGTGGTCATCCTAAACAGGGCCACTGACATTCGCCTAGGGAGAAAAGGGGAAATCTTGCCTTCCTCTGTGGTGAGGAGCTCTCAGTCCTTTCCAGCGCTCGCCGCCTCTATTGCTTCCTTGTTGCGACATTTCATTGCAGCCGCTATCTCCCGTTTGGCCGAGTACAGTGTTCTAGGTGGATCAGGCTGGGCTTTTCTAGTACCTTCCTTTGCCAACCGGTCTGCCTCCTCGTTCCCCCTGACTCCACAGTGGGTCGGAATCCACTGAAAGTGACAGACACCTCCGTACTCTCGGACGGACTTGAGCGACCTCAGAGAGTCGTCTACCGCTCGTGATCTTGCTGAGGGTTGTGGGGTACCAAGTGCAAGTATGGCGGCCTGGGAGTCCACGAATATAACGATCCGTGTCACCCTTCGCCGTTTTACCTCGTGTATGGCTAACAATATAGCCATGATTTCGCCGTCAAAGTTAGAGGCACTCGATCCAACAGGCTCGCTGATCTCAAACATGTCCGAGTAGATGCCAGCTCCCCCGTTACTTATGGCTCCATCCGCAGACCCATCAGTGTAGCTGTGCAGCCACTTTCCTCGGGGGTATCGTTCATCTCTTGGAGATGTTCCCGATCAGATTGAGATCATATGTGAAGGGTTGGCGACTGGAATCCTTTGGGAAAGGTTCAGGATCTCCCAAGTTCAGGTTCAGCTCCCTTACCTTATTCTCCACGACACAGGAGAAATTGAGCTGAGATGTGAGTCGGGCTTGCGGTGCACTGTAGTGTCTCCAATAGGGAATACCAGTTCTCTTCAGCTTCTCACTCAGCATCATAGCTGCGGCATCCACCTTAGCATTTATCGGCTCAATTCCAGTCTGGGCTCGCATTGCTGCAATCGGAGTCGATTTTGCAGCTCCAGTTATTAAACTAGACATCAAATTAAACTTAAAAAAATTGAATAAAAATTAAATTTAAAAACAAATCCATTTGATATTTTTATTTGATAATATCAGATGTCGGTATTTTTCATTCGATTTGATATCAGTGTTTTTATTTGATGAATGAAGGTATTGATATTTTCTTTCGTTATCCCATCCCTAAACAAATACAGGTACCTAAAGCGTGTTTTGTACATCACAGCTAGGGATGGCTACATTAGCAGTGACATGGATACTTAAATATTGTGTAATAAATTGTTTTTCACGTGCGTATCCTGTTGTTTTAGATGTTTTTTGAAGAACAGAGATGACGATTTGTACCTCGGTGTGTCGATCACAGCTGAATGCAACACGCTCAAAACAGTCGAGAAAAGTCCCGAAAGGCTCAAAGTCACTCCAGGTACGTGCCAGTTGGATTTTATAGGAATTTTGTACAAAACGCGCAAAAATCTAATTGCGGATTTTTTTAAATTTTATTTTTTCAAATTTCCAGTGAAAGTTGAGGCGGTGGAACCAGGGTGTCGTTTCCCACAGAACTTCACCGGAGAGTGGATCAACACCGCGAATTTGGATGCCGAAGTCGTCATCAATGAAACTCACATAGTGGAGACCTGGTACCCGGACACGGGACGGTACCGGAGGACGATCTACATCTGCCACGAGCAGCGGGACACGCGTATCATGACAGCGCGTCTCACCGTCGACGGATGGTATGTGCCTGTTTTTCAGTGACAGCGAAATTTCACATCAAAAATCACCGTTCTTGTCATTACCTCAATTCAATCGGTTCACAGTCAAAAGGACTACGTGTGCTTCGATTTCGTCCCGCGGCACCACAACATCATCCGATTCAGAAAAGGAGTTGCTGTCATCAAAGATGACTACTCAACTGTCTGTTCGTGGGTGCAGTTCAAAAACAAGGAGGCTTGGAAGTACAACATACTGCTTGGTATGCCCCATAATATTAATTTCAGACGGGTAATACCTCTGCTATTCATATAAATATCATCGTGATGGGTCACCGATAGGGAATGTGAAGTGAGGAAGCAAAAACGATAGATATCCAACTATGAGGGGCTGGAACTAGGTTCGTATTTTTCGTAAAAGTTCGTATTTTTGCGCTAAGTAAGTAAAAATGCGTATTTTTTTGCTTATTTTTTCCTTTTTGTATACAAGGGGGCTTGGAAGTACAACATCCTGCTTGGTATGCCCCATAATATTAATTTCAAATGGGTAATACCTCTGCTATTCATATAAATATCATAAACAAAACAGTAGAAGTCCAACTATGCGGGGCTGGAACTAGGTTCGTATTGTTCGTAAAAGTCGTATTTTTGCGCTAAGTAAGTAAAAATGTGTATTTTTTAGAATAATTTCGACAACCTTGAGTAGGGAGATTTTTCTTTTTGTCTACAAGGGGGCTTGGAAGTACAACATACTGCTTGGTATGCCCCGTAATATTAATTTAAAATGGGTAATACCTCTGCTACTCATATAAATATCGTCGTGGTGGGCCACCGATAGGGAATGTGAAGTGAGGAAGCAAAAACGATAGATATCCAACTATGAGGGGCTGGAACTAGGTTCGTATTTTTCGTAAAAGTTCGTATTTTTGCGCTAAGTAAGTAAAAATGCGTATTTTTTTGCTTATTTTTTCCTTTTTGTATACAAGGGGGCTTGGAAGTACAACATCCTGCTTGGTATGCCCCATAATATTAATTTCAAATGGGTAATACCTCTGCTATTCATATAAATATCATAAACAAAACAGTAGAAGTCCAACTATGCGGGGCTGGAACTAGGTTCGTATTGTTCGTAAAAGTCGTATTTTTGCGCTAAGTAAGTAAAAATGTGTATTTTTTAGAATAATTTCGACAACCTTGAGTAGGGAGATTTTTCTTTTTGTCTACAAGGGGGCTTGGAAGTACAACATACTGCTTGGTATGCCCCGTAATATTAATTTAAAATGGGTAATACCTCTGCTACTCATATAAATATCGTCGTGGTGGGCCACCGATAGGGAATGTGAAGTGAGGAAGCAAAAACGATAGAAATCCAACTATGAGGGGCTGGAACTAGGTTCATATTGTTCGTAAAAGTTCGTATTTTTGCGCTAAGTAAAAATGCGTTTTTTTTTTTGTAATAATTTCGAAAACCTTGAGTAGGGAGATTTTTCTTTTTTGTCTGCAAGGGGGCTTGGAAGTACAACATATGGGTAATACCTCTGCTAATCATGTAAATATCATCGTGATGGGTCACCGATAGGGAATGTGAAGTGGGGAAGCAAAAACAATAGAAATCCACCTATGCGGGGCTGGAACTAGGTTTGTCTTCTTTGTAAAAGTTCGTATTTTTGCGTTAAGTGTGCGTATTTTTTAGAATAATTTCGAAAACCTTGAGTAGGGAGATTTTTCTTTTTTGTCTACAAGGAGGCCTGGAAGTACAACATGCTGCTTGGTATGCCCCGTAATATTAATTTCTAATGGTTAACATCTCAGCTATTCATATGAATATCATCGAGATGGGTCACGGATAGGGAATGTGAAGTGGGGAAGCAAAAATAGTAGAAATCCACAACTATCTGGGGCTGGAATATTGTTCATATTGTTCGTAAAAGTTCGTGTTTTTGCACTAAGTAAAAATACTTATTTTTTAGAATAATTTCGAAAACCTTTGAGTAGGGAGATTTTTCTTTTTTGTCTACAAGGGGGCTTGGAAGTACAACATACTGCTTGGTATGCCCCGTAATATTAATTTCAAACGGGTAATGCCTCTGCTACTCATTAATATCTTCGTAATGGGTCACTGATAGTGAATGTGAATATCTGGATTTTTTTGATCTTGGACGCTGGTTCTAAAGTCGTCGCCCATAAAGAGCGTAAACCTGGGTGGCCAATCAAATTCAGTTGCACGTTTGAGTTTTGGGCGTTTTACGTCGATGCGTCAGTGCGAACCCAGCTTTACATTACTGTAATAAATTTATTCTACCAAAGATCCAGGGAAGGTAGAAGTATTTATTTTGTGTAATTGCAACATAAATATACAATATTTATATTTATACAGTATTTATTATATTTATTCGCGTTTTGTATAATGTGCTTCATGAGCTTCAGTGAACTCATTTTTCTCTCTGTCTCCTCCGTCAGCACAAAAGCCAGTTCCGGTGAGGTGCCCCGTCGCCGGGAAGTTCAATTTCACGCAGCGCGGCGACGTTCCGTTCGAAACCAGGATCCTGGGCGGTGTCACGCTGTCGCCCCGACCGAACCTCTACTGCAAGCAGAACATCTCGGACTTAAGCGTCTGCGATATCGACCAGAAGGAGATCTGGATCGACGAAACGTACTGTTTGTCCGTCGACCATTTGGGACGACCTGTTGATATATACAGTGAGTTGGCCCAAAAATCCGAATTTACACTGCCTCGAATGGAAAATGCTACAAACACGGTTCACATGGGTTTGTTATTCTATTGGACTTACGTACAGAAATTTTGGCTTTTCATTTATTGTTTCTTTCATGTGAAATAAGTGAAATAACTATTTCTGGTGGTTTCTACCAATTTTGCCCCCCCCCCCCCCCCCCCAAAAAACACGAATTAAGCTCCTATTTTTATTAAAAATTATCTTTTATCATTGATAGTGCCATTTAATTGTCTTGATTCACCTGTTTATACTACTTCGAGTGTTATTATACAGATTTATGGTGATGGGTTTTGGTGTTCTAATAACGCGAGCTTGTGAGGTATCGTTTTCCGTGTTTTTAGGGCGAGTAGACCGAATATGTAGTCGATTTTGACCGTCGAGCGAAGAATTGAGGTTCTTAACGAAGTTCCCGTCTTAAATTTACCTTAAATTTTGGTCTAAAATCGACGTACACAGCCTCCATTTGGGTCCTAGTTGTGCTCCTAAGCTCGGCAGCCCGATCGGAATACACCCAGGGGTGTTACGGGGGAAAAAAGGGTGTACGAATAGGGTTTGTCGAGGTTTTGTTTGAGGTCTAGTGAATATGATATTGTGAGGCATCGTTTTCCTTGTTTTTTAGGGCGAGAAGACCGAATATGTAGTCGATTTTGACCGTCGAGCGAAGAATTGAGGTTCTTAACAAAGTTCCCGTCTTAAATTTACCTTAAATTTTGGTCTAAAATCGACGTACACAGCCTCCATTTGGGTCCTAGTTGTGCTCCTAAGCTCGGCAGCCCGATCGGAATACACCCAGGGGTGTTACGGGGGGAAAAAGGGTGTACGAATAGGGTTTGTCGAGGTTTTGTGTGAGGTCTTAGAGAATAATATGAGCTTGTAAAGCATCGTTTTCCTTGTTTTTTAGGGCGAGAAGACCGAATATGAAGTTGATTTTGACCAAAAGTAGAGAGTTGAGGTTGTGACGAAGGCTCGGCTGCCAAAATTAATTTTTTACGAGTCAGAACCTGGGAAATTGTCTGAAATTACCATAAATTTGCATAATAACACTAGAAGTGGTACGAAAGTATTATACGGAGGCCACTAGTTTCCACCGCGCTGGGGCGGTGTAATTAGGATTGACAAACCAGTCGTCGTAATAGCTTCAAATTCTTACTGTTGGTTCATTAAAGTCTCCAACACAACGATGTAGTTTTCTCGCTTCCCCGGAAAGGGGAACCCTTTTTCAAAACTAGTGGCCTCCGTGTAATACCCAAGTACCCTAGAAGTAGTATCAACAGGTGAATCAAGACAACAAAGTGGCACTATCAATGATCAAAGATAATTTTGTCAAAAATAGGAGCCTGATACGAGTTTTTGTGGGCCAAAATTGGTGGAAACCATCATAAACAGCTGTTTCAGTTATTGCACATTAAATGAGCAATAAATGTACAGCCAACATTTCTGTAGGTGAGTCCAGTAGAATAATAAACCCATGTGACAAGGACTTCGCAGCGTTTTTTGGAATGAGAAATCACAAATCTGAAGTTAGCTTTGAATATAATTGAAGAAATTTGGGTTTTTGCTAATTTTCTACTGTCTTCGGTATGAAAAGGTATTGTTTGTGTGCATACGTATGCTTTGAACCTAGGGACATCATTCGTTCATAGAACAGTAATGTGACTGTTTGAGGGAAAAAATTAGTTTTGGTTCTTGGAAATTCTCACGAATTTTAATTCTAACATGTGAATTTCTAAATATTCCTCTTCCAGGTGAGCCTGATTACAAACTGAAATGCATCGGATATTGGAAAGAAAACCTCAAATCGTACCTCATCACGTACGATGAACTCGACGCCTTCTCTAAATACCGATGTTGGGTGAGTTCTTCAAATTATGCAAACCTATTTTGAATACCAACAGAGTAATTCTAGACCCAGCTGCTTATACTGTATGTCTCTAGTGTAGGGCTTTCTGGTTAGACACCGTCTTGATAAACTGGCGCTCACCGGTATTCAAACTGGTTCCTGTGACTGTTCGTTTTGGGGTTTCAGGTTTACCAAAGAGCTGATTTGAACAGAGTGCTTATGTCGCAAGCTATTGGACCGTTTTGCGACCTCACTCAAGACGTTTCGTCATGGAATTACACCGAGGGAGCCTCTGTTGCTCTGGAGATGATCGAATACGAGAGAGAACGTAAGTAAATCACCTGTTTGTCGCACTGGGTAATATTTATCACAAACCTGATCTGGAGTTCCTCGTCACCAAATTGCCAAGCATATGTACGTACAGTAGCGGTGCGTGGGCTCTGAAAATGGTGGGCCACCAAACCGGAACACAACAGCTTTTTCTACAAAATACCTGTAAATGTTTTCCAACTGTGGAGTCTTCTTATGAGAAATGGGTGTATTTTAATCAACCGCAGCTCTTAGCAAGTCAGAATGTAAGCACTGTGTTCACAATAGTTCTGACCAGTACCCGGGATTACCAGAAGCTAAAAGTTCTGTAGCTTCATACTGACTAATATCAGCAAAGGCCTATCTATATCTTCCTAAACTTTTAATCATCACTCTATCTATCCTCGTAGGAAAACGTCGAAAATTTCGACTGTAAGTTAGCCACCGAATTCATGTGGTACAAAAATACAGAAGCAAATAAACTAAACAACTAAAAACAACGAACTAGACTAAAATACAACGAAGTAATGACCCGCAGGCCAGTACCTACTTGGATGGAGAATCAGACTAGAAGCTAGGTACTTATCTGTGTATGTTGACGTCGATCAATCCACAAGACCACAGACAGGACACATCGCACTTAATTATCGCAAATCCGAATCTGTCCCGGGAACTCGAATGGGAACATACAAAAGTCGAAACGCAAGCAGAAAATTGAAAACTCAACATAGGAACAGAATGGCGAAAGTGATAAGAATTTTTAGGGGAGGACAGATCGAAGGACAAGCATCTCGTATCGAGATGACTAGATGAATTGAAACAATCCAATCGATTGTGAACACAAACGATTTTTGGATGGAAATGTGGGCCCCGCGCCCAAAAGGGGCGTGGCTAACCAAATTTTTACTCCAATGAGCTTGCACGGACGGGCCACTTTTCTCGGTTACCGTGGCGACACCAGGTCCCAGGACCTGTCAGTTTCAGAAGCGTAGGTTTCGATTTCGATTGCAAGACATCGATTAGTGTAGCTATATTCCAATAAAATGCTCCTTGGAGCTACAGGGAGCCAACATGACGGAAACAGATGTTGAATATCCATAGCCAGAGAACTCTGTCGAGTCGCTCTAACCATCCCTAACTATCTCTCGACGATCTTGTCTATATCCTTGTACACCCAGCTCTAACTATCTCTAACCATCTCTTGACGATCTTGTCTATATCCTTGTACACCCAGCTCTAACCATCCCTAACCATCTCTCGACGATCTTGTCTATATCCTTGTACAGCCAGCTCTAACCATCTCTCGACGATCTTGTCTATATCCTTGTACACCCAGCTCTAACCATCCCTAACCATCTCTAGTCGATCTTGTCTATATCCTTGTACACCCAGCCGGTGCTGCTGCTCCAGTTATGGTGCCAGCTGCAGATGCCAAAACCACATCTCCTTCATCGTACGTCATTTGGAACGTATGATGTGTACCTGTGAGTACTGAACTCGCAACCGGTTTGGGTTCGGCACCTTTCGGGTCATCGGCGCTGCAAAAGCAATGTGGACGTCGCGCCGACCCGAATGTGCCGCCCGGCCTCTTTTGGCGTTGCGTGGACCCGGGCTTAACAGCCACATGCTTGTACATTTCAGGCGATCAGTGTCCGATGTTCTTCGACGATGGGACCAACCCCTGGCTCCACTCGGAGAACTACATCAAGATCTTCCATTTCGGCTCGGGAAGCTCGGTCGTCCGCTCGGCCTGGCCCTACATCACCGTCCTCGTTCTCACGGCGGCTTTTTTATAATGTACGCCTACTACAGAGTCCTTTTCCGTCGTCAGCAGATTTGAAACGATCGCAATGTAAGGTTGGTATATGCATCACGCTAATGTTCGACCCTGTGCATTGTAACAATAGAATTACAACAAAATTGATCATATCGTTTTTGAAAGCTGAGGTTTTATGGTAAATTGTAGGGTCACAGTAACAAAATACCATGCAGAATAATTATTCGGGTTTACAAAATCAAATCTTACGCCTGCGGTATCCTTCTGGTAAACCCACAAAAAGTGGGTGGAATATGGTGCTCAGCGCATACTACCGAACCATGCTGTGCTACTGTGTGACAGATTGTAACAGTGGGGATGGACCTCGAGAGTCCCCCTCCTAGACCAGCGAGATTACCACCGGTTAAGAAGGGATATCGATTAGGCTTCCGCCCACCGATCCGGTCTCCACCGGACCGAAAAACGAGAGAACAGCCCCACTGTTACACGTGTAAACCAGGCATGGGAGAATGTAGAGACTAGGAAGCGTTAGAAATCCTCGGGTACGGAATGTGACTTTGCAGCTTTGGTTGAAATGCATCCTGCAAACGACGCGGATTGCCCTTTTTTGCAGACAAAAAATGCTGCTTGCGTGAGATGAGTTACTCCAAAGTAAAATGCAATAAGCTACACTCTACTTTGGAAACAGGCGAAGTAAACTGTGCGAAGCACATCCTCAGAGACAGAAGGCGCACGGCGCCGTAACGTAAAATTCACAGAGGCCAACCTTAAAGATAACTGTTCCACGTGTTTAAGCCAGGAAAGCCTGTTGTCTGTTTCCAATCCCAGATAGTTCACGTGCTGCTCCAAACGGCCGTTGAGGTTAAAGTCAAGCGATCGAAAGGAATCAGCAGTTTCATGTGCTATAATTTGCAGAAGTTCTAAAGGTTTCTACTAAGGCGCTTCGCTTATTTTTCAGATTGGGATCGTGTGGCAACGGTGAACACTGGGCGCTGATAGTAGGCTCATCGGAGACGTTCGTTCATTCCGTCCCATGTTGGAATCTCATCGTTATTTAAAATAAATTGTAATTTCGACAGTTCAGCGATTCATATGTTATGGGATAGGAAATTGATGCTTTGAGCGATGGAGCTCATATTTTTTTAAACAAATGAATGAGGAATGGACGTGGTTCGGGAATTTTGTACAGGGTTCGACAACCCCTGTACCCCAATTTTCAGATCCCGAAACTGATTGGGCGGGAATAAGGTAAAGAAAAAACGTGTGAAGTCATCTGTTGTGTATCTCCCTTTCATTCGGTGTCCACGTGTGAGAGCGAGAGGGCAGTACATACGAGATGACGTCAGATATGCTTTTTCCTTCCCCTTTTTCACCCATTTCCGTTGATTTCCGAACCATCCTACTGCTGGCACCTTTTCGGGAAGCTCTCCTTTAGACCTACAATTTGATAAAATAAAAAAATGCACGTCCATCCCTCATTAGACTGTTTTTGTTCTTCCCGTGATCTCTACACGTTCAACCGTGTGACTGATACGCCAAGATGATACGGGAAGACGGACCAATGAGTTTCAAGCATTCTCTACACGTTATATGCGTAGTTCTTCTCGTGCACGCAAAGAAGTAGCTTTTCCCGTGTACGCAAAGAACTACACGTTACGGGAAGAGAATGCTTCAAGCTCATTGGTCCGTCTTCCCGTATCAGCGTTTCCACGGTTGAACGTGTAAAGATGACGGGAAGTACAAAAACTGTCTATTATCATGTGTTTTTACATGAAGGTCTGTATTATGTTACACCTAAATTTAACTAAATTTATTACGCACAATCTGCAACTTCAAACGGCATTATCAACACCGTCCGCATTTCAGAGCGTAATGCAAATTATCTCAAATTCCAGAATTAATTTAGGCCGGTCCTCCACTGGAAGTGATACTGAGCGAATTCTTCCATAAGCAATCGACTGATCCCATTGCGGTGTGGGGAGAAGTACCATAGGGGGCCGCCACTGCATGCGTACTTGGAGCGATGGACTTTGGGCGATACCAAGTGACGAGCAACTGATCCAATTGTGGTGAAGTACATTGGGGGGCCTCCACTGCACGCGTAATTTGGACTTGAACGTACTTGGAGCGATGGACTTTGGGTGATACCAAGCGACGAGCGACTGATCCAATTGTGGTGAAGTACATTGGGGGGCCTCCACTGCACTCGTACTTTGGACTTGGAGCGATGGACTTTGGGCGATACCAATCGACAAGCGACTGATCCCATTGTGGTGAAGTACATTGGGGGGCCTCCACTGCACGTGTAATTTGGACTTGAACGTATACTTGGAGCGATGGTTTTCGGGCGATACCAGGCGACGAGCGAAAAAGAACTGCTTATCACAGGACAGTGCGGTCGGTGTCAAAGTACTCAGAATGGAATCTGATGGTCATGATCAGTATATTTTCCGGGTTTTTCAAAGCATTAAACTCCTATCTCTTACTTTTGGTTCTCCCCCATTTGCCCCAATTCAAACGAAGAATGCTTGGGAGTTCAGATCTAGTTTGAGATAGTTTAATAAAGTAAATTTATAGCTGAATTTTGTACGGTTGGTAACTCAGCTAAATAACATATTTAATTGTCTTATCGTCTTTTATAAATATTACTTTTCATATGTATTTAATTTAGTCATAATGATAAGTAACAGACCGTCCAAATTGAACTGTGTGATGAATCTTGACATTCGCTTTAAGAAAAATCAATTTTACATTCCTCGATTATATCAAGGTTATAGATTTTATGTCTTTCAACAGTACTTGCACTGTTCTACGAAATGTTCGGCTATCAAAAAGTTATTCCTGTTGAAATGTAAAGTTAATAAAGCAAAAATATTTGTGACGTCTTATGTCGTGGGAAATGAAAATGTTAGTAAATTATCTTAGTTTTTCATTGTTCTTTGTAGCGATGTAAAATATTTGTACTTACGAGTACGTTTTTCCTGAAGATGTCGTTGTCTAGTGGCGAAGTGTTGCATAAATTCGCAAAATCTTCAGAATACTCGTACATTCCGGAGGAATTGGTGGTCGCTATCAAGTCGAGTGCTGGAGATGTAATGACATCATCTTGTGGCCGTTGAGAAAATACTACTCCGATGGTTCCGTCGCTTTGCGCCCAGCGTTGAAGGGAGGTGAAAGGTGGCAGGGAGACGAAGGAAGTGAAAGGTGGCAGGGAGACGAAGGAAGTAAAAGGTGACAGGGAGACGAAGGAAGTGAAGGGAAGTGAAAGGTGGCAGGGAGACGAAGGAAGTGAAGGGAAGTGAAAGGTGGTCGGTCCTGTGTTTGGGGCAGGGGCTTGAGCTGTCATAAGCCCCTTTCCACATAAAGGGACGGACAAAGCGCCTTTCACTTAATTTCTCTCTGCAGCCAACCTACCTTACACTTCTCTTCGCTGCTGCCCTCTCCACACATGTCCAAGTCAAATTGGACATCTTCCAAACCAAATTGGACACTGAACGATTTTGAATATTGTTCAGTTATACATTCTTAATTTTTTAACCAATATAAGGTAGGTGTATTATTCAGAGGAAATACGGAGAGAAACATAAATAATTACTATAAAACTACTAAAGTAAATACTACTACTACTACTACTAAAATAATTGTACAGAAAGAATGTAACAGAAGTAGTTATGTATATAATTTGGCAAAAGGCTACCATTGTTAGGAGTAAGTCCAATTTATTTGTTAATAGTTGACATTGGTTTGGTCAGTGTTCGAATTAGTTTGGAAATGGTTCAGTTCGACTTGTAAATGCTATAAATGTGGAACAGCTGACTTCTCGACGGCCTGAAGATGGTGTCCTTACATCGAAAGTGCTCGTCTCCAGTACTGGGCTTGCTGGTGACTTCTAGCTGAGGAACTAATCCTTCAGTTTCAATTACAACATCGTCTTTGACAATTTTAACGAATCATTTTGGTATGCAAATCTCATTAATAGATTTTTGTTGAAATTCACGAGATGTCAGAAACTACTTATATATATATATATCAGCTAAGTGTGCAAATGCTACTTTATTTTCCTTTTAAGACTTATGTTGGTAGTCGCGATGTCAATTTGTTCAACGAAAAATCAAAAAACGCGCGAGCTTAATTCAATTTACCAAGGTAACCAATATGTTTAGATTATAAACGTTATCTTCTTTTAAACAGAAAAATCGAAATTCACTACAGAATGTTATCTGTGGAATGAAAGGTATCCGTCCAATATCACGTTTACCTATTTTTGTAAACATTTTTGTACAGATGTTTTCGTGAATTTGGTAATTCGTCGCAGAGTTTGGAAGTACCTCATTTGTCACTTGGAGAATGAAAAAAATAGTACGATTTTTCAATTTAAATCAGTACAAATTTGCTCAAAACGCAAATTCATTCAAATTCCTACGATTTGATGTAACCAGGGTTGAAGGTGAACCGAAATTGAAATCGAACCCCCAAACGTCAATAACTTTTGACATTAATTTAAAACATGGTATAGCTGAAATACTAAAAAGATACCTAAGTATCGTATTTTACGCTCAGATATAGTTTTTTTCCTTCTATGAAAAGGTCGCTTACATGATTTCCATTTTTAAATCGAACCAAATGTTGTATAATTATCGATTATATAAATAATTGGTTTGATTTAAAAATGAAAATCCTGTAGGCGACCTTTTCATGGAAGAAAAAAGCAAATGTATATCGATGATTTAAATATTTGGTTTGATTTTCAGTGATTTAAATAATTGGTTTGATTTAAAAATTAAAATCCTGTAGGCGACCTTTTCATGGAAGAAAAAAGCAAATGTATATCGATGATTTAAATATTTGGTTTGATTTTCAATGATTTAAATATTTGGTTTGATTTAAAAATTAAAATCCTGTAAGCGACCTTTTCATGGAAGAAAAAGGCTGTATCTGAGCGTAAAATACGATACCTAGGTATGTTCTGCATTTCAGCAACCCTTACTTGAAATTAACGCCAAAAATTACTGACATTCGGGATGTTTCAATTTCGGTTCAACTTCCACCCTGGTAACATCATAATGTAGGAATTTGAACAAATTTTCGTTTTGAGCGAATTTTTATTGATATAAATCGGAAAAAATCGTCTTTTTGAGGCTTTCCCGTGCAAAGACTTTGAGACGAGAACACCCCTTTGACGAGTGGGTAAAATAATTAAATTTTGCCGAAAATCGAGATAAGGCAGAATAAAGTTAGGTGTGTAGATGCATATTAAAATTGTTTCAAAACAATAAAAATTGAGCTTTTTAATGTCGTAAATAATGATGATGATCATATAGTAAGTAGGTACCTATTATAAGTGTAATTAATTTGCAATTTAAGAAATGTGTGTTGAACGTCTGTTGGTTTGGTTTAATGATTTTATTCTTAAATAACTCATCATGTGCCTAGCAATTAAAAGTGTGTAAAATGCTCTTCTTCCAGCTTTTAGTACTAATTTAGTTATAAATTGTGAGAATTGTTAGCCTTGCGGGATTCTTGTGTCGTCCGAGCGAATTATGACGTGAATTTTACGTAGCCTCATCCATGTGTTTTGTTTTTTGTATATAAATAGTCAATTTCTATTTTTTATTTCGTCATCTTAGTCTGAACTACTTTTTTTGTAATAAAAACATCTTATTATTTTGATCGAATTGATTTTTAGTCATTTGCCTGAACCTTCGTATGGGAGGGGGAGTGGAAGCGTACTTATTCACTCAATAACTGTGGCACAAGTAACACAACTACCTGCATTAGATGATTTACCACTAACAATTATGACGTTCTGGGCTCCCGTTTGAATACTGCTCGTCTCATTCGACCTCCGCAGGATGTAGGTTTGCGAAGTGCCGAAAATATGCTACGGGCAATTGTTGTGGGTTAGAAATTCTCATTTTTTGCCACACCCTCTTTAGTAACGGAAATTAACACCTTTTTGACCACATAATGAGATGTTTATGTCGGGAAGTCCAGGCAGAAATTTGAATTTGATTTCTCAATAGAAATGACGAATCAGGTGAATCACAGAGTAGTTCAGCTGAAATCCCTGCTTAGAGCGCTAGTGCATCACTTCAAACTGTGCAGAACCCAAATGGATGATGGAACCACAAATTTATAAATAAATTTTAAAAGTCCTCAAAATCTAACCGAGGGAAGGTCAGGGCAAAAGTTATTGAAGGTTTGCCATTTCTAATGTTGGTTTGTTGGCAGCATTGAGAACCTTCCCCTCCGAAGCTTTGCTCCAGATGTCACTTCTGATGTCCATTATTAGGATATTGCATAACTTTTCTTGGGATGTGCGCTTGGTAGGAAATTGCGAAACTCAGAATGCCCTTTTTAGGGACTGCGGCTTAGGATATACCGGAATAGTTCATTCAATAATCGAAATAGGACTGTAAAACTGGAACAAATCGATTCTACTCGACCAGACGATTCCATCGATACCAAAACTCGATTTTGACAATTTTGTCGCTTAGAAGGGATTTGCTTAACGCCGTCCATTTCTTGTCGAAACTTTGAAAGCTTAGAAAAATTTCATCGTATGAGAGTGAGGTTGGTCTCAAAATTCACAGAACGGAAACTAGTTTGATTCAAAAATATAAACAGAAGTTAAGGGTCCTCACTATAATTGTTGGGATCGAGAAGGCAGTGAGTGCATGGCCATTTCTTATCCGCCCTATTTTCTGTGGACGGGAATGACGATCGGATACTGCCTCGGGATCGAGGCGTTGCGTCCATAAGGCCATTTGGGCCACTGCCCCGGCACCCAGAAACACTAAGAGTTAAAAAAAAAAAAAAATCATCCATGTGTTCAGTCGGCATTTGAATTTCCCTCCTTAAACCGTACCTAGCATTTTTCACAAAGTTCAACAGCGTCTGGCTATGGATATTCAATATGTTGTTCCATCGTGTTGGCTCCCTGTAGCTGTCGTGCAATCGAAAACCTAGGCTGCTGAAACTGGCAGGTCCTGGGACCTTGTGTCGCCATGGCAACCGAGAAGTGTCCCGTCCGCTCAAGCTCTGTCGAGTAAAAATGTCGTTTGCCACGCCGACTTTCGGCTACTGCCCCAGAATCTGATTTCAGCCCCAAAATCATTTCACAATCGATTCTTTCTCTTCTTCTTCTTCATTTCGATACGAGATGCTTCTTCTGATCTGTTTTTCTCTTCTGTTACCACATTCGCTTTCTATGTCAGTTTTCAATTTTTTAGCATCAAATTTTGCGCGTTTTGGTTCAGTCCGGTTCCGATGACAGATTTGTATTTGTGGTACCTACGTGAGTTTTGTCCTGTTTGCTGTTTGTGGATTGATCGGCGTCAACACATAGATAACTACCTAGCTTCTAGTCAATAGCTTCTCCACTCAAGATTCAGTTAGGTACCAGCCGACTGGTCATTGCTTTGCTGTATTTTAGTTTGTTATAGTTTTGTAACACATGCATTCCGTGGCTAATTTGCAGTAGAAATTGCGGACGTTAGGGTGTTGATTAAAAGAGATAAGCTTTGATCAATATCACTGCTATCAGTAAATAAGGGAAGGCTGTTGTTGCCTTGGGGTATTTTGTAGACAAATCTGTTGGTTTTGTGTTCTGATCTGGCGCCCCACCGTTTTCAGACCCCACTCATTGCTACTGCTCGGGATAGTCAGGAAAACACTTCAAACAGTCGGTCATGGATACTATAACATCTGGTCATGGATACTATAACATCTGGTCATGGATACTATACGGTCAGAAGAGTCCGGGAATCACTGCGAATGGCCTTTTTGATAACCGTCCGATGGTTTCTTGTGTTCTCTCAAGTCAAGACACTTCTGAGGATCCATAAAGGGGAAAAAATGAGTTCACATCAAACTCTTGACTACGATAATTTATTTACATCAATTATTAAAATAATCTTTCTCTCAAATGTACAGGTTCTATAGATAAAATTCGTTCAACGTAACAAGTCCCTAAGAAATAAAAGGAATTTTCAAATGCCCTCGTCAACATAGGCTAAGAAATTTGCAGTTAAAACTACGAACACATTTCATCCGTTATAATTTTATCCAGTAAATCAAAGATTTGTACCTCCTTAATCTTTGAGCAATAATTTTTATTCTTTCAATTGTTTTGCATAACTTCATCATGGTTAACTTTTCTTATTAACATGTAATCGTTAAACAATATGAAGTGGAATTTACACGGCTCAACTACCACTTTAATATCAATACAGTTAAGGCTAAATTTGAATTCGGGTTTCGAGTGGTGAAAGTTTCAATTTTGTAAAAAATTGTAGAAATGGTAAATAAGATAAGGAATTATGGCACGAATTCATGTACATAATAACGTTATTAGCTGTGAATATTGGCAAGAAGGAAGACTTCCACCTCTCGAACGCCTTTGTCAAGTACAGCAGATGTGAACCTAAGAAAGGCCTAAAAGTCGACTACGGAAAATAGGTTCGTCTATAAATGTTATTTCCAATTTCAAGTCTTTGTCTATAAAGGTTTTCGTATAATTACGGATATAACATAAATTTTTCAAGTGACAGCGAGTGACAAAATTTGGTCAAATCGGGTCGTGAAAGATTTGGAAAAAAATGAATAAATAAAAATAAATCGGGTCAAAAATTATTTAGCAGGATATGACGAATGGCGATTCACACCATTCCACAGGTTTAAATGTTGATGTCAGGACTGGAGTTAAGTCGTATGCAGTCCTACGGGTTTATGAATATCAATGACGACGAAAGCTTTGTTCGCGCTGTCCTCCAGTTCTTGTTCAGTTCAAACGCGCGTGCGCACTGAGCGAGTCGCAGAAAGTGGGCCGTTCCTGCCGGACAAACGGGTTGGTTGTTCGGATCAGGAACATGCACCTTTGGACGAGGCAAGGCTTGAACCGCGCATGCGCTGCAACGAACATGACACAACCTGGAAATATCCTTCCTCGGACGTTCATAACCGTAAATCCACGATTTCACGTTTGAGTAATAAAATAAATCTCTTGTCTGATCAATTTTATTCTGGTTAACCCTGGACTCGACCATTCGTACAGTCCCCAGAACTAGGGATGGGCGTTTGTTATTTTTGAGAAATGAAGCGAAACAGTTCGTTTATTGTAACAGTTTCAAGAAAGCTGTTTCAAAATAACAGCTTCGGCAAAAATAACGCTTCGAGAAATTTTGACTCTCGGCCAAAAACATGAAACTGTTTCTTTGTTTTTCCTACTACAGAATTTTTGTTTTTTGGTTTATTATTTTCAATAGCGAACCTTTTGGAATAGACCATGACAACTGGCCGTCCACACCATGGATGACCATGACTGACCGTTAACACTTCGTTTCATTGTGGCCGTTCTTTTGAAACAGTTTTCAGGTTTTGAGAAACTGTTCCGCCGCTTCTTTTCAAGAAACTGTTTCTTCGAAACAGTTTCACGTTTTTTTCCCATCCCTACCCAGAACTGAACTAAACCTGCACCGGTGTTGAAGAACTGAACACGAACTGGTTCGGTATGGAACGGGGCACGAACAAAGCTAAAAAGGTATGGTCCAGCCAAGGAATATTTTCGAATGAGTTGGGCGCAAAACCCACTGAGCCACTTGCGTTCCAGCCCTGTCGAGTGCGGTAACTCGAACCGCACCGAACTTACGGCATTTTCGTGAAGAACTCTTTGAAATACTTTTTGGAAACAATTTCGCAATTTATACAATTTATTAGTGCTTCAAGCTGATGTGAAGCATGCGGTCTGGTGGACTAGTTCAAGACGTCCCAACCGATGAGTTCTTGCACCAAAAATATTCTCGCACACTTCCCACCAAGCTATTGAACTGAACTTATTCGAACCAGTTATTTCGGCTGGAACATACCTAAATAGTGGGGGTGGAAAAATACTATGGAAAACAGGAACCACTGTACAACTGGAGGTTACACTCAACATGTCCCCCCACCCGGTATGTAAGGCTGTCTGTTCCAAAAAAGCCATTTTGTCATCTAACTGGGGTACAAAGCTAATTTTTGCACAATCGATTCAGACCATCATAAGAAGTTCTGATCCTGAAAAGTCCTTGATCCCAATCCCAGAGCTTCCTCCCCTTCCCCTCTTCCGATGTTGAAAACGGGAGCCGTTATTTTCAAATAAGTTAGGAGGTTCCTGAGGTTCGGCCAGTAAAAACGATTTT
Organism: Leptopterna dolabrata; assembly: GCA_954871275.1. Lineage (NCBI taxonomy): Eukaryota > Metazoa > Arthropoda > Insecta > Hemiptera > Miridae > Leptopterna > Leptopterna dolabrata. The sequence continues at coordinate 3,803,919 of OX940989.1, read as the reverse complement.
CATCAAGACGTTTCGCTGAATTTATTCAACATCTTCAGGGCAGTAGATCCAGAAAGGTGGCGGATTCGATGAAAGAGTGGTTCACGTTGTTGAGAGGTGATGAAGTCGGATGGGACATTTTCTCGATGTTGATTATACTGCGATGAGGTTCTTGACACGTTGGCTTAAAGAAAATCGTTTTTACTGGCCGAACCTCAGGAACCTCCTAGCTACTTATTCCAGCGGTCAAGAACCTCATCAGTTATTTTCAAAAATCCATGAATTCCGAACGACATGCGGTAAAGACCTCCTTTTTTCACCAGAATGTCCAAACTGGGTCCTTAATTTATGGGCGTTACCCGGAAAAGTACCCCAAACGTACCTGTAAGTACCAAAAAAAGACAAAAAATTACAGAAAAATCGTCGCTCTGTAGGAGAGAACAGCAAATATCTTCTTTCTGTTGACTCCAATCGAAAAACACTTCGGGAACAAAAGTTGTAGGCCGTAAAAAAACGCATTCAAACCGTATGGAATATAATGGGAGGAGGGGAAGAGCGTGTGGACTTTTCAGGATTTACTTCTATCCATGCAGTGTATACAGACCTGGAAAACCTGGATCAGTCAGGAAATTTCAGTAGAAGGGACGAAAATCAGGGAATTTTTGTCAAAACAGGCCTGAACGAATATTTATTTGATATTATAAATAAGTGTAGACGTGTAGGAAAATGAAAAAATGATTATCTAACTAAAAACAACGCTGAAAAATTTTCTATTTAATTTAAAATTACTGAAGACGTTTTGGTTATGGTCTTGCTCAGAGAAAATACTATTTTTTTTCTTCTAAATACAGGGAAGTCTTTTTTAATTCGATTCATGCTCAATTTTCTTTCATCAATACGTCAGTGTGAAGGAACCATGTTAAGGAAATTTAGTCATTATTTGATTTATTTCTTATACTCCTGAAGGAAATCCGAAGTCCGGGAAAAATCAGAGAATTCGATTTGGATTTCCGTGAAGACAACCTGTGATGGTCTGAATCGATGGTGCAAAAATTAGCTTTATACAAATTACTTATGAACGCTCAAGGAACAGACAGCCTGAGGTACCGCGGCTGCGGACGCAACGCAAACCTGGTGCTCCACCTGACCATGGATACTATTCGAAAAACGGCTCCATCCACTGCCATCCAAGGTTCTAACAGTAGGTTCCATGAAAATCCACGAGGAGCCGCCACAGTCAGACTTCGATTAATTGTTAAACAAATGAATACCGGGTGGGAGGGACACAGAGTCATCCAAGAAAGGACTCGATCACAATACATTAAACTTGTACTCATCTCAGCCGTTATAATATTCATCTATGTACATAACTGCAGATCTTTGACTCGAATGCTTCGTTCAAATTTTCAACCTCAATTACAAAATTGTACATAATTATTCCCATTTGAAAATTTCAAATTCAATTCAAATCCCGCCCTAGACGCCAGTCAAATAAGCCACACCTGGTATCGAAAGCCAACACATATCCTTTTTCAATCAAATCTTATCCTATAAATTTTCGAAACTTCATTTTTTTAAATTAATAATTTATTATTTATGTACGACTTAAAATCTTTTCGTTTCAAAGTAGATTAATAATAATCTTATGTTTTTAACAAAAGGAAAACAAATACAAGAAAATGGACTTTGTAAAGGTAAATTGTATCCACTGGGAAGGGTAAATAATTAATTAAGTATATAAACAATTAAATATACAGGTAATTAGTTATCTATATAATTAATTAATTACCGTGGAAGCTGAGAGGGTGTGAATAAAACTAAAACTAAAACAATATTAAACTATAGTACATAGGACACAATCTAAATGAATGTACATTTTTTGTTTTTCAAACTAGAAGCTGTTTTGGTGGTTTTTTCTTCTTCTCTTCAATATACGAAGAATCGATACGAAATTTATAACTTTTGGTTGAAATTTAAACAATCCAAATCAACGCTCAATGCCCTAAAACGACACCTTCGCTAACAAATCGTTATTACAACGCAGGACCTCAGTTGTTTAAACAAAATCGTCAATTTCAAGCCTTTGATTTAAAATCAACTTGTCACTGACTTTTTAACGATAATTTTTTTTTTTTTTTGGATTCGTCCAAATTGAATAGAGCAGTTACAGGCATTGGTGGGGCATAAATGGTGACGTAGATTCTAAAGAAACCCCACTCGTTTATAGTAAAAAAACATACTCGTAAGTAACAACAAAGAATTGATCACAATTTGGCTGGTAAAAGTGCACAATTTTGTAGGAATGTTTTTTATTTTTAAATAGATTTTTCTTTTTTAAATTTATGGTAGTTTTTCATTGAAGAATTCCATTTTGTATTGCCTACAACTTAAGATTACTTTATACAGCGGTTTTTTAAATATATATATATTTGAAAATGTATATTTCTCGTCAACGCTCATTTGGCGTCCATTCTTGCCCTCATTTTGGCGTGGATTTGAAGGAATTCGGGCTCCTTGGGGTTGATTTCTTTCTCGTTCAAGGTGTTGTCTCTGTCCAGCTGTAATCAAATCGTTGGTTAATTTAACTGATGGTAAATAAATCGTACATTCGGGCTGTGTAAGGGAACATTCTCTCATACGTAAGTAACTTTATTCACCTTTATTCACAGATTTTCTTAAGGTGAGCTCAAATTTGGTGAAGCAGTACAGTCGGCAGGTACTGTACTGATACCTTGCATCGAGTCTGGACTTGGTGAAATTTTGGTGTGTTGTATGTGGGTGGTAGGTAGTGTAGAAATCCAAGTTTTCAACCTCGAGAACCCGCTAAAACCGCTAAATGTTAGCACTTTTTTCAATTTTTGGTCTATAACTTTTTCCCCTTGCATCCTATGGCAAAATTTACTCCACACTTTTTTGTAGAGCGTTAAATTTCCTACAATTTGCAATGGTCGAAGTTGTTTTTACTCCAAACATTTACCGAGATATACAGCTTCAAAGAAAGAGCAAATTGTTCTTTGAAGCTGTCTTCTTCTTCTCGGGGTGCCGTAAACGATGAGCACCAATTGGCGACCAATCCTTGATTCTGCTTTACACAGAAAATAATTTTCTCTCAAGTGCTCCGGCAAGTCCTGGATCCCCGTCCATGTGGGGATATCGCGAAGCCGTGACAGCTGCTTGTGCCGGATCCCACGACTTCCTTCTATTTTACCCTTCAGAACTGAACGCTGAAAGGTGTAGCAGTTTCCTCTTGAAACCGTGTCCAAGGCATCGGATCTTAAAAAACTGAACGCTGAAAGGTGTAGCAGTTTCCTCTGGAAAACGTGTCCAAGGCATCGGATCTTCCGTCATTTTACATCCTCGAAGAGTTAGTTTACCTGCACAGTCAGTCACCAAGGACGGAGGAGGATCAGAAGAAGTGAAGAGCGGAATACGGAAAGCGAATACAGGGCTTTTGTCCAGCTCTATCCAATACGGAAGAATAGAAATCTGACCCCAGAAACAAAGCTCAGGCTCTTTAATACTTGAAATCAGTCCTTCTGTATGGCGGTGAGACTTGGAAGGACACTGCAACAACCACCCGTCAACTGCAAACGTCTGTAAACCGCTGTTTGCGCAGGATACTGGGGAATTGGTGTCCCAACACGGTATACAGCTATGAATTGTGGAGGACTACCGACCAAAATCCTGTTGAATGTGAAATCAGAAAAAGGAAATAGAAGCACATCGGTCAGACTCTGAGGAAGCCCGAAGGCGATGTAGCGAACACCGCTTTGCACTGTATTCACAGGGAGGTAGGAGAAGGCAACTCAGGGAGACCTGGAAGAAGTCGACTGGTCGGGAACTGCACCGGGTAGGCAAAACATGGAACACAGCATGGACTGCAGCCAATCAAACTGAACGGCTGGAACTTGTTTCTGCCCTTTGCTCCTTATAGGAGTTCACGGACGTAAGCGGTGATGTGAAGAGTTAGCGATCCTCACGACCGCCCCCACCACAGATCCTCCGCGTTCCATACTCTCTGTACCCACGAGATGCGGAACATCCTTCTGACAACACATTTCAGAAGCCTCCAGGCGATTTAACCAGCCTTCCGCGCTCACTTCTCAGGGCCATACTGCAGGACCGACAATACGTAACATAAACGTGCACAACAACGAACGCCGACATTCAGGTCTTTCTCACAAAAGAATGCTTTCAGTTGAAGCTGAGTATTTCGGTAAATTTTTGGAGTGAAAACGACCAGTGCAAATTGTAAGAAATTTAACGCTCTACAAAAAGTATGAGGAATTTTGCCGCAGGATGCAAGCAAAAACAGTTATAGAGCATAAGAAAAGCGAACGAGGTCCAGCTCTATCCAATACGGAAGAATAGGAATGCGACCCCAGAAACAAAGCTCAGACTCTTTAACACTTGAAATCAGTCCTTCTGTATGGCGGTGAGACTTGGAAGGTTACTGCAACAACCACCCATCAACTGCCAACATCTGTAAATAGCTGCTTTGCAGGATACTGGGGATTTGACGATCTACAGCCATGAATTGAGGAGGACTACCGACCAAAATCTCTGTTGAATGTGAAATCAGAAAAAGGAAATGGAAGTGCATTGGTCAGACTCTGAGGAAGCCAGAAGGCGATGTAGCGAACACCGCTTTGCACTGTATTCACAGGGATGTAGGAGAAGGCAACTCAGGGAGACCTGGAAGAAGTCGACTGGTCGGGAACTGCACCGGGTAGGCAAAACATGGAACACAGCATGGACTGCAGCCAATCCAACTGAACGGCTGGAACTTGTTTCTGCCCTTTGCTCCTTATAGGAGTTCACGGACGTAAGCGGTGATGTGAAGAGTTAGCGATCCTCACGACCACCCCCACCACAGATCCTCCGCGTTCCATACTCTCTGTACCCACGAGATGCGGAACATCCTTCTGACACCACGTTTCAAACGCCTCCAGGCGATTAAAGGTTCTCACACACAATGCGGGAACAGGACAGGAAACCCCGTGGGCAGGACGTGGGATGCCGGCCGGCCTCCAACGTACCGTCCTGCGCCTATACCCACATTAGGCAGGACTTTCCTCAACTCTCTTTCCCCCACCCCTTGCCATGCTCCCCTCATCATAAGCAAGAGTGTGAGGGTAAACGTGGGGACGGTTGAGGGGGAACGCCCCGTGCTAGGCAACTCCATTTTTCGCTTTGACAGCACCCACTATTCCTAACCCATGCCGTGACCGCAGTGTCCCACCTAGTGAGCTTATCTCCATTCGAATACACAGAAACGAACAAATACGACCCGTGTCCTACGGCTGTTTCCTGTCCTGATCCCGCCTAGTGTGTGAGAACCTTTAACGGCGTCCACGTCTCAGCGCCGTACTTCAGGACCGACAATACGTAACATAAAAGTGCACAACAACGAACGCCGACAATTCAGGTCTTTTTTCACAAAAGAATACTTCCATTTGAAGCTGAGTAATTTGGTAAATTTTTGGAATAAAAACGACCAGTGCAAATTGTAAGAAATTTAACGCTCTACAAAAACGTATGAAAAATATTTCCGTAGGGTGCAAGCAAAAACAGTTATAGAGCAAAAACTGAAAAAAGTGCCAAAATTAAGTGGGTTTTCGCCCCCCTGCCCCACCCCAAGATTCTACAGGGTTCTCGAGTTCGAAAACTTGGATTCTACACAACCTACCACCCACATACAACATAGGTAACAAATTTCAGTACAGACTCGATTTTTGTACCTCCCGACCGGACTAAAGGCAGAGTAGTTGAGGAATGTTGTACTGTCTGAATAGAAATGGGAATATTTTTCCAGACAAGGACTGATAAGCAGGAACTGATACAACACAGTTTTGTGTTCTTTGTTCTACGAGTATATTAGAATATTTTTTTACTCCACATCAGCGATTTCCCTTCAGAACTTCATTTCCCCATTTTAGCTACTGTTTGTCATCAACAGAATTATTTTAGAAACATTTAACACGTGATTAGGTGGGTACCTAGTAACGAGTACTGGGTTAGGTACTAAGGTACGATCTACGTAATATGTATAGAATAGTAAATATATTATATAGAAGGGTTATCTATACAGAAAGCTGTGATATGTAACAGAAGGGTATTCTGTACAAAATAATAAACCGTTGTGTAAAGCTAGGTTCACATGAGACGCAATTCCGGACGGTAGCCCGGCACGGCTATGCGTTCTGCAATGCTATTGGCCAACGCAAAATGGATTATTTCAACGCAGTGCCTTGGATACTATATCAAAATCTCCAGATATTTTCCGCTGTCGGATGCGTTGCCGGATCTGCGCGGAGGTTACTGCGCACACCTCTCTTGTTTGGTTGTTCAGCCATATTGAAATTCGACATTTATGTGGTTGATATTGCGGTTTCGAGTTCGAGCAATTGTTTGTTTTTTGCGATTGCATTTTGTTATGACTCCGCTGCCATATGAACGCCTCTGCGGCAAAAATTCCGGCAAATGCGTTGCCGTGCCGGATTGCCGTCCGGAATTGCGTCTCCATGTGAACCTAGCTTAAGGATTTGAAGCGTTTTTTATTCGATATTCGTCATTTACGTCCCTTGAATGTAAATCATGAAATATTGGGGGAATTTAAATTTTTTCTCTTCATGGTCGATTCCGAAGGTTTATTATTGAAAATAACAAACCAAAACCGTTCAGGGTATCGCAGTTCCGTCAGTTTCTTCAAACTGCGCCCACGAGGACCCCAAGCTCGGGCCACGATCAGTGAAGCGACTCTGAAATATTCAACGATGAACCCGCCACCCGTGACAACCTCAACGGAACAGTCACATTAACAAGCGGTTCTATTGTTGTCGGCGCCACTCGACGGATTTTCGTTGATTTAAATTGATTGGTTGTCGTCGTTCTGTGATAGAACAGAAGAGGATCCATCAGTTTTAACTGATTGGAGCCCAAGGGCTACTATATTCAGTGCCGACTATGCTCTACAACTAGATGCAGCACGACGCTGTGAAGGGCCATCCTCTTTAAGATGTACAGTGCAGACAGTACAGAGTTTTTGCAGCACCCTCACGCTGAAACGAAACGGAAAACCACACTGAAACAGAAATGGCGGATAGGGCGACCGAACTCAGATGCTAACCTTTTTCGGTTCAGTTTTCGTTCCGCTTTGGCATCTACCAGCTGCTGAAGTCACGCTAACGTTATTTTAACCTCTCTTTCGTCCATTTTACTCCGTGGTGAGTACAAATCTATGTCCACACATGGCGTCAAGTCTTCATTAACATAGAAAGACAGGAGGAAGTAGCTGTGAATAGGACACTTCGCATTTATTTTCCAAGGAAAACAGAAGAAGGTAGGTAGCGTTATACAGATGTAAGGTTACAGGCGAAAGCTGACACAGTGAGAACCCGGTATTTTTTGTCATCACGGTTCGTCAAACATTTCGATGTCTTAAGTGCGCATGCTGCTGCTTTCTTCAGTTGCAGTGTTCGTGAGGGTGCTGCAAAAACTCTCTAAATACATTGTGGTAAACTAAAGGTTCATTTGCTTTATTCTCTACACCTTACGATCGCTTACCACGTAAGGTCGGCTGTGAAAATTGATGAATTGACTACATCCCCTACTGCATTAATTTATTATCGAAGTAATTTTGCCTCATTTAAGCCTCACATTGATAATATTTTCTAGGATAGTTGCTAGTATTCATTCACCTAGATGATTATAAAGTGGAAGCCCGCTAATTCGAATCTTAAAGGGATCAGCAATTTTTTGTTCAGAATAAAAAACGCTGCAAACTATTACACAACGATTTATCATTTACTTGTATAGACGCCGCGTAGATCACTGTTTTCTGTGGTCAGTACCTACCCTCGAGCTCCCTCCAGGAAAGCCCTAAAACGAGTACTGGAACCAGGCCGAGAACTACAGTTTATAAAAATGCCAGGAATTCAACAATTATTCAATCATTAATTTTTGTTGTTATTATAAAATTTGTTCAAGTTGCAAAAGTACCTATCAACAAAATCCAAAAAAGCCATTCACTTTTCAAATGAAATAATATCACAGATATCTGGGCCGGATTCACTGTTTCATTCATGATCATGTTGACAAAGCTTTTTGGTGCAAAGAACCGCTGGTTGTATGCTCAGGGTGGTCTCAAAAAATGCTTCAGTTCGAGATCAATTTAAAAACGTAAAAAAAATCATATCCTTCTATCGAAGGTTTTCGAGCTACGACGTTCTGGAAACGTCCACCTCTATTTTTCACTCCTGAGATGACTGACAGGAACGCCGAGCTTCGAGGACCGACTAGACCCAAAATGGGACCTACAAACCAAATTTTATCAATTTTGGTTCATCGTAACTAAAAAAGTGTGAAGTAAGGCGAACGGATAGAAAATTTTTTATTCCATTTTCGGATTCTATGTACCTACCTTGAAACAGAAACCATCAAATTCTGAGGGAGGAGGGGATTAATTTTTTTCCTACGCTCGATTCCAAAGGTTCATTATTGACAATAATAAATCAAAATGCGGCAAAAAATGACGTATCAGGTCCATTGACATCCGATTGGCTATCGGTCCAAGAAGGCGGAGCAAAACTTGAGAGGGGAAGGTTCTCAATGCTGCCAACAACCCAACATTAGAAATGGCAAACTTTCCTGGTAACCTTCAAGAAGTTTTGCTGCGACTTTCATGAACCTCCTGTGTGATTTTGAGGACGTTTTTTTATATTTATTTATACATTCGAGGTTCGATCCATCCATCCGTTGTGGTTCTGTACATCGTTTAAAGTGATGCACTAGCGCTCTAAGGGGGATTTGAGTTGAACTACTCAGCAATTTACCTGATACATCATTTTTAGCGGGATCTCAGAAATTCAAATTTCACAATCGTTTCCTGACCAGATTTTCCAACATAAAATCCTCATGTCTTCATTATGTGGTCAGTAAGTGTCGCCTTGGGCCAACAGCCTGTCAGATGTCAATAGACCTGATACGTCATTTTTTGCCACACTTTTAATCAACCTAATTTAAAAAATATCGTTTATTTTTGAAAACGGTCTTCAAACTACCATTTTTCCAAGAGTTCTGAATTTTATTTTAATTTTTTTAATTTTTGATGAAGGCATCCTACGTGGATTGTGTTTAGCTGAAACAATCCACATAGGGGAGCCTTCCCAGATCAACACAGTTCACACTTATCAGCTCTCGAGAACAGACCTAAGACATACAAAATATCGTAAAGTTACTAAATTACTGTAAAGTTACTAAATTACTAACGATTTCTAGTCGTTTTGCCCTTTGCTCGATGACTCTTTCGAGGGGTGTCATGTTCTCCTGCCGCTGCTGCTCCAGTTCTTTTCTGAACTGGTTATCTTTGTATTTCTCCATCGCCTTCTGAAGCTCGGATTTCTGGTTCAGAACGTTCTTTCCCCTGGAAAACATAAAATCGACTTTAATCATAATGAAAACGCACCTTAGAGCTCAAACTATCTGGTTAACTGGATCATTTGGATAAGTACTTGGGTAAATCATGAAACTGGTGAGAGTTAAACTACAACTAAGTTATGAGGCAGACACACTACATTTCAGATGCTGGGAAATATCAGAAAGAATCAAAACAAGAGTTCGTGTCAGTTTATATCATAGTTGAAATACTCAGATTGGAAGGTTCTATGTCACTGGAGCTGGATAAACTCTCGAGGGTTTCAAAAATTGTCCAGTGTGGTTCAATTCCCACTCAAGTTCGATATTGGACAGTTCTACGCAATTTGACCACCTGTGCAGGGAAATCGTACCAAAAACGTTGCCTTGCATCAGACGAGGTAGTTCTAATTTATTGATACGTTGTATGTGATAAAATGGTAGCGACTATTAAAAGTACTAAATACTTGAAAATACTTTTCCCTTCAACTTTCCTGTATCTGTGGTTCGATCGACTGTACCTACAACTTCATAGGGAAAGGGGCATGAATTCGATATCCATTAAACTTATTACAGAAAAATACAAGTACAGGATTTTTAAATTTATTTAAGTTCTTAAGGGGTTTTTCACATTGAAATGGTTGAATTTGAGTGGGCATAAACACCGAAAACAACCAACAAGGCCGTTACAGAATGGTATTTGAGTACATATACCACACAGGATTCGTAATATATTTGGCGCAGAACCCATTGTGCAAGAAAACTCAGTTCTATGCAGCTTTACTTCTGCAACTCAATTCCCGCACGAAGTTCCCATCGCCACAGGCGTAGAAACTCTCCGCACTCAAGCAGGGTTCACATCCATCCGGAGCCGTCCGGAAATACGGATAGGGGAAGCTAGTGAAAAGCAGTGGAAGGGATGGAGGGGAATCGCGGAAGTTGGGAAGGCGTTCATAACTAACCGGAATTTTGGCTGACAACTCGTCTCCCGCGCTTCCTCCCACAGCTGTTTCGGTTGCCGACGCCATTCTGTATGCGCAGTAGTGAACTGCGCAGATGCGGAGCGGAAAATATCTTAAAAAATCAGATGCGTACAGTTCGCTTCAAAAGTGCTTCTCCGGAAAAGAATATTCCCCCCTCCCCAGCTGATGTCCAACCAATCAGCTGCTCGTACGCACTTTCCGGATAGCTTTCCGGATGGATGTGAACCCTGCTTCAGTTTAAGACAATTTTCTAACCTGCCAGGGATGGGTTTCCAAACTCCAACTGAAGGAAACCTTCTGGAACCTCCCTACAACTTCATTTCTTTGCTAACTCTAAAGCTAGGTTCACATGGAAGGGCAATTCCGGACGGGAGTCCGGTACGGCAAGTCGTTCTGCAATGCTATTGGCCAACGCAAAATGGATTATTTCAAAGCAGTGACATGGATACTATATCAAAATCTCCAGATATTTTCTACTGTCGGATCCGTTGCCGTATGTGCGCAGAGGTTACTGCGCACACCTCTCCTGTTTGTTCAGCCATATTGGAATTCGACATTCCTGGTTGATTTTGCCGGTTAGATTTCCGGTTATAATTCTGCTACCATGTGAACGCCTGTGCGGCAAAAATTCCGGCAAATGCGTTGCCCTACCGGACTGCCGTCCGGAACTGCTTGAAAGCCTACTCAGGTCTCATTTTCGTTTTCAGCTGTTTCAGAACACCCCGAGCATTGTGCGTCCAACCGTTCGTGTGCACCAAAAAGCTTCGTCAACACGATCGTGAATCAAACGGTATAAATCCGGCCCGGATATCATCACTAGGGAGCACCTGACTATAACCAAGGAAGGCTGTATGAAGTCGAGTTGGTTGTTCTGCGATATTATTTCATTTGACCAGTGATGGACTGTTGGATTTTGTTGGTAGGTAATTGTGAAACTTGAACAAACGTGTAAGTATTATTGATGGGTAAATTATTAAACAATGGCAAACTATTACACAACGGTACATTATTACACAACGGCAAATTATTACACAACGGTTCATCTACTAAGAAGGGGCTGGATTTTGTTGACCGGTACTTTTGCAACTTGAACGACCGTTGAAGTATTATTGATGGGCAAGTTATTACACAACGGTTCACTGTAGGTATTGACCACAGAAAACGGTGATTTACGCAGAAGGGGCATCCATTTCACTCCATATCAACAATTTTCCTTCAGAACTTAATTATTTGCGTTTCTTTTTGCCGTTTTAGTTACTGTTTGTCATCGACAGAATTATTTTAGCAACATTTAACTCGTGTTTTAGTTAGGTACCTAGTAACGAGTACGGGGTTAGGTACCAACCTACGGAGGATCTGCGCTCTACATAATATGTATAGAATAGTACATATCTATACATATAATAAAACAGTGTCTGTTTGTTTGTTTGTCTCGGCATCGATAAATGAGAACGGCTGAACGTAGAACGTAGAGGCTGGTACTGTTGGACGCGTAATTTATCTGGGAAGGTTTAGGAGAAATCCGCGTTCAAATTTGTAAATCCGTTGAAATGCAATGGCTGAAGTACCATAAAAAGTCGTGTTATAATTACTTTTATGAGGACGTTTATGCTTAATATAACTTTTGAATGGTTGCACGTAAATCAGAATGTAAGTAGTCTCTGGATTCAGCTCGATGAGTACTTTCAAGTGGTTCTTCAATTTAAGTTCTGTGTAGTACGGTTCAAAATTAATAAACGCTATTTTAGGAGAATTTTCCATGATACCTAACTATTCAAACAGCTGCTCCATAAAGGTAGGTTTGATGTAAAATCTGAGGAGACGTAGGAGATAGCAAATTTAATTATCTACAACTTTCATCTTAGTTGTTTTTTTCTAGCACGCAGTCTAATGGGTAAAAAGTGAGTAAAACCTGCAAAACATGAGGTATTTGGTGTATATATGGCATAGTGCTGTATATATGTAAATAGTGCTGTAAATATATGTAAATAGTGTATTTTCAAATTTCAAATTTTCACTTGGGACGCACCCTTGAACCGTGGCTTACGGTAGCAAACAACCACTCTTTGTCAATCCTGAGGTGGTATCTGTTATGAGTGGGGCCTGTCCTAAAGGGGGTGTCTGTTCTACCGTTGCGAAGCGCGGGTACACAGCTAGTTATATTATATAGACGGGTTATCTGTACAGAGAGCTGTGATCTGTAACAGACGGGTATTCTGTACAAAATAATAAACCGTTGTTTTGGATCGGGTTCGATAACTCAATTATGGTGCTTGGAACTATGAATATTACAGAATAAATACTGAAGGAATCGCTGCATAATTACCTACACTTGCACCCAATGGATTGCGAGCAGAAGTAAATATTGCTGTTACATAGTCAGGTTACCTTTTACAAGTCGGGAAGATACCAGATAACGATTACACGTTCAAAACCACTGAGGTCCTAACGACTACAGCGTAAAGCGCGGAAAAATCGAGCCGGAAAACATCATAACGAACCATTCTCACGGACTGCGCACACGCACGTCGAAAATTCAGTCGGAAAAAACTCACCGGTGCGTTTACCCTTACACATAACCAGAGCCCTTCAAATGCCATATTGCCATGGCGCCATACAAAAATGCCATATTCGGCCGATTTTTGGGAAAATGCCATGTTTTGCCTTTTTTTCGCCAATCTCCTTTTAAAAAAAAATAAAATAAAATAAAATTTGAAGTGAAAATTCTGAATGAAATGAGGTTTCTCGAACCCTGAGGCCATTTTTTTTTTTTTTAAATTATCGTTGATCATTAGCAGTGCCATTTAATCGTCTTGATCCACGTTTTGACACTTTTCCTAGTGTTATTCTACAAATTGATGGTGATTTCAGACGATTTCGCAGGATTTTGACTCATAAAAAATCAATTTTCGGAGCTGAACATCTGGTAGAACCTCAATTTTCCACTCCTTGGTCAAAATCGACTTCATATTCGGTCTTCTCGTCCAAAAAAACATGGAAACCGATACCTCAAAAGCTCATTTTACTAATATTATGTTACTACAACACAAAAACTACCTATTTTTACACAAATTTTCACTCATAACACCCCTGGGTATATTCCGATCGGGCTGAAAAGTTTCGGGACACAACTAGGGCCCAAATGGAGCATGTGTGCGAAAGAACGATTTTTTTAGACCGAAAATGAAGCCGGTACACGTGATACGGCGTACGGCGGACGGACATTGCATTTTTGGAATCTACGCACCTTGAAACGGAAAAGAAAAAATTTTGAGGGCGTGTTATAAAAATATTTCGCTGAGCGAATACATAGGTGTATTATTCACAGAATAATAAACCAAAAACCTGCAAAATCGTATGAAATCACCATCAATTTGTAGAATAACGAGTCAACACGTGGATCAAGACGATTAAATGGCACTACCAATAATCAAAGATAATTTGAAAAAAAAAAAAAAAAAAGGAGCGTACAACTAATTTAAGTTTTGGGGGCAAAAATTTGTGGAAACCACCAGAATTAGCTATTTCAATTATTTAAATGAAAGAAACAATAAATAAACAGCCAGCATTTCTGTAGGTATGTCCAGTAGAATAATAAACCCATGTGACAAGGATTTAGCAGCATTTTTTCATTTTTTGCACGTAGCAAGTATCTCCAGATTCACATGCACAGTAGGTGCCTACTTAGTATACAAATTTAAAATAAAAGAATGATTTTTAAAACCCCTTCACTTTCTTTCCTTTTTTTCAAGTTTTCTATCGAGCGCTATGCTTTTTGAGCTCATGACAGCTTATTGATCAATTTATTGATCCCATATGACAGTCTTATTTAGCCATTTTTCGATCCTTTATACGATCTTATTTAATGGGTGTAACGCGCTTGTTCAGAGGTTTTATCGATCCGAGCCCTAACAATAAGAAATAGGATTCTAAAATAAAATGATCGCATTGCCGACACTTTATAATTACGAGTAACAGCACGTGTTACGATCCAGTTTTTGCGCGTACTCACTCATTCGAGTGAATATGAATGAGTGCGCAAATTGGCATAATTCCGAATTGTTCAACTCTCCAACTGCTGTTCGAAATGGAAAGTGAATTTTCAGCAGTCGAACAAACAAACAAAAAACCCCCAAACGGTCGGTCACCCCGGCTAAGTGTGGATGATGAAAAAAGATTAGCCGTGACAAATGAGAGAGCCGTGAAGGATGCTGCATGCTCTGATAACACCGGAGGACAATGCAGGGAGTATCGATGCAATCCGTCCATTTCGAAATATCGCTTATGTTATGTGCTTATGTGTAAGGGTAAACGCACCGGTGAGTTTTTTCCGATTGAATTTTCGACGTGCGCGTGCGCAGTCCGTGAGAATGGTTCGTTATGATGTTTTCCGGCTCGATTTTTCCGCGCTTTACGCTGTAGTCGTTAGGACCTAAGTGGTTTTGAACGTGTAATCGTTATCTGGTATCTTCCCGACTTGTAAAAGGTAACCTGACTATGTAACAGCAATATTTACTTCTGCTCGCAATCCATTGGGTGCAAGTGTAGGTAATTATGCAGCGATTCCTTCAGTATTTATTCTGTAATATTCATAGTTCCAAGCACCATAATTGAGTTATCGAACCCGAACCAAAACAACGGTTTATTATTTTGTACAGAATACCCGTCTGTTACAGATCACAGCTCTCTGTACAGATAACCCGTCTATATAATATTATGATATGTACTATTCTATACATATTATGTAGAGCGCAGACCCTCCGTAGGTTAGTACCTAACCCCGTACTCGTTACTAGGTACCTACCTAAATAACGAGTTAAATGTTGCTAAAATAATTCTGCCGATGACAAACAGTAACTAAAACGGCAAAAAGAAACGCAAATAATTAAGTTCTGAAGGAAAATTGTTGACATGGAGTGAAATGGATGCCCCTTCTGCGTAAATCACCGTTTTCTGTGGTCAGTACCTACAGTGAACCGTTGTGTAATAACTTGCCCATCAATAATACTTCAACGGTCGTTCAAGTTGCAAAAGTACCGGTCAACAAAATCCAGCCCCTTCTTAGTAGATGAACCGTTGTGTAATAATTTGCCGTTGTGTAATAATCAGAGCCCTTCACAATATGGCACTTATTTTTTTGAAATAGGGTCCTAAAAATATGGCAATATGGCACTTATTTTGGCCCAAATATGGCACTTATTTCCCTCAATATGGCACTTATTTTTTAACCCTCTCCGACCACCCCAGCTATTCTGAGACGATAATATCACAACATACAAGTTACTTATGCTAAATAATTTATTTTATTTACAAAGCTTTATACATATAATTAATTATTATTATTATTATTAAATAACAACATCAGGTGTGCTGCAACGCTTTCCATTGAAAATCCCAGCCGTCGATCACTCAGAAGGTATTTCATTTTTGAGAAAGTCCTCTCCACATCAGCTGATGTTGCCGGGGCGTATTTCATACAGAGGACATCAGCAGGTTCCCAGCCTTCCTTCAGAGTGGCTTCCTCACCAGACAGAGTGGCGACCCGTGGAAGCACCCCATTCCAAAAGGGTTAGGCAATCCCTCTACACTAATGGCCTCAGGGTTCGAGAAACCTCATGCCATTCAGAATTTTCACTTCAAATTTTATTTTATTTTATTTTGGTTTATTATTTTCAATAATGAACCATTGGAATCGAGCATGAAAAAAAAAAATTCTTACCCCCCCTCAAAATTTGATGGTTTACGTTTCAAGGTATGTAGAATCCAAAACTGCAATAAAAATATTTCTGTCTGTCCGCCGTACGCCGTACGGGCCACTTTTCTTAGTTACCATGAAAAAAAATTGATGAAATTCGGGTTATAGGTTCCGTTCGGCGTCTAGTTGGTCCTCGAAGCTCGACGTTACTGTGAGTCATCTCTAAGGGGTTCAAAATAGGGGGTTGAAATTTTCAAAACGCCTATACTATTTTTTTACGTGAATATTTTTACGGTTTTAAATAGTTCTTGAACTTGCGAGTTTTTTAAGACCATCCGGAGCATCGTACGTCCAGCCGTTCGTTCACAGTAAGGCCCCAAACTTTGCACCGACAGGCATTTTCGACTCCAGTGTGAATGAAATTGTATACAATTCAAACCAAATCTCGTAACCAGAGACGCGCCCACAATAGGAATTTGTGAATACGGCCAATCATTGGTAGGGATCACCTGATTATATTGGCGGAGTATGAAGTCGAGTTGGTTGTTCTGTGATATTATTTCGCTTGAAAAATGATGGCTCTTTTGGAGTTTGTTGGTAGGTAGTGAAACTTGAACAAACGTTGAAGTATTATTGATGGGTAAATTATTACTACGGTAAATCATTACTCAACGGTAAATTATTACACAACGGTAAAATTATACCATCTACGTAGAAGGGGCTGGAGTTTGTTGGTAGGTACTTTTGCAACTTTTTTCACTCCTCATCAACAATTTCTTTTCAGAACTTCATTATGTGTGTTTCTTTTTGTTAGGTACTGTTTGTCATCGGCAGAATTATTTTAGCAACATTTAACTCGTGATTTAGGTAGGTACCTAGTAACGAGTACAGGGTTAGGTACTAACCTACGGAGGGTCTGCGATCTACATAACATGCATATAATAGAATAGTACATATCATATTATATAGACGGGTTATCTATACATAGAGCTGTGATCTGTAACAGAAGGGTATTCTATACAAAATAATAAAACCGTTGTGCAGGGATTTGCAGCGTTTTTAGCATGGAACATGCTTTAGCCTTGGACTAACTAGCCAAAAAACGTTTACGCGGAATGGGTGACGAAATTTTCTTATGATTTTCACTTACAACCGAGTAGTTGCTAGGGAAATGAAACTTCTTTCATTTTCATCGGACAAAAATCGTTTTCCATTCGTTGGAAAGCTCTTGATTTATCACGAATTTATTTCGTATTTGTTCTTGGTATTTATTTCCTAGTTTCATACTATAACTGTATAAATGGATGTTATAAATCGATAGTAAACAATGACGCTTGTTTGGTTGTCACTTGGTTGTTTTGATGTGTATAAGCGTGGCTAAAGCATGTTCCATGTTTCTTGAATTTTAGCCGTAGGCTCTAAGCAGTAAGCATCCGGGGGTCCAGGGGGCTTGCCCCCTGGCGAGGCGCGGAGCGCCGAGTTTTATTTAGATACTTGACTGATGTTAAAAATACTGAATTTAAAAAAAATCGAAGGCTTCGATATTTCGTATTTTGGAAA
Source organism: Leptopterna dolabrata (assembly GCA_954871275.1). NCBI lineage: Eukaryota > Metazoa > Arthropoda > Insecta > Hemiptera > Miridae > Leptopterna > Leptopterna dolabrata. Next base: position 3,786,288 of record OX940989.1, on the reverse strand, counting down.
ACCTCATCCTAAACAAGAAAAGTACGAATTTATTTTTTAATTAGGTACTTTTTTTATCAATAAAGTTACTCGTGATACAAATAAAAGTCGGCAAAACATTTTTTTAACATCCTAAACCCTATAAAATTTGCTTTCTGGAAAAGTGCCATGTGAACCTCACATCTTTTGGTTTCTGTTAAATGGTTTTGGCTAGTTAGTCCAAGGCTAAAGCATGTTCCATGCTAAAAAAGGAGCGTACCAACTAATTTAAGTTTTGGGGGCCAAAATTGGTGGAAACCATCAGAAATAGCTATTTCAATTATTTTACATGAAAGCAACAATAAATGAACAGCCAACATTTCTGTAGGTAAGTCCAATAGAATAATAAACCCATGTGACAAGGACTTTGCAGCGTTTTTTTTTTTTCTTATTATCTTTGATCATTGATAGTACCATTTAATCGTCTTGATCCACGTGTTGACACTTTTTCTAGTGTTATTCTACAAATTGATGGTGATTTCAGACGATTTCGCAGGTTTTTTGACTCATAAAAAATCAATTTTGGGAGCTGAACATCTGGTAGAACCTCAATTTTCCACTCCTTGGTCAAAATCGACTTCATATTCGGTCTTCTCGTCCCCAAAAACATGGAAACCGATACCTCAAAAGCTCATTTTACTAATATTATGTTACTACAACACAAAAAGTACCTATTTTTATACACATTTTCACTCATAACACCCCTGGGTATATTCCGATCGGGCTGAAAAGTTTCGGGACACAACTAGGGCCCAAATGGAGCATGTGTGCGAAAGAACGATTTTTTTAGACCGAAAATGAGGCCTGTACACGTGATACGGCGGACGGACATTGCATTTTGGTTTATTATTCCGTGAATAATACACCTATGTATTCGCTCAGCAAAAAATTTTTATAACACCCCCTCAAAATTTTTTCTTTTCCGTTTCAAGGTGCGTAGATTCAAAAAATGCAATGTCCGTCCGCCGTACGCCGTCCGCCGTCCGCCGTATCACGTGTACAGGCTTAATCAGGGCTTGAAATAGATATCGGCTCTCAAATAAAGTGCCGATGGAAAACGGTATTTTCATAGTCATATAAGACTGTTTTACAAGTAATCGCTCCCTTTAGGATTCGAATCCTTCGAGGAACACTATTATCGATCCCGGTAGGATTCGAATCCTTCAAGGAACGATATTTTTGTTCTTGACGGGATTCGTTCCTGGCGGGAACAAATATATCGCTCCTAATTTTTTTTCGTTCCTTCGTCGTTTAATCGACTTTTGGGCCTCCTATACCACCCCCTACTCTGCCGCGAGCGGAGTGAGCGATCATCCATCTCTGGCTAGTGGATAAATACAACAGAATGTCTTTGGCAAAGGAATCAAACTAGATTTGAATCGTTAAATTTTACGATAATTTAATGCAGTGTAATAGTACGAGTATATAATATGCACACACTAGTGTTAGAATGGGAAGCAGTTCCCAAAAGAGGAAAAAAAAAAAAAAACGCTGCTAACTCCTTGTTACATGGGTTTATTATTTTTCCACATCATCATACTGGATCTGTCATGAAAATTTGGAAACATTTTGACGGAAGTTATGGAGCATTTGAAGTATTTCACATCTGCGCATGCGCAAGCGATAGTTACCGCACGATGTGAATGATTTTGATATTAGACCATCTGTGGAAAATTATATCTGCCAAACCTTTCTGTTTTTCGCGAATGAATCAATATTACAAATAAATACCTACTAGTTTCGGTCCGTAGGGGTGGATAGCACAGGTAGCTGGAACAGGTTCAATCGTTTCAGCAGTCAAAATCATTAAAAACCCAAACCCCACCAGCCAGTGAAATTTGATAGGACATTCGCGGCGGGTCGAACTGGGACTGGCTGCAATAGATTCGGCAGTCAAGAACAAGAAAAACGACACCCCGAATGCCCATGTTCTCAAAAATATCGGAAAAACTCGTTTTTACACCCATTTTTGACCCTCCGTAACCCTGGATGGGTGGGAATGGGGGCTGGCGAGGTGTTAGGACCAACTAGGACTCAGACGGAACCTGTGTGTGAAATTCCAGGTTTTTTCGACGGTTTCCTGAGCAAAAAAAAGGATGAGAACGAAATCCGGGGAACGATCTTTTTTCGTTCCTAGCGGGAGCGGGCCGGCGGGGAGCGGGAAAAATCGGTCCGCTCGAGAACCGTTCCGCTCAGGAACGTTATTTTCCGGCCCGTTTGGATTTCGTGCCGGTTCGGACCGGAACGTTTCTCGACTTGTAATATCGATCCTATCCAGACCGGGAACGATTAGGAACAATTGGGAACGTTCCTTGGGAACGATATTTCAAGCCCTGGGCTTAATTTTCGGTCTAAAAAATTCGTTCTTTCGCACACATGCTCCATTTGGGCCCTAGTTGTGTCCCGAAATTTTTCAGCCCGATCGGAATATACCCAGGGGTATTGTGAGTGAAAATGTGTATAAAAATAGGTACTTTTTGTGTTTTAGCAACATGTTGGTAACATGAGCTTATAAGGTATCGTTTTTCATGTTTTTGGGGACGAGAAGACCGAATATGAAGTCGGTTTTGACCAAAGAGTAGAAAATTGAGGTTGTACCAGATGTTCAGCTCCCGAAATTGATTTTGTATGAGTCAAAAACCTGGAAAACCGTCTGAAATCACCATCAATTTGTATAATAACACTGGAAAAAGTGTCAACAGGTGGATCAAGACGATGATGGTACTATCAATGATCAGAGATAATTTATTTTTAAAAAAAGGAGCGTAGTTTATTCGAGTTTTGGGGGCCAAAATTGGTGGAAACCACCAGAAATAGCTATTTCAATTATTTTATATGAAAGAAACAATAAATAAACAGCCAACATCTCTGTAGGTATGTCCAATGGAATAATAAACCCATGTGACAAGGACTTTGCAGCGTTTTTGTTTTATTATTCCGTGAATAATACACCTATGTAATCGCTCAGCAAAAAATTTTTATAACACCCCCTCAAAATTTTTTCTTTTCCGTTTCAAGGGGCGTAGATTCCAAAAATGCAATGTCCGTCCGCCGTATCACGTGTACAGGCTTCATTTTCGATCTAAAAAAGTCGTTCTTTCGCACACATGCCCATTTGGGCCCTAGTTGTGTCCCGAAACTTTTCAGCCCGATCGGAATATACCCAGGGGTGTTATGAGTGAAAATGTGTATAAAAATAGGTACTTTTTGCGTTTTAGCAACATGTTGGTAACATGAGCTTTTGAGGTATCGTTTTCCATGTTTTTGGGGACGAGAAGATCGAATATGAAGTCGATTTTGGCCAAGGAGTGGAAAATTGAGGTTGTACCAGATGTTCAGCTCCCAAAATTGATTTTTTATGAGGCAAAAACCTGCGAAATCGTCTGAAATCACCATCAATTAATAACACTAGAAAAAGTGTCAACACGTGGATCAAGACGATTAAATGGCACTACCAATGATCAAAGTTAATTTGAAAAAAAAAAAAAAAAAAAGATCGTACCTACCTAATTTGTGTTTTGGGGGCCAAAATTGGTGGAAACCATCAGAAATAGCTATTTCAATTATTTCACATGAAACAAACAATAAATGTACAGCCAACATTTCTGTAGAATAATAAACCCCATGTGACAAGGACTTTGCAGCGTTTTTTTTCTTTTTTTTCTCCACATTATCTTTGATTATTGGTAGTGCCATTTAATAGTCTTGATCCACGTGTTGACACTTTTTCTAGTGTTATTCTACAAATTGATGGTGATTTCAGACGATTTCGCAGGTTTTTGACTCATACAAAATCAATTTTGGGAGCTGAACATCTGGTAGAACCTCAATTTTCCACTCCTTGGTCAAAATCGACTTCATATTCGGTCTTCTCGTCCAAAAAAACATGGAAACCGATACCTCAAAAGCTCATTTTACTAATATGTTACTAAAACACAAAAAGTACCTATTTGTATACACATTTTCACTCATAACTCCCCTGGATATATTCCGATCGGGCTGAGCAGTTTCGGGACACAACTAGGGCCCAAATGGAGCATGTGTGCGAAAGAACGAATTTTTTAGACCGAAAATGAAGCCGGTACACGTGATACGGCGGACGGACATTGCATTTTTGGAATCTACTCACCTTGAAACGTAAAAGAAAAAATTTTGAGGGGGGTTATACAATTTTTTTTGCTGAGCGAATACATAGGTGTTATTCACAGAATAATAAACCATAATGAGTAGGTACATGTGAGCGAAAACGCGCTTCTTACAACTGGGAATTGTACTGAATCACCAGCAACCTTTCAATGTTTTCAGTCTTCAGATATTTTCTTAAATCAGTTACCAACAACTTCCAGGCGGAAAACGATCTCTCGACGTCAGCTGAAACGAGAAGCAAATACTTCAGTGAAGCTGCTTCTGCTGGGGTGAAATTGAGACATTTGCACGGTTCTCCTGTGAGCATTTTGGCCAACTTTCAAGGAACGAATTCCAGCTTCTCTTTGACAATTTTCCCAGTCTTGCCGGGCCAATTGCCGGCTTTCTCAAGGGCATTTTTCCATCAATTCAACAACTCCAGTGAGTTCCTTTCCGCTGGTTTCGAGCCTCAGGATGAGTTCAGGAAGTGAACTTAGGTCTGCTTCAATAAAGACGAGAGATGAAATGCAGCCTCATCCATAAGGGCAGCCTTAGCTCCATAAGGGCATCCATAAGGGCAGCCTTAGCTTTGACAATGAACTTGAAACGGTTCGAGGATTCAAAATCCTCCCAAGTATTTGACATTTTCATGTCTTTGCCCTGGCACATAGCACAAAAAACTGTCACGAAATTGCGTAACGAAATTGTGTTACAGTGCCTTTATAATGATTTCCGCTTACAACGACCCCGTTGTTAGGTTTGTTCATTTTCTACACTTTTTAACCCACAAAAATCGTTCACCACTCGTTGGAAAGCTCTCGATTTAACGAACATTTTCATGTTCTCCATAACATATTGACTATACGAATAGCGGAGCTATGGGCATAACTGTTCTCATATTTTGATTACAAACTAATGATCGTGAGTGTAGAAGATAATTAATCCGGAATCGTCTATTTTATTGAAATTAGGTACCTACCTCTTAATATTAATAATGTCAAAAGCAATAGGTAAAGACATGAAAATGTCCCAATGCGTTGCAGACTCGTATGCAAGCGTTTTTTACCCAAAATATTTTTTTGGAAGTTTTTTGAAATTATCTTTGATCATTGTTAGTGCCATTTAATCGTCTTGATCCACTTTTTCTACTGTTTTCAGTAATATATGCCCTCTTTTCGGATGGTGGGAAATATGCGATTTTCATGCGAAAATGAGCAAAATAGTACACTAAACCAAGAAAACCCCACATATAAGATTTTATAGGATTTTATTGTTTTTAAAGGCCCCAATAGGATTTTATAAGATTTTATAACTTCTATTCTGTAAGCTCTAGAGACCACATTCTACTGCCCGGATACGAGCCCTACTTATGGGCAACCTGAGGAAATTGATTTTTTTTTTTGTAACAACTAGCCATTCTATTTACCTAATTTCCAATATTACCCACACTATGAATTTATTTATTTCTTATCTTCGTTACTAAATATTATTGTTCAGTTAGGAAGCGAAGTCAGAGCGGCGGGGGAACAATTGGCCGCGGAACTTGTTTTCCTTCTACTACACGGATGCTATCATTCACGCGCTTTAACCAAAGTTTTTCTTTCGACAACAGGATAACTTGAGACGATCCTGTACAGAGACGTCATAAAATCTTTCTGATATTCGCACAATGGGCTACTTGCATATATTATCTTCTAAAGAAATTTTGTTGTTGTATGTTTGCAAATTGCTGAATAAAAGTGCAAATGAACGCTGCCGTTAAAAAATCCAAATAAGATTTACTGTAAACCAAATAAAATATGAAATCAAAACAAACAAAATTAAATTTAAAAAAGAATTCAAAAAAGGTGTTTAACAAACAAGAAACTAAAAAACAATTCTTATATGCTGTGCATTATGCTGAGCATAATGCATGTATCATATATACATATGTATGATAGATACCTATGTATCATATATAACTATGTATTATATATACTTACGTATACCTACTATATAACTGTGTATCATATATACCTATATATTATACAGGGTGTTCAGCTCGTAGATGCAAAAAAAGTTGCGTAAAATTACATCAAAAATGGAGTAAAATGCCGCCAACCGCATATTTTTATCTCAATCCGTTCTCGAGATACGATTTTTTAACGGTTTTTTCAGGAAAACCGTGTTTTTTCATTTTAAACTCAAATTTCTCCACTTCACCTCATTTAATTTTACTTTTTGACCTCATTTTTTCCATACGCGTTAAATTTTCCATACGCATGGTGTACTTCAAGTCTTGAAGAGTACCATCTAGAGACAACAACAACAGCTCAAACATCAGACGAATTTGAAAAAGTAAAAGTTCTGAAATTTTAAAAAGTTACTACTCCTCCGAAAAAAAAATCCTGGAAATTGGCAAATCTCTTGAAAATAACGCAAGAAGTAGTGTCAACAGGTGAATCAAGACCATTAAACGGCAATATCAATGGTCAAAGATAATTTGTCAAAAATAGGAGCCTAATTCGTGTTTTTTGGGGGGGCCAAAATTGGCGGAAACCATCAAAAACTGCACATGAAAGAACTAATAAACGAACAGCCAACATTTCTGAGATATGTCCAGTAGAGTAAATAATTAATAAACCCACGTGAAAAGGATTTTGCAGCGTTTTTATTTTAAAACATGACTTAATGAGCGAATTTTCAAAGAAATATTCGAATTAATGGCTATGGTTTTGAATAAAGGAAAACTTCGGTCTAAAATTTGGTTTTCTATGTATATTCTCTTCGTATTTATTTTAATTTGTACGTTTTGTCCATCCTGATTCTACCGTTTGTTTATCACGTAATTGTACTAAGTGCTTATTTATTTGATCGCTGTGGGTTCATATTAGGTAGGATAGGGTAGTTAGGACTTTTGACTTACCTGCTCAAGAGAGTGCAGTAGGTAAAGGAGTTGTTATAGAAAATCATGAGTGCTTCAAGTGCAGGTTGTTTTTCATGCAGGCTCAATCTTGAAATAAACTATGAAGGAAGGATGTGGTTTCTGGAAGGATCACTTGGAAGAACATGTGGGTGCTACGCTGACCACTCTAAGGGGGTGGGGGGGAAGAGTTTAAAGATTATCCTAGTTTTGGGTAATTTTTGCGCACTTTAAATGCTCTAATTTAAGAACGGATTTAAATATCTAAAATCCGATTTCACCATCGTGTTCAGCGTGCAAAAACCTTTAAAATGAGGGGTCACTTGTTGGAAAATAACATTTTGGGGATTTTTGGGTAATTTTTGCGCACTTTAAATGCGCCAAAACCCTCCTTAGAGTAGGCCAATTTCGCCCATCTTCGAACTTAGCCTTTCGATTGCCAAGATAGATTTTTTGTGCAAATTTGAGCTGTTTATCTCAATTCTATCGAGAGTTATCGTCTGGAGTGACACATATATATATATAAATATATAATTATATACATATAAAAAAGTGTTAAATTTCAGGAATCGTTTTAGAATGGTCTGAAACGGATTTCTATGAAGAAAATTTCCAAAAATTTATATTATTTAAATTTCGAAGCCATTGCAATAGCTTCATTTTCTTTGAAAATTCGCTAAAATTAAGTTTTATACAGTTGGTTTAAAATACAACGCTGTGAAGTCGTTCTCTTCATAAAATGATTCTCTCGTGTACGCTAGCTACTTTAAAAGGTACTAAGCTACCGCATGAGAAAGTGATGGATGACAAACCACGGGACGTTGCATATTCACTTCCACACACTGACGGACGTTCGTATCTTTGAACGTATCATTCCCAGAGAGTTCCATCCACTGTTTTCGTCTTTCAAAGTGCGCCGTCTGGTCATAAATCCCGTTTTTAAACCCTTGCGAAATCCTCTAGTCAAACCCCGACGGCTAACCTGGACGTCCGCTATCTGCATACCAATTTACCTCTCGAGCCAAATGAATATTGCTTCCCGGTGTTGTCCCATCACGTCCGAGCGAACGTATAAGGTACGGGCCGCTTAGGCAGGCGCTCAGTGTCTACTTGTACGATAAACTCTCCATGGCGTGCAGGAATTCGCTCTCGTATCAATACCTCCGCTATTAACAGTCCTAGAAAGCTTTTACTACTTCCCTACCTAAGTATAAAGAATAGATGTCCACTTAAAAAATAAAATAAAAATTATTATTAATATTATTATTTCAAGTTGTAGATCTGACGACGAGCTTTCCAAAAAGGTGCTGTATGATGGGTCGTAAATGAACGGAAGTGGGTAAAAAAGGGGAAGAAAAAACTATGCGTCATCTCGTATGTATTGCCCTCTCGCTCCCGGACGTGGGAACCGAGTGAGAGGGAGATACATACCAGATGACGTCACTCGTTATTTATTAAATTCCCGCCAAACTACTCGGATTTCGGACCTGAAAACTGGGGATGAGCGGGTTCTCGAGTGTCAAAACCAGCAAATTCCTCATTGGCGAGTTACCTAGTAAAGCATCCTCTACCTACAATGCTTATTATATTCCTTTTAGCGAATTTTCAAAAAAAAAAGAAAAGAAAAAAAAAGCTATTGCAATGGGTCCAAAATTTTCAGAACATGAATTTTTGAAATTTTTTACCGTTTCAGAGCATTCTAAATTCATCCCCTGAATTGAAAAAATTGCAATGGGTCCAAAATTTTCAGAACATGAATTTTTGAAATTTTTTACCGTTTCAGAGCATTCTAAATTCATCCCCTGAATTGAAAAAAAAACCAGTCATGCAGCATGACTTAATGAGCGAATTTTCAAAGAAATATTCGAATTAATGGCTATGGTTTTGAATAAAGGAAAACTTCGGTCTAAAATTTGGTTTTCTATGTATATTCTCTTCGTATTTATTTTAATTTGTACGTTTTGTCCATCCTGATTCTACCGTTTGTTATGAGTAGATTCCTTGTTCCTTCTGAATGGCCTTTCCTCTTGACTACGATTTCAGGCCTGGTATCTAAAACCAGTTCAAGATTTGCTCTACTAGGTAGGTAGATCCTTCCTTCTTCATTGATATTATTTTTATCATGTTAAGTACCTACCTACCTTTGAATATCAAATATTCGTATGATACTGATAATAAATTGATAAGATACCTACCTAACCTTCTTCCTCCTACTGTTAGTACCTAAATTGAATAATTTGAAATAGATTTTTTCTTTCGTCTTCCTTCTAGTAATACGTGGGCCGGTACTTGTCTATCTATGAAGGTATCATAACAATTATATGTCAAATGGGAAATTCAAGGAGTTGTACTAATCGTTTGCCTCCCCCTTTTTTGCTTCGAACTCTCGTCTTCAATTAATACTTGTCACATTTTTCAATCTGACCACTCTAAGGGGGTGGGGGGGGGGGGGGGTAAGAGTTTAAAGATTATCCTAGTTTTGGGTAATTTTTGCGCACTTTAAATGCTCTAATTTAAGAACGGATTTAGATATCTAAAATCCGATTTCACCATCGTGTTCAGCGTGCAAAGACCTTTAAAATGAGGGGTCACTTGTTGGAAAATAACATTTTGGGGATTTTTGGGTAATTTTTGCGCACTTTAATTGCGCCAAAACCCTCCTTAGAGTAGGCCAATTTCGCCCATCTTCGAACTTAGCCTTTCGATTGCCAAGATAGATTTTTTGTGCAAATTTGAGCTGTTTATCTCAATTCTATCGAGAGTTATCGTCTGGAGTGACACATATATATATAAATATATATATACATATAAAAAAGTGTTAAATTTCAGGAATCGTTTTAGAATGGTCTGAAACGGATTTCTATGAAGAAAATTTCCAAAAATTTATATTATTTAAATTTTGAAGCCATTGCAATAGCTTCATTTTCTTTGAAAATTTGCTAAAAGGGGAAGAAAAAACTATGCGTCATCTCGTATGTATTGCCCTCTCGCTCCCGGACGTGGGAACCGAGTGAGAGAGAGATACATACCAGATGACGTCACTCGTTATTTATTTAATTCCCGCCAAACTACTCGGATTTCGGACCTGAAAACTGGGGTTGAGCGGGTTTTCGTGGGTCAAAACCAGCAAATTCCGACCTATGTCCATTCCTCATTGGCGAGTTACCTAGTAAAGCATCCTCTACCTACAAGGCTTATTATATTCCTTTTAGCGAATTTTCAAAAAAAAGGACGCTATTGGGGTCCAAAATTTTCAGAACATGAATTTTTGAAAATTTTTACCGTTTCAGAGCATTCTAAATTCATCCCCCTGAATTTAAAAAAGTATGAAATACTTTTTTAAATCCGGGGATGAATTTAGAACATATTTAGGACATATTCGAGGACTGTTCAGTTTGTTGAAAACGTTTCAGAGGAACAATATATTATTTTGGCACAGACGTGCAACGAAAAATAGGTACAGATATAAGGAGATTTTTACAAGAAAGACTTATAGTTAATATTTCGGCGTGTGCCTTTTTCAAAAAATTACGCACTTCTTTTGAAAAAGGCACACGCCGAAATATTAACTGTAAGTCTTTCTTGTAAAAATTTCTTTATATCTGTACCTATTTTTCGTTGCACATCTGTGCCAAAAAAAAAATATATATATATTCATTTATTTATATGTCACTCCAGATGATATCTGTCCTTGGGCACCTGATAACATTTCCAAATTTCGCCAAAACGTTCGTACTGCCGAACAAAAGGATGAGTTCGAAGATGAGTAATTATTTTGAATCTTAAGGGGGTCAAATTTGAGTTTTTAGAGGTCAAAAATCGGTAAAAACGGATAAAACTGCGAACAGTTCATATAAAATCACTGGAAGTGGTAAGGAACTGTGAGTAATGACAGAAAAATACCATTTCAGTTGTTTTTCATACGGAATTGGGGTAAAATTTGGATTTCTGAGGGTCTAAAATTGGTATAAAGCTCTAAAACCAATATTACTTCACCTGACGTTGTGTGGGATGATTATTCACGATGGAGGGAATATTTTTCTCAAAAATGAGTGGGTCAAGTTTGACTTTAAGGGTCAAAAATCGGTAAAAATGTCCTAGATCACGAAAAAATTATATAATTTCGCGGAAAGTGGTATGGTTTTACGCTATAATCATGTTTTTACAGCACGAATAGTTCTCTGAAAATCCGCTCTTATAGCCATGCTCCATGACTGGAACTTTTTCTTCCGCAGTTACCAATCGGCAGACACACGACTTCCATATGAATGGTACTTCGCTTTGTTCACATTTGCTTTTCCAGATGGTTAGTTGACTCTTAAAAAACCGTAAGAAACCATCCATGATCCAATACCATGTTTGTCGTGAGTCCCTCCCGGAACCACTCCTAGTAGACTTAAGTTCTCACAAATAATTCAATAGCCAACTTTAGTTCCTGTCAATAAACGGTACGAGTGAGGACATAAGCCGCAGGATCCAGTGCACAACCTGGAGCCCCTCCATCCTCTCCCAACAAGGAAGTTGGAAGGAGAAGGCTTCCGGGTCTATAAAACCCCGGATCCTGCGTCTTTTTACTCATTCTACGCTTCCTCTAGCCGCTGGCTACTCTCTCTCTCTCCTTACCACATCTCTCTCCTAAACCCAAAAGATCCAGAACATGGTGGAGGTTCGCCCTTAACCAGAACTGGCAAATTCCCCCCTCGCCTCTCGTGGTGAATTTTACGCCAATTTAAATTCATCACAATGTTGATAAGCGTTTGAGTTTGATAATGGCAGGGAATCGAGAAGGCAGTGGCATGTTCAGTTTCTCGTCCGCCCTAGCTTCTGTGTACTGGAACGACAATCAGAAAACTGGCTTGGGATAGCCAGGAAAACACTGCTAACAGCCGGTAATGGATACTATAAAGTCAGATGGTGACCACAAACTAACCGAGGGTCAATTCACTTAAGCAAAAGAGACATCTCTTTTCGGTTCCACCCTTCCTTCGGTTCGAGTTTTTATAGTATCCATGACAAGGTTAGTAACTTCTAAAAGAGAGAGTTGGCAGCCATCTTGGCACTTTCTATCTCTCTTAGAGGGACACCTAATTAGGCGGATTTTCTCGAAAGGGAGAGTCTTTCTCATTTCTCATCTGTTACATAGTGATATTATGTATCTTCGTTCATCCACTACTACACCGGTCATTTTGATGTGTGTTTTTCCATCCTTAAAGATATTATCTTAAAGGTAAGCCAATCGAATAACCGGTAAAAATGGCATTCAAATGTTTCATTAAAAATATATACATATTATCGATTCATGAGCAAAAACGTCTAAGTACGGGCTGAGGATGGCCACGGGGGCTATTCAGTAAAACTGACGAACCCAGGAGACATTGGAAGAGACTGCCTCCTGATGGAGATCATCTCTCCCTGAAAATTTTCATAATAGATAATCTCTTTTCACTATCTGTTTCAGAGAATATGCGTATTCCTTTCATTTCCATTGCCTACATAACTCTTTCCACCAAGTACACCACTCGATCAATGTATCTGAGCTGCACCTACTACCTTACAACGCCACAATCAGTGAAGGTTGATACAAGGTAAATGATAAGAATGATTTATGATAGGAAATACTATACAGGAAAATTATTATAGTTAATCATAAAATGGAGATACAACATGTAGAATGAACTACACAGTTAGATGGTAAAGACAAGAATGAATTTTATTGTTTACACTCGTTACTGCATTTTATGGTTGTCATCCACCAGTTAGCAACGTCTAGAGGCATACCGCTTACACATTCCCCCTCTGAGGATTATCATTGCTCCTGCAATGATAGGGAACCGCGTTCCCGCAGGCAGCAGCTTTCTTGTTTCCTTGCTCATCCTCGTAGATAAGTGTCTTCGGGAATCCGTTCTTTATTTCCCTCATTTGCCTTTCTGCAAGTCCATTGGCTTGAGGATGGTGAGGAGCAATATTTATCCACTTGATATTCTTTTCCTCTGCAAACCGCTTTATTTCCTCAGAGACGAACTGTGTTCCATTATCGGAGACAATTTTTCTTACCTCATCAATATGGGGGAAAGCTCTGAGGTATCGGACCACTGCTGCAGAGCTTTCTTTCATAGCCTTGGCCCACAAATATCGCGTAGCCTCATCTATTATGACCAAAAACGATTGGGTTGACGCCCTCCCCTCCGACTTTTTGGTTCTCTCGCCGAAGTCCAAATGCAGGCATTCAAAGGGTGTCTGTGACTTATTGGGAATGATCATTGTGTCTGGCTTAGGCTTGAATTTGAATTTAACCAACTGGCATTCATGACAACTTCGGACATAGTTCTCGATCTCCTTCTTCATGCCTGGCCATTTGAAACGCTTCTTTATCTTGAAGTAGGTCTTGAGAAACCCATCATGGCCACCTGAGCCTGGATCGTCATGGTATTGACGCAAAACCTCTGAAGTACGAGTACTATCAATCAGGATTCTGTTGTCTTCCGAGCGAACTGTACACACCCCAGGCAGCTCTGGTGGAGCATCAATACATAGCCTTGAAATGCAGTCAGCATCCTGCAGCTCCGCACCACTCCTGTGTTTAATTTCTATTTCAAAGCCCATCAAGAACACCTGCCACCTACCGAGCCTCCCCTTAGGATTCTTCAGATCAAGCAAATTGGAAAGGGCTGAATGGTCGGTGTAAACTGAAAATCGTCTTCCTTCAAGGTAGGATCGGAAATACTTGATTGCGTTTACTACCGCTAGTCCTTCCTTGTCCGTCACGGAATAGCCCTGCTCAGCCTTGGTGAAGGTGTGAGAATAGTACCCAATCACTCTAAGTTGCTGGTTCTTTGGCCTGTGCACATCCCGCTGGTAGAGAATCCCTCCTGTACCATAGTAGCAAGCATCGGCTACCAACTCAAACGGGAGTTTCCAATCAGGCAGCTGTAAAATGGGATTACTACATATTTTCTCAACAAGCGATTGGAACGCTCTCTCTTCCTGTTCTCCCCATTGAAATTCCACATCTTTGGCCTTGAGTCGATCTAGCGGCCGCACAATTAGAGCGTAATTTGGTATGAACGCCCTGAAGTGCCCTGTCAGTCCAGTAAACCTCCGAAGAGAATGAATGTCGCAGGGTCTCGTCATCCCCCTAACCTTTTCTACCGACTCCTCCTTAGTTGTTTTTGTAATCCCGTCGATCTTTCTGCCTAGAAAAACTACGCTTTCCTTATTGAATTCGCTCTTAGTCATATTGAGCTTCACATTTTCCCTGTGCAACCTTTCAACAACCCTGAACGTTCGTTCTGCGCATTCTTCTTTAGTACATCCCCCGATGAGAATATCGTCTATATAAACCCTTATGTAAGGATCTCTCAACAATTCCCCAAGCACCCTCGTCATAAAGCGCTGGAAACATGCTGGTGAGTTCTTCCAACCAAATGGTAGCTTCGTGAACTCATAGTGCCCAAACGGAAGGACAAAGGCAGTGTGATGAATGGTATCCTCGGTCAGCGGAACCTGATGAAAACCATCTTTCAAATCAATTTTGGAAAACACGCTGCAACCGCCGAAACAAGAGATGATATCATCAATCGCCGGGAATGGAAAAGGGTCCAATAGCGTCTCCCCATTTAGTGCCCTATAATCTTGGCATAAACGCCACGACCCGTCAGCCTTTGGCACTATCACACATGGTGAGGCGTATTTCGACGTTGAAGGTCTGATCGTTCCCTTGTCAAGCATCTCCTGGATTTTCCCTTGTGCCCAAATATACCTGTCCCTCGACAACCTGTAGGGTTTTTGACACACTATAGCTGCCCCTTCCTTCAAATCAAAAGGCACAGCATATTTGGAATAGGAAGGTGTCTGTTCAGATGGACGGAAAAACCTCTCGATGTCCTCTTTGCAAAAAACCAACCTTTCTGATTCCACCAGTTGCACCTGAGTGGGCTCCTCGGTTCTCAAGCGAAAACCTAGTTCCTGAAGAGAAGGCCAACCAATTATAGCATTGTATGGTAGCGAGTCCGTGACAAATGCAACTGATTCAATAGTGGAACTCCCAACTGTGATAGACAAAGTAACAGCCTTAGACACTGTCTCAACTGACCCATTAAATCCCCTCAGCATCTTTCTTCTTTTCACACATGGCCAACCACTATGTGAAACCAACTTTGATGAAACTAAATCCACCATTGCCCCTGTATCTAGAAGTGAGTCAACCTTTATTCTATTCATCAAGACTGTACATACGGGTAACTGGAGGGAAGGAGAAGAAAGACTGTAAGAGGACAAAACATCAGTGTTTAATTCGTCCGAATCATCATTTACAAGATCTATGTCTTGCTGAGAGTTTACCTGGTGTTTCGCTGTTCCCGTAAACCTCTTCAATCCAGAGCCACCTGCTGTTGGAGCCATCTTTTCGAGTTTCATCGGTTTAGCGGCCCCTCCTGGATTCCTCTGTATTGCTGGCTTCAGACGTTCCATCGCCCGCCTCAATTTCTCTCTGGAGTGGTCCTCTAACCCACTGAGTAGGATATTCTGCATGTAGTTTGGTACACCCTGAAGCATGAGTAAATTGAAGGCGCGATCAGCTAGCTCTCCAAAAGCGATGTTGACCAGCCGTTGTTTCTCATAGTAGTATTCCATCAGACTCCCGGCCTCATACCGACAGCTCAAAGCCTCAGTCAACAACTGAACGGGATTCTGGCCGAAGGATGTGATGAATGACTGTTTCCATTCGTCCCAAGATTCGTGGCTTTGTCGAACGAGTGATGCGTTAAACCACTTTTCAGCAATACTTCCCTGGACAAGAGAACCGATCATGTTATTTATCTTCTGATCATCTGTCAGCCAGTGGTTCTGAGCGCACGCCCTCTCGTAGAGAAGTAGCCATGTACCTGGATCTTCATTCTTCCCGTCGAAACTGGAAATTCTCATCTTCTGGGGCTTTGCTTCTGAGATCTTAGTTACCACCCCGCCAAAAGAGCTTGCCATAGTGGTCACCATTTTTTCTAAGAGCCCCTCCATGCTTTTTTGCTGAGATTGGAACATCGTCTGCATCATCTCGGTCACATCTGAGAATGACAGGGAATCCCCTGAACCTACCTTAACGGGGACAGAGCCCACAGTCCAAGATTTATAGACAACCAGTTCATCCGGTTCCATCATTACAGAAATAGTCTTCTGAACGACCGAGTCAGAGAGATCCCTGATTTCGTCAATGTGTTTGGAATGCAAAAGCATATCCTGTTTGTCTGGTGAAAAAGCCAGCCAGACGCCTCCGTCTTCGCGGAGTCCCTCTAGAATCCACTTACCATTAGCCTTACGACAACGTAGACTTACCGTTATCGACATTACGTCCTACCGACTGCGCCAAAATTGTAGAATGAACTACACAGTTAGATGGTAAAGACAAGAATGAATTTTATTGTTTACACTCGTTACTGCATTTTATGGTTGTCATCCACCAGTTAGCAACGTCTAGAGGCATACCGCTTACACATCACAACTGGTTGTTCCAAAATACGTTTGCTCGTTGTTACTGAGTGTTTTCTCACTACTTACAACTTACTTCAGCCTCTTTGAAACCTCGGCAAGAAAAACAAGTCCTATCGAGCTGCCTTCAAGGACGACAACATGAAATTCTCCTTGCGCATGACACTGAAGCCAGACGTTCGAGGTCAATTTTATCACTTCTCAATCTACTGACAGTATAACTTCACGATGCAGTTTTTAGCAAAAACCTTTTGGTTTAATAATATTTTTCGTTATCATGTTTTACGCAGGACTACTGGGACTAGTAAATCACCTAGCAACTTAAGTTTACCAACTTCGAAATTCCTTCAATATGTTCGTTAACTCCATACCGAATACCTACACCTGTACATACAAAGTATAACCCAGAATAGCCCATACACAAGGAAGTCAGATATTTAACGTATACATTTTGGATTAATAATATTTTGCGTATCATGTTTTGCGCAGGGTTACTGGGAATAGTAAATCGCCATTTTACCTTACGTAAATTGGAGACCGTGAAACAGCACCTTCAGTTTACCTACTTCGACATTCCTTCAATATGCTCGTTAACTCCATACCGAGTACCTACACCTGTACGTACCAAGTATAACCCAGAATAATCCATACATAAGGAAGTCAGATATTTAACCTATAGATTTTGGTTTAATAATATTTTGTGTATCAAGGTTTGCGCAGGGCTACTGGGAATAGTAAATCACCATTTTACCTTACGTAAATGGGAGACCGTGAAACAGCACCTTCAGTTTACCTACTTCGACATTCCTTCAATATGCTCGTTAACTCCATACCGAATACCTACACCTGTACGTACCAAGTATAACCCAGAATAACCCATACATAAGGAAGTCAGATATTTAACCTATAGATTTTGGTTTAATAATATTTTGCGTATCATGTTTTGTGCAGGGTTACTGGGAATAGTAAATCACCATTTTACCTTACGTAAATGGGAGACCGTGAAACAGCACCTTCAGTTTACCTACTTCGACATTCCTTCAATATGCTCGTTAACTCCATACCGAATACCTACACCTGTACTTACTTACTTTGTCGCTCCTCTTGTACCTTGCGGTGTCGAGGTACACCTGTACGTACCAAGTATAACCCAGAATAACCCATACATAAGGAAGTCAGATATTTAACCTATAGATTTTGGTTTAATAATATTTTGCGTATCATGTTTTGCGCAGGGTTACTGGGAATAGTAAATCACCATTTTACCTTACGTAAATGGGAGACCGGGACACAGCACCTTCAGTTTACCTACTTCGACATTCCTTCAATATGCTCGTTAACTCCATACCGAATACCTACACCTGTACATACAAAGTATAACCCAGAATAGCCCATACACAAGGAAGTCAGATATTTAACGTATACATTTTGGATTAATAATATTTTGCGTATCATGTTTTGCGCAGGGTTACTGGGAATAGTAAATCACCATTTTACCTTACGTAAATTGGAGACCGTGAAACAGCACCTTCAGTTTACCTACTTCGACATTCCTTCAATATGCTCGTTAACTCCATACCAAGTACCTACACCCGCACATATCAAGTATAACCCAGAATAACCGATGCCTAAGGAAGTTAGATATTTAACCTACAAATTTTGGATTAATAATATTTTGCATATTGTCGTGATATCCTCCCAGAACATCACTCCTTGTAATATTTGAGATTGTACAAAATAATAAACCCCAACAAGTGAAACAGTAGCGTACGTGACTGGCCTCAGGTAGTCCCAAGCTCTCCCACCATCCCTCAACTGCCGATGAGTGACTGGGGGAGAGTGGAAAGGGTCTTATAAAAACCCGCCGTTCTCGCTTGTTACCTACTTCATTCTACGCTCAAACCAAGTCATCGATGACTTCTCTCTCTCTCCCCTCTCACGCCTCCTTACCTTCTAACTAAAAGATCCCAGACTGGTGGAACCGGTCTAGTGATAACCGACCACAAGTGGCAACCACTGGGCAAATCCCTCTAAAGTAATTAGTGGTGGTAACCTCCCTGTCTTCACCATAGGTGCTACCTCAACTACCTCAAACCACCTTACGTATCATGTATTGCGCAGGGCTACTGGGACTAGTAAATCACCATTTTACCTTACGTAAATCGGAGACCGCGAAACAGCACCTTCAGTTTACCTACTTCGACATTCCTTCAATATGCTCGTTAACTCCATACCAAGTACCTACACCTGGTCATACCAAGTATAACCCAGAATAGCCCACACATAAGGAAGTTAGATATTCGACTGACTTTGCAGGGCTTTCAAATGCTTACAGTTTTTGGTTCAGCATGAGCTCTCTGTGAAGCTGTCGTCGGTCGGTTGACTCGAGGCACGGGTTTTGCAGTTTTTTGGGAAGGATGAGCCCCTCCTGGGCCCCCTGGTCCCCGGTCACACCCGTCATCTTGGACTCCTCCTCCCCTCCACAGGAGTTCTCCTCTTCTGTAACAAAACAATGAGAAAGCTGTCAACAACTTGCAATTTTGTAATCACTGATGATGCGATTGTAGGAAAAAATGGTACAGGTTGGGATGGTGCGGTAAAAATGCAACAGAATCAGGAAAGCTCCGGTGTGGAGGTTACCAAACAATACTTCCGTGTTCTTAATAACAGTATGGACACAAGTTTGGCGGCAGGGGCCGCCCATTTCGGTCGACATCCGTAAAATTGCACAGAAATATCAATTTCAACCACCATGCCAGCGTCATTTAGCAAGTAAATTTAGAAAATGTTGGACTCATTTGACACAATTTTTGTATCATCACATTTTTCAATCCTTCACTCAGTGGTCAAAATCAACTTCATACTCGTATTTGGTCTCCTAACCCTAAAAAAATGGAAAACGATACCCCACAAACCCAAGTTCACTAAAACCTAAAAATTGCCTAGTTTTGTACCCTTTTTCCCTCGGTGTTGTCCGATCGGGCTGCAAAGTTTCGGGACACAACTAGGGCCCAAATGGAGCATGTGTGCGAAAGAAAAATTTTTTTAGACCGAAAATTAAGGCAGATGTCGATGACACGGCGGACGGACATTGCATTTTTGGAATCTACGCACCTTGATACGTAAAAAAACAAATTTTGAGGGGGTGTTCAAAAAATTTTTTCGAAACCGAATACATAGGTGTATTATTCGGAGGACAAAAAACCAAAAATGTAATATGGAAGTGACTCCTCACTCTCTCTCGTTCAACTGGGAGGCTTCCCCCACTTATAGCCGGGTGGGGTACGTCATCCCCACCACTTCAGCGGTTCCCCTTTCGATCCCGTTCCACCACCTCCGTGGTCGTCCCCAAGAGCATGTATTAATAGTTTCTTTCTAAGTAAGTAAATAGGCGTCATCCGGAGTCAAGGGGCGGAGCTTTTGCTTGCTCTGAACCTATCATGTTTACCTACAAAAACCTTACAATTTTTTCTGTAGACGTTGCCAATGTATGTCCAAGAAGAAAAGGTGATTGTTTTCGATTTGCTGGTAGTCAGTTAAACCAAATTTATTACGACCTCCAGAGTAATGGTTCCAGAGACGTTCTCAAATTAGTTCGATTTCAGGGGGTCCTTGTTGACGGTTATTGTAGGAACGAACGAGTTTTGTTTCACGTCCAGCAAGGAAAGAGTTTAGCAACACACAGCCCGGTGGAACGAACGGGTTTTGAAAACAAATGTTTTTTAAAGGCCTAAATCAACACGAAGGAGCCAGTTTTGTTCCGTTCTGACTCCAGATTCTGATAGGGCGCGAAAATATCTTTCAAAATCACCGCCATCTCGATTTTTGTAAAAAATGGAACGAACGAGTTTGGAACCAACCGCCTCAAATATAAGTAAGAGATGATTATACCTAGAAGGTAGATATGATAATCATCAATTCATCGAATTTAATTTTTACACCTTATGTGGTAAGCCATCTTCCAATGTGGAATAAACAAAAAAATAAGTAAAACTTTAGCTTACCACCAATTTATTCAGTGCAAAGCTTTTCGCTCAAATTCTGAGCACCATCGGGAAGGGACTAGGGATGGGTATCGATTAATCGATTAATTGAAATAATCGATTAATTTGGCAAATAATCGATTATTTTTTAATCGATGCCCGTAAGTTACGATTAATCGGGTAATCGATTAATTTGTAACGAGTAATCGACTTTTTTTCAGTGAGATTTCAAGTTTGAAGTGTTTCATTTTCTTTTTCTTTCATTGAGAAAATTCACTTAAAATGAACACACAACACAACAAGAGTATCCAAAAATTGTGGTCCAAGAGGCTTGACACACCTCGAGGCCGAGATGCTGCCGGAACCGGAATGCACGAGGAATTCAGCCTCTACATGAGATCACCACAGGAAAGGATCCAACAAAATCCAGTTTTATATTGGAAACAGATGGCGGAGACTTTCCCTGTGGTGTCGAAAATAGCATTGAAATATGTGCCAGCAGTGGCAACCTCTGTTCCTTCAGAAAGGCTTTTTTCTGAAGCTGGCCAAATTCTGAGGGAACTGAGGAACCGGCTGACCACTGACATGGCCAACAAACTTCTATTTATAAAAGACATTAACGATAAATATTGGAACTAGTTTTAAAAATTAATACCACATAGGTACCTACCTAATATTTTTTACATGTAATAGGTAATGTGTTTCTACATTTTTAATGAATTATTTCTTACCTTGAGTTCGTTGTTTTCATAGTACCTACGACCTGCCCAATTTTTTCACAACCTTTTTGAAATAATCGATTAATTATCGATTAATCGATTATTAAGACCCCGATTAATCGGTGAATCGATTAATCCAGATGAAATAATCGTCGATGCCATTAATCGATTAGTCGATGGTCGATACCCATCCCTAGAAGGGACTCACATAAACACAGATAAAAATGAAACCTACCACAGACTTCCTAACCTGACCTGGCATGTCATACAATTCATGTCCACACCTATTGCTGTGGAGGAAGGACTTAACAAGTCTGCCTAATTCCACCACCTTAGCTTATTGCACAGAACGTACTGCTATATATTTCTATGTAAATGATAGTGCAATGTATTGTTTATGTATGTACAGTTTTTTCTTTTTCTTTCTTTTTCAATGTAGCTAGGTGGATATACCTGTTTACTATTACATCACAAACTGTAAACAAATAAATATCCCCTGAAACTTGACTGAACCAAAACTACGGGTATGTAACTGAAAACCTTGAAACATTACATGACGTAAAATTTAGTAGTAAATAACTTGAAACTATATGCCATAACACTTTTGAAATACCTACGCGATGCTGAGGTTAGAACTCTACTCCAGAAGAACCTATCATTAAAGTATACCCCATTTATTCAAACTTTGTTCCCATGTTTTAATGAACTTAATATTATCTTCTGAAAATCTGTAATTTAAATTTAGTTCCCCTCTAGTCTTTTTAGATATGTAAATTTCCAAATTTTCCCATAAATCCATCCTTTTGGTTTATTATTCTGTGAATAATACACCTATGTATTCGCTCAGCAAAAAATTTTTATAACACCCCCTCAAAATTTTTTCTTTTACGTTTCAAGGTGGGTAGATTCCAAAAATGCAATGTCCGTCTGCCGTATCACGTGTACCGGCTTCATTTTCGGTCTAAAAAATTCGTTCTTTCGCACACATGCTCCATTTGGGCCCTATTTGTGTCCCGAAACTTTTCAGCCCGATCGGAATATACCCAGGGCAGGGATGTTATGAGTGAAAATGTGTATAAAAATAGGTACTTTTTGCGTTTTAACAACATGTTAGTAACATGAGCTTTTGAGGTATCGGTTTCCATGTTTTTGGGGACGAGAAGACCGAATATGAAGTCGATTTTGACCAAAGACGCGGAAATTGAGGTTTTACCAAAGGTTCAGCTCCCAAAATTGGTTTTTTATGAGTCAAAAACCTGGAAAACTGTCTGAAATCACCATCAATGTGTACAATAACATTGGAAAAAGTGTAAACAGGTGAATCAAGACCATTAAATGCCACTACCAATGATCAAAGATGATCTTAAAAAAAAGAAAAAAAAAAGCGTACCTATTTCATGTTTTGGGGGCCAAAATTGGTGGAAATCATCAGAAATAGCCATTTCAATCATTCCACATGAAAGAAACAATACATTTAACAGCCAACAAAAATCTCTAGAACTCCAATAGAATAATAAACCCATGTGACAAGGACTTTGCAGCGTTTTTCCCATTTGAACCTTCTTGACCAGCTTGAACTCTTCCCCCATACTTGTGGCTCGTCTTGAACATATGTTTGGAAATTCCAGAACTCCTTTCTTCTAAATCATTTAATTTTATTTCAATTTGTCTTAATTTCGTCCGGGCATTTTCTTTAATTTCATTTGATACCTGCTGTTGGTCCCATGTGGCTATGAATTCCAACCACCCCTCAACTTCTTGTTCGCATTTAGAAAGGCTTCTGACTTTACCTGGATGTTCTCTTCCCCTACAACTGATCATCCACTTTGACCCACATAATCCCCCTGCACATTTCATGGTATAAATCCCACGTTTCCAACTGTTCCTTCTTATTTTTGATTTCGGAGTTAGGGTAAAACCGCCTACTGTTGACACTATTCCTAATGTTGACACTTTAATTCCAAAACGCAAAAATAAGGTCCTGAAGCACTGTACACCAACTCCAGTGGTTATAATAACGTTTTAGAAATTGTCTGGGTGATTTGAAACCGATGACAGCTGTATCAGTGGATATCCTGTGTCTCGTGCTAGTGAGCTAAGTCTACAAATTTAGACTTTTCAAGTCGATTATTATGTGTAAAAATTAAATTTTCGCATCGTCTGCTCTATGAATAACATAAGGAAGAATACGTACGCATCAAAACCTTTAATTTCAATAGAAAAACGTGGTTATGTTAGGTGTCAACATTAGGTTCCATGAAATATGTTTGTGTCCTAATGTTGAGACACTGTTAACATTAGGGAAAACTGTTGTTTGAGTTGCTAAGGTGATATTTGGGTTGAAATAATTTCGTAGAATCTCGAGATCCATGAATTTTTTCATTTAACGAAGTGGAACCTTAGGTTGACATCGCCTGTTCCCAATGTTGACATTCGGTTCCTAAAGTTGACATATAACTTGATCTTTTAGCGAATTTTCGAAGAAAAGGAAGCTATTGTTCTCGGTCCAAAATTTTTAAAACTCGAATTTCCGAAAGATTTTTATACCAAAATCCGTTTCAGACCATCCTGAATTCACTGCCGAAAGACACCAAAAATTATATGTATATATATATATATATATATATATATATATATATATATATATATATATATATATATATATCTTCTGGATTAGTTATAGATTAGTTATCTTCTGGAATGACACATACATATATAAATATATATATATATATATATATATATATATATATATATATATATATATATATATATATATATTTATATATGTATGTGTCATTCCAGAAGATAACTCTCGAAAGAATTGAGATAAAAAGTTCAAATTTGCACGAAAAATCTGTCTTGGCAATCGACAGGCTAAGATCGAAGATGGGCAGAATCGGGTCACTCTAAGGGGGAGTTTTGGGGAGTTTTGGGGGGGGGGGAAATTACCCATAAATTCCCAAAATGAAAAAGTCTGACAAGTGACACCTCATTTTAAAGGTTTTTGTACGCTGAACACGATGGTGAAATCAGAATTGCGATATCTCATTCCATTCTCAAGCTGGAGCACTTTGTAGATGAAGGAACGTGGTTATTTCTTGAGATGTTCTTCCTGGTTCGTCTGCTCTAATCTGATAACGGAATGGGATATCGCAATTCTGACTTCACCATCGTGTTCAGCGTTGGAAAATCTACAAACCGAGGTGTTACTCGGCAAAAAATGGAACAAAAAATTTGTTACGTATCCAATACCTACTCTTCTGGTATTCAAAACATTTTTGATTTCCCCCTCCTCCTCCTTCCACCCCAAATTTTACTTTGTGTAAAACTACTCCTGTTTTAATTTTGTATGGTATCAAGTTGGGAAAACATTGGCCGAAAATAAATTTTCAGAAAATTTTAGGCGGAGGAGGAAGATGCCGAAAACTTCGAAAATTCGCTCTTACAGCCATGCTGCATGACTGTGGTTTTTTTTGTTGTTATACCCACCCTGCCACCTCTTCAATACTGTTAGGTACAGCTACCCTGCAACAGATTGAGGACGGTATTTAGGCCAACTACCGAAGGAAATCGTTTCTTGTCAGTCGAAAACGTAATTTGCAAATTGCCCAAGCGCAGTCGCTACCGAAGAAATACAGGGAAATTTCAATTCCCGGTTTCGATTACTGTTCCTCTATAAGATTACCTACCTACCTACCTATGTCGAAATCTCCCCTTCTCTGTCGTGGTTTAGGTACGATTCTGAAATCCTACAGAACTCGTTCTCATGTGTTTTAATTGTACGTTTATATTAATTTTGAAGGCTTTCGTGAATTAAATTTTACCTAAATGGTTTTAAAGCCTCTGTTGTCCATCTAGGTATCTTTGGTAATTAGGTAGGACCTCAGGAAAATGAAGGGTAAATAAAACGTATAGGCGTCAACATTAAGACCAGCAAGTGTCAACAATTGGAATTTCTGAGAGGAAATGTGTCAACATTAGGGACAAAAATCCACTTCTGAAAAAACTCGTTTATGATAATCAACAAAGGTATTTAGGGGAATCTAATACGAGCAAACTGTTCACAAGGAACTCACAATTCATAATAACTACCCAAAAGTTTTAATTTCTTGAACACTTGCGTTCAAGGCGGTTTGAACTGATTTGTCTCTGTAATAGTGTCAACAATAGGTGGTTTTACCCTATTGAGTTTTGAAATGTTTAGGTTAGTATAAAAAACAGGTGTTGTTCCTACCGCCTTATTTCTTTATTTGTAGAGATGACTTGTTCAAGTATACCACTCTTCTGTATTTTAGGGGGTCTTTATCTGGTCTCAAGTTCCCTTGGAATACTCTGTTTGTTATGTTTCTTATCATAGGTTGTAATTAACTGAAAAATTGAACTCTGTTGGTAATCATTATTTTCAGCAATTGTTTTTATCACCCGGAGTTATTTATGATAATACCAATGACGATCCTAAATGAACAGGTGTTGTATGAGGATATTGATCTTCTTCCCGGTGAATCATCAGATGGAAGGGGTTGAAAAGAGCACTTGGCGTGGGGTACACAAAGCTGGCAACCCCTTCTAATTTACATGGCCGCTGTCTCCTTGGGGGGTCAGTTAACTCCGAAAGCACATTTTGCTCTTCGGCGGTTATCCTTAAAGGCTCACCGACGTTTGACTCGGGTAAATGGGTTTGAAAATGGACAAATAAATACGCCTCTAAAGAACCAATAAGGATACACCAGCTTTGTTAAGGGGAATGAGCTGTTTTGCCAGAAAATTTGCACCAAAATTCAGGTTGCCCCAGAAATGTCCTCCCCACCTGGCACCCGTCCACATTTTCGACGGGGAGATTTTGGTTTAAATATTCTGTGAATAACACACCTATGTATTCGCTCAGCAAACAATTTTATAATACCCGCTCAAATTTTCCCTTTCACGTTTCAAGGTGCGTAGATTCCAAAAATGCAATGTCCGTCCGCTGTATCATGCATATCTACTTCATTTCGGGTCTTTAAAAAAATTCGTTCTTTCGCACGGAGGCTCCATTTGGGCCCTACTTAGTTGTGTCCCGAAACGCTGTAGCCCGATCGGAACATGGGTGAAGAATGGGCGTAAAAATTGGGGTTTTTGGTAGTAATCTGAGCTTGTGAGGTATCGTTT
Source organism: Leptopterna dolabrata (assembly GCA_954871275.1). Lineage (NCBI taxonomy): Eukaryota > Metazoa > Arthropoda > Insecta > Hemiptera > Miridae > Leptopterna > Leptopterna dolabrata. Next base: position 3,759,910 of record OX940989.1, on the reverse strand, counting down.
TCCACTTTTTTTTTTTAGGACGAGGAGACCAAATATGATGCCGACTTTGACTGAATAATGGAAAATTGAGGTTCTAACGAAGTTTCAGCCTTAAATTTACGTTAAATTTTGGTGTAAAATCGTCGTTCTTCCGCACATGGTTTGGGTCCCCATTTTGGAACAAATTGCGGCCTTAGTTGTGCTCCGAAGTTCGGCAGCCCGATCGGAACACACCCAAGGGTGTTACGGGAGAAAAATTGGCGTACAAATTGGGGTTTTTGGTGTTTTAGTAACGTGAGCTTGTGAGGTATCGTTTTCCACTTTTTTTTTTTAGGACGAGGAGACCAAATATGATGCCGACTTTGACTGAATAATGGAAAATTGAGGTTCTAACGAAGTTTCAGCCTTAAATTTACGTTAAATTTTGGTGTAAAATCGTCGTTCTTCCGCACATGGTTTGGGTCCCCATTTTGGAACAAATTGCGGCCTTAGTTGTGCTCCGAAGCTCGGCAGCCATATCAGAACACACCCAAGGGTGTTACGGGAGAAAAATTGGCGTACAAATTGGGGTTTTTGGTGTTTTAGTAACGTGAGCTTGTGAGGTATCGTTTTCCACTTTTTTTTTTTAGGACGAGGAGACCAAATATGATGCCGACTTTGACTGAATAATGGAAAATTGAGGTTCTAACGAAGTTTCAGCCTTAAATTTACGTTAAATTTTGGTGTAAAATCGTCGTTCTTCCGCACATGGTTTGGGTCCCCATTTTGGAACAAATTGCGGCCTTAGTTGTGCTCCGAAGCTCGGCAGCCATATCAGAACACACCCAAGGGTGTTACGGGAGAAAAATTGGCGTACAAATTGGGGTTTTTGGTGTTTTAGTAACGTGAGCTTGTGAGGTATCGTTTTCCACTTTTTTTTTTTAGGACGAGGAGACCAAATATGATGCCGACTTTGACTGAATAATGGAAAATTGAGGTTCTAACGAAGTTTCAGCCTTAAATTTACGTTAAATTTTGGTGTAAAATCGTCGTTCTTCCGCACATGGTTTGGGTCCCCATTTTGGAACAAATTGCGGCCTTAGTTGTGCTCCGAAGCTCGGCAGCCATATCAGAACACACCCAAGGGTGTTACGGGAGAAAAATTGGCGTACAAATTGGGGTTTTTGGTGTTTTAGTAACGTGAGCTTGTGAGGTATCGTTTTCCACTTTTTTTTTTTAGGACGAGGAGACCAAATATGATGCCGACTTTGACTGAATAATGGAAAATTGAGGTTCTAACGAAGTTTCAGCCTTAAATTTACGTTAAATTTTGGTGTAAAATCGTCGTTCTTCCGCACATGGTTTGGGTCCCCATTTTGGAACAAATTGCGGCCTTAGTTGTGCTCCGAAGCTCGGCAGCCATATCAGAACACACCCAAGGGTGTTACGGGAGAAAAATTGGCGTACAAATTGGGGTTTTTGGTGTTTTAGTAACGTGAGCTTGTGAGGTATCGTTTTCCATGTTTTTTAGGGCGAGAAGACCGAATATTTGGTTGATTTTGACCAAAGAGTGAAGAACTGAGGTCGTAACGACGGTTCAGCTCACAATATTAATTTTTTATGGGTCAAAAACCTCGGAAATTGTCTGAAATCACCATAAATTCGTATAATAACGCTAGAAGTAGTATCAACAGGTGAATCAAGACAATTAAATGGCTCTATCAGTGATCCAAGATAGGTAATTGATTTAAAAAAACAGGAGCCTAATTCGTGTTTTTGATAGAATAATAAACACATGTGAAAAGTAATTTGCAGCTTTTTTCGATTTAGCCAACCTCAAAAAGTTGGTAGGTACTACCTTAGGTACTTCACGGTAGTTTCTAATGTATCAAGCACCCGTTTTCCGTGGTTTCATTTCAGGTTTCGGGAAATTTTTGATTTCACAATAAATTGGATTCTACATAGAAAAATAAGATGCTTCTTTTATACTCAGGCAACTGGGTTTGAAACTGGATACACAATCAAAAACCCAATAATTCATAAGGAGAATGAGCTAGGGTTGCCAGGAAACTTGCCGCAAAATACAGGTTGCCCGAGAAATGTCCTCCCCACCTGGCACCCGTCCTCTTTTCATTAAGGAGGGTTTTTTCGATTTACCCAACCTAGAAATGGGTAGGTACTACCTTAGGTACTTTACGGCAGATTCCAATGTACCAAACACCAGTTTTGCGTGGTTTTATTTCAAGTTTTGGGAAAATCTGAAGAAATTCTGGTTTCAAAATAAATGGATTCTACACGTAAAAAGAAAACGCTGCAAATTATTACACAACGGTTTATTATTTACCTGTATAGATCCCCCTTCTGCGTAGATCAATGTTTTCTGTGGTCAATACCCTCGAGCTCCCCCCAGGAAAGCCCTAAATCCTAAATCGAGCACTGGAGCCGGCCCGGGAACTACAGTTTCATAAAAAGCAGTAAGTAGATAAAATGGCGAAATTCAGGTGTAGTTCTGAAGGTACATTGTTGATGTGGAGTGAATAGCATTTTTTGGTCCCGGCTTGGATTCGAACCTGCGACCTTCTGCACGAGATTCCGACTCCTACCCCACTCAGCTACAGGGCCACACGGGTAGGGGGCAAGTGATGTGCGCTCTCAATCCAGGTTGATGCCTGCATACACTCTGCTCTTTAGAACAAATTCAAATTTTATAGCAACATCGTAGAATCCTCCGGATGGTTTCAAAAATTCAGAAAAAAATCGAACTATTTAAAAATGCGAGAGCCTCAAAATACAATTTTCCGAGATAAGGATAATCTGGATATTTCAACCCCTATTTGTCACCCCTTAGAGTTGAGTAACAGAAACGCTGAGCTTCGAGGATCAACTAGACCCAAAACGGGACGCATATACCAAATTTCGTGAATTTTGGTTCATGGGAACTGAGGAAAAAGCCGCGTACAGCGTACGGCGGATGGACGGAAATTTTTGTATTCGATATTCGTTATTGTACGTCCCTTGAAACATAAACAATCAAATTCTGAGTGAGTGGGGAGGGGGTGGTACACAATTTTTGTTACGGTCGATTCCAAAGGTTTATTACTGAAAATAATAAATCAATAAGGTGAGGCTTCCTTATTGGTTTATTGAAAATAATAAACCCATAACTTCGATAGTGAGGAAGCAAAAATGAGAGTTTTTTTTTTGGATGTATTTACCTTGAATAAACTTTCTTCAAAAAAATCAAGAGAAGTGCATTTTCTAGACACACAGTACATATTTATATGTACTAGGTAGTTTTCAGAAATCGCTCTTCTCACACCTACACGAATATTGATAATTTGCCCACGCTTTTTTTTGGTTTATTATTCTGTGAATAATACAGCTATGTATTCGCTCAGCAAAAAATTTTTATAACACCCCCTCAAAATTTTTTCTTTTACGTTTCAAGGTGTGTAGATTCCAAAAATGCAATGTCCGTCCGCCGTCCGCCGTACGCCGTACGCCGTATCACGTGTACAGGCTTCATTTTCGGTCTAAAAAAATCGTTCTTTCGCACACATGCTCCATTCGGGCCCTAGTTGTGTCTCGAAACTTTTCAGCCCGATCGGAATATATCCAGGGGAGTTATGAGAGAAAATTTGTATAAAAATAGGTACTTTTTGTGTTTTAGTAACATGTTAGTAAAATGAGCTTTTGAGGTATTGTTTTCCGTGTTTTTGGGGACGAGAAGACCGAATATGAAGTCGATTTTGACCAAGGAGTGGAAAATTGAGGTTGTACCAGATGTTCAGCACTCAAAATTGATTTTTTATGAGTCAAAAACCTGCGAAATCGTCTGAAATCACCATCAATTTGTATAATAGCACTAGAAAAAGTGTCAACACGTGGATCAAGACGATTAAATGGTACAATCAATGATCAAAGGTAATTTGAAAAAAAAAGGAAAAAAAACCACAGTCATGCAGCATGGCTATAAGAGCGAATTTTCGAAGTTTTCGGCATCTTCCTCCTCCGCCTAAAATTTTCTGAAAATTAATTTTCGGCCAATGTTTCCCAACTTGATACCATACAAAATTAAAACAGGAGTAGTTTTACGCAAAGTAAAATTTGGGGTGGAAGGAGGGGGAGGGGGAAATCAAAAATGTTTTGAATACCAGAAGAATAGGTATTGGGTACGTAACAAATTTTTTGTTCCATTTTTTGCCGAGTAACACCTCGGTTTGTAGATTTTACAACGCTGAACACGATGGTGAAGTCAGAATTGCGATATCCCATTCCGTTATCAGATTAGAGCAGACGAACCAGGAAGAACATCTCAAGAAATAACCACGTTCCTTCATCTTCAAAGTACTCCAGTTTGAGAATGGAATGAGATATCGCAATTCTGATTTCACCATCGTGTTCAGCGTACAAAAACCTTTAAAATGAGGTGTCACTTGTCAGACTTTTTCATTTTGGGAATTTATGGGTAATTTCCCCCCCTAAAACTCCCCAAAACTCCCCCTTAGGGTGACCTGATTCTGCCCATCTTCGAACTTAGCCTGTCGATTGCCAAGACAGATTTTTCGTGCAAATTTGAACTTTTTATCTCAATTCTTTCGAGAGTTATCGTCTGGAATGACACATACATATATAAATATATATATAAATATATAAATATATAAATATATATATATATACATATAATTTTTGGTGTCTTTCGGCAGGGAATTCAGGATGGTCTGAAACGGATTTTGGTATAAAAATCTTTCGGAAATTCGAGTTTTAAAAATTTTGGACCGAGAACAATAGCTTCCTTTTCTTCGAAAATTCGCTAAAAAAGGAGCCTAATGCAAGTTCTGGGGGCCAAAATTTGTGGAAACCATCAGAAATAGCCATTTCAATTATTTTACATCAAAGAAACAATAAATAAACAGCCAGCATTTTTGTAGACCAATAAAATAATAGAATAATAAACCCATGTGACAAGGACTTTGCAGCGTTTTTATTGAGCATTTTGAGAATTTATTTATTTTTTTTAAGTGAGCATCTTCATTTATTTTTTGTTTTTCCTCAGCTCAGGAATTCTGAATTTCTGTGACTCGTAGAACAAGTCCTTAAAAACCACTAAATCCCCGCCACAAAAGTGGTGAAAGACGAAGCGGTTGAAGACCTGTTAGAACCAACGTTAGAACAAGGCCAGGAAATTCGAGAAAAAAACAGCCCAACGTTTCATTCACGGGCCGCTGCCCGTCGGCGGAGATCCGCAGCTTTTTCGGCTCCATCGGACATGAACATCCCACTTCCCTGGTAGAGCCGACTAACGGATTGGAAAATACACTGCAAAGTCCTCGTCACATGGGTTTGTTATTCTATTGGACTTGACCTACAGAAATGTGTAACAGTTCCTAATGCATGAGCACGAAGAACTGTTACTCAGGAACGGTGCCACCTGTCCCAATGACAGGAAGGAGAACAATCACCCCGTTTCCTGCCTTCACAAGGTGTACGATCACACCTCCCTCATTTTTATTTGTATCGCTCGATATTTAAACCATTTCATCCTATTAACAATTCTGCGGTTGCCCGAAAGGTCACCCCTTGAAATTGCCACCCTTCGAGAAATATATAAATCCACCCCCCCACCACCGGGTAAATTTAGCTTCCCCTTAATTTTCACCCCTTAAACATCTTCTTGGAGCTTTATTCCTTAATCACCCAATAAAAATGTATCGAGTCAGAGCAGAATTGTCGTCTACTTAATATCTCCCCTTTTCCAATAATAGCACCTAATTTAAACGAAATTATTTTATTAGTGCAATTTAGGAGTTCATTTATTGTTTCTTTCATTTGCAATAATTGAATTGCTACTTTTGACGGTTTCCACCAATTTTGGCCGCCAAACGCACGAATTAAGCTCCTATTTTGGACAAATTATCTTCGATCATTGGTAGTGCCATTTAATCTTCTTCATTCATCTGTTGATGCTACTTCTAGTGGTATTATACAAATTTACGGTGATTTCAGACGATTTCCCAGGTTTTTGACTCATAAAAAATGAATTTTGGGACTTGAACCTTTGTTACAACCTCAATTCTTCACTCTTTGGCTGAAATCAACTTAATATTCGGTCTCCTCACCCTAAAAAAACACGAAAAACGATACCTCACAAGCTCATGTTCAAATCCGAAAAGAACCTGTAAAACCCCTATTTTTACACCCATTTTTCACCCATAACACCCCTGGGTGTATTCCGATGAGGCTGCAAAGTTTCGGGACACAACTAGGGCCCAAATGGAGCCTGTGTGCGGAATAACGACGATTTTAGACCAAAATTAAACGTAATTTTAACACCAAAACTTTGTTAGAACCTCAAATTCTTTGCTCGTTGGTCGAAATCAACGTCATATTTGGTCTCCTCGTTCTAAACACGGAAAACGATACCCCAAAAGCTCACCAAAAAACCCTATTTTTACAGCCATTTTCTACCCATAACACCCCTGGGTATATTCCGATCGGGCTGCAAATTTTCGGGACACAACTAGGGCAAAAATGGAGCATGTGTGCGAAAGAACGAATTTTTTAGACCGAAAATTAAGTAGACATGGATGACAGGCGGGCGGATGTAGCATTTTCAGAATCTAGAAACGTAAAACAAATATTTTTGAGGGGGTGTTATAACAAATTTTTGCTGAGCGAATACATACGTGTGTTATTCACAGAATAATTAACCAAAATTGATCTAAGAATGTTTATCAATAACAATATTGTCATAGTAAATAGTGTGGTTAGATCAATTTTGATGAATTCGGAGTAGAAAAGTGATGAGTTAGCGCTGATATGTACCACATGGTGGTCACAACAACAAATTAACAGATATATAACACTAGAGGATACTCGTGCTTACTCAAAAGAACAGCAGCGCATATATTGACGAAACAGTGTGGGAAATAGCACGACATTGCAGAAATCGGTGAAAGCAAACTGTGAATGCTCGGTACGACAAGGTGGGTACTGAATTTGTGCACTGGCGGATGTGGTGAGCCGCGCTTGCGCTGTTGTCCTGTAAATCACTCTGGAAGGGCGGAAAAAAGGGCCTGTTATGCGTTTAAGGGCGTTGTGTGAGGTGCCAGGCAGGTAAGTGCAGACAGGTGAGTCAGAGAACCGGCGTCCAGCGTCGCGCCAACAGGTTGGCGCCTGCATCGGTCGAAATATCGACAGGTCTGGAACGGAATTGTAACAAGTTGGGTTACGAAACGAACGATGAGATTTTGGTTTATTTTTAGCGAATTTTCGAAGAAAAAGAAGCTATTGTTCTCGGTCCAAAATTTTTAAAACTCGAATTTCCGAAAGATTTTTATACCAAAATCCGTTTCAGACCATCCTGAATTCCCTGCCGAAAGACACCAAAAATTATATGTATATATATATATATATTTATATATATATTTATATTTATATATTTATATATATATTTATATATGTATGTGTCATTCCAGACGATAACTCTCGAAAGAATTGAGATAAAAAGTTCAAATTTGCACGAAAAATCTGTCTTGGCAATCGACAGGCTAAGTTCGAAGATGGGCAGAATCGGGTCACCCTAAGGGGGAGTTTTGGGGAGTTTTAGGGGGGGGAAATTACCCATAAATTCCCAAAATGAAAAAGTCTGACAAGTGACACCTCATTTTAAAGGTTTTTGTACGCTGAACACGATGGTGAAATCAGAATTGCGATATCTCATTCCGTTCTCAAACTGGAGCACTTTGAAGATGAAGGAACGTGGTTATTTCTTGAGATGTTCTTCCTGGTTCGTCTGCTCTAATCTGATAACGGAATGGGATATCGCAATTCTGACTTCACCATCGTGTTCAGCGTTGGAAAATCTACAAACCGAGGTGTTACTCGCCAAAAAATGGAACAAAAAATTTGTTACCTACGTACCCAATACCTACTCTTCTGGTATTCAAAACATTTTTGATTTCCCCCTCCCCCTCCTTCCACCCCAAATTTTACTTTGCGTAAAACTACTCCTGTTTTAATTTTGTATGGTATCAAGTTGGGAAAACATTGACCGAAAATTAATTTTCAGAAAATTTTAGGCGGAGGAGGAAGATGCCGAAAACTTCGTAAATTCGCTCTTATAGCCATGCTGCATGACTGTGGTTTTTTTTCAATAACGAACCTTTGGAATCGAGCAAGAAAGAAACAAATTATTAACCCCGTCTTGAAATGTGATGGTTTTTCAAGGTACGTCGAATCCGAAAACGGAATAAAGAAATGTTTGACTGTCCGCCGTACGACATAATTCGCGCTGCCCTTAGTTACCATAGAACACTGAGGTGTAAAAAATAGAGCTTGAAAACTCAAGGACCACCTGCGATCCAACCCGCCTGTACCTTCAAAATTTCAGCTTTGTACGACTAATTTTCGCGTAGTTGGAAGCGTTACAAGGAAATGGTCAACATTTCATGTTCGCGCACGCGCAGACGAAAGTTACATTCCAATGAACTTCATATGGAACCGTCAAATTATTATTCCTGATCGACCCTCCAAATCTGAACTCATTTCAAAGACATTTGAGGTAGTTATGGGTGTTTCAAATATTTCTTGTTTGCGCATGCGCAGACGAAACGATATCCAAGATTTTGAAATGGGATCCTCTGCGATCCAACACACGTGTACCCTCAAGATTTCAGCTCTGTACGACTATTTTTCACGTGGTTAGAAGCGTTACAAGGAAATGGTCAACATTTCATGTTCGCGCACGCGCAGACGAAAGTTACAGAACGATTCCAATGAAATTCATTTGGAATGATAAAAGGTTTATTCCTGATCGACCCTCCAAGTTCGAACTCATTTCAACGATATTTAGGGTAGTTATGGGCGTTCCAAGTATTTCACGTTTGCGCATAAGCAGAGAAAAGTTACCGTATTTTTTCAATGATTTTTGCATGGGACCATCTGTGACCCAACCCGCACCTACCCTCCAAATTTCAGCCCATTTCAAACCATACTTCAGGTAGTTATGGGCGTTACAAGGAATTACCACAGACAGACAGACACGGAACCAAAAATGTTCCCTGATGTCTGAAATGCAAAATAGTTGTGGACATTTTCATTTTGGAGGACATAATTTTTTTTAAACTCAAATCACGAATCCAAGGCTTCCCTACCTTCGGTAGTGAGGAAGCAAAAAACGATAGTAAACAGACAAATGTGGACACCTGAGCAAATGAACGAGTTAGAATCTGATACAAACAATCATCTTCCTGTCTTCGATCAACTGTCGTCCGCTAGGGAGGGACTGAAGAGCCTTGCGGGACCGGAAAAAAATCAATCCGTTAGAGAGGGCGTCCGCTCTAGAGGGGTCACAACGCATTGATTCATCCATCTCGAAGCTAAAGAGGAGTGAGTGTCCACAGAGGAGGGGTGCCCCTTAAGAGGGATTTCAGCCAGGGGCCTTGCGTCCATAAGGCCACTTGGGCCACTGCCCCGGCACCCAGAAACACAAAAAACTCCAAAAAAATGCCAACCATTTGTTCAGTTGGCATTCGAATTTCCCTCCGTATACTGTACCTAACATTTTTCACGAAGTTCAACAGCGACTCGACAGAGTTCTCTCTCTCTGTCCCAACCTATGTCTGGCATGGCTGCGGGCAAGACAAGTAACTGTGAAGAAGAAGAAGAAGAAGAAGAAGAAGAAGAAGACGACAGAGTTCTCTGGCTAAGTGGCTATGGATATTCGAGCATTTTATCGGAATATAGCTACACTAATCGATGTCTAGCAATCGAAATTGAAACTTTTGCTTCTGAAACTGAAAGGTCCTGGGACCTGGTGTCACCATGGTAACCCAGAAAAGTGGCCCGTCAGCCCAAGCTCAGTGGAGTAAAAATTTTCTTGGTCTGCTTGTTTCGAATTCTTGTGAACTAGCCTGACCGCTCGCTTCGCTCGCTATCCGAGATTCGCTGTACGCAGTATCGTGGAACCAACAAACGACGGAAAAATCCCATAGCCTACCGGGTATTTGTGCCCAATTTTATCAAAATCCGTCAAGCCATTCAGGAGTTGACCATGGTCGACCATATTTCCGCTACGGTCAGGGAATTAAAAATGCGCCTACGTTCAACTTGGGAGGCTACCGGATATTGCTGCCAAATTTGGTCGATATCCGTTGAGCAATTCGGGATTCGACCATGGAGGGGCCCATGGATGCGCTATGGTCGACCGCGGGGGTAGTCCGAAGGGTCGATCGTAGATAGAATTTCACGCAGATTACGAATACGCGATAAAAAATAGGGGTTACCATTTCAATTAACGAAGTTGACCATGGTCGACCATAGTTCCGCTATGGTCAGGGAATTGAAAATGCGACGTTGCACAACTTGGGAGCCTACTGGATATTCGTGCCAAATTTGGTCGATATCCGTCGAGCCGTTTGGCCGCGCATAGAAAGACAGACACACAGACAGACAGACAGACAGAGATCCGTTTTTATAATATAGTAGAGATAGTAGGGATTGATCGACGTCAACATACACAGATAAGTTGTACCTGGCTTCTAGTCTGATTCTCCATCCAAGTAGGTACTGGCCGGCGGGTCATTACTTCGTTGTATTTTAGTCTAGTTCGTTGTTTTAGCGAATTTTCAAAGAAAATGAAGCTATTGCAATGGCTTCGAAATTTAAATAATATAAATTTTTGGAAATTTTCTTCATAGAAATCCGTTTCAGACCATTCTAAAACGATTCCTGAAATTTAACACTTTTTTATATGTATATATATATATATTTATTTATATATGTGTCACTCCAGACGATAACTCTCGATAGAATTGAGATAAACAGCTCAAATTTGCACAAAAAATCTATCTTGGCAATCGAAAGGCTAAGTTCGAAGATGGGCGAAATTGGCCTACTCTAAGGAGGGTTTTGGCGCATTTAAAGTGCGCAAAAATTACCCAAAAATCCCCAAAATGTTATTTTCCAACAAGTGACCCCTCATTTTAAAGGTTTTTGCACGCTGAACACGATGGTGGAATCGGATTTTAGATATCTTGATCCGTTCTCAAATTAGAGCATTTAAAGTGCGCAAAAATTACCTAAAAATCCCCAAAATGTTATTTTCTAACAAGTGACCCCTCATTTTAAAGGTTTTTGCACGCTGAACACGATGGTGGAATCGGATTTTAGATATCTTGATCCGTTCTCAAATTAGAGCATTTAAAGTGCGCAAAAATTACCCAAAAATCCCCAAAATGTTATTTTCCAACAAGTGACCCCTCATTTTAAAGGTTTTTGCACGCTGAACACGATGGTGGAATCGGATTTTAGATATCTTGATCCGTTCTCAAATTAGAGCATTTAAAGTGCGCAAAAATTACCCAAAAATCCCCAAAATGTTATTTTCTAACAAGTGACCCCTCATTTTAAAGGTTTTTGCACGCTGAACACGATAGTGAAATCGGATTTTAGATATCTAAATCCGTTCTTAAATTAGAGCATTTAAAGTGCGCAAAAATTACCCAAAACTAGGATAATCTTTAAACTCTTACCCCCACCCCCTTAGAGTGGTCAGATTGAAAAATGTGAGAAGTATTAATTGAAGACGAGAGTTCGAAGCAAAAAAGGGGGAGGCAAACGATTAGTACAACTCCTTGAATTTACCCACAGCGATCAAATAAATAAGCACTTAGTACAATTACGTAATAAAAACCACAGTCATGCAGCATGGCTATAAGAGCGAATTTCGAAGTTTTCGGCATCTTCCTCCTCCGCCTAAAATTTTCTGAAAATTAATTTTCGGCCAATGTTTTCCCAACTTGATACCATACAAAATTAAAACAGGAGTAGTTTTACGCAAAGTAAAATTTGGGGTGGAAGGAGGGGGAGGGGGAAATCAAAAATGTTTTGAATACCAGAAGAGTAGGTATTGGGTACCTACGTAACAAATTTTTTGTTCCATTTTTTGCCGAGTAACACCTCGGTTTGTAGATTTTCCAACGCTGAACACGATGGTGAAGTCAGAATTGCGATATCCCATTCCGTTATCAGATTAGAGCAGACGAACCAGGAAGAACATCTCAAGAAATAACCACGTTCCTTCATCTTCAAAGTGCTCCAGTTTGAGAATGGAATGAGATATCGCAATTCTGATTTCACCATCGTGTTCAGCGTACAAAAACCTTTAAAATGAGGTGTCACTTGTCAGACTTTTTCATTTTGGGAATTTATGGGTAATTTTCCCCCCCTAAAACTCCCCAAAACTCCCCCTTAGGGTGACCCGATTCTGCCCATCTTCGAACTTAGCCTGTCGATTGCCAAGACAGATTTTTCGTGCAAATTTGAACTTTTTATCTCAATTCTTTCGAGAGTTATCGTCTGGAATGACACATACATATATAAATATATAAATATATATATAAATATATAAATATATATATAAATATATAAATATATATATATATACATATAATTTTTGGTGTCTTTCGGCAGGGAATTCAGGATGGTCTGAAACGGATTTTAGTATAAAAATCTTTCGGAAATTCGAGTTTTAAAAATTTTGGACCGAGAACAATAGCTTCCTTTTCTTCGAAAATTCGCTAACAAACGGTAGAATCAGGATGGACAAAACGTACAAATTAAAATAAATACGAAGAGAATATACATAGAAAACCAAATTTTAGACCGAAGTTTTCCTTTATTCAAAACCATAGCCATTAATTCGAATATTTCTTTGAAAATTCGCTCATTAAGTCATGCTGCATGACTGATTTTTTTAGTTGTTGTTTAGTTTATTTGCTTCTGTATTTTTGTACCACATGAATTCGGTGGCTAACTTACAGTCTAAATTTTCGACATTTTCCTACGAGGATATAGATAGAGTGATGATTAAAAGTTTAGGAAGAGATAGGCCTTTGCTGAGTATTAGTCAGTATGAAGCTACAGAACTTTTAGCTTCTGGTAATCCCGGGTACTGGTCAGAACTACTGTGAACACAGTGCTTACATTCTGACTTGCTAAGAGCTGCGGTTGATTAAAATACACCCATTTCTCATAAGAAGACTCCACAGTTGGAAAACATTTACAGGTATTTTGTAGAAAAAGCTGTTGTGTTCCGGTTTGGTGGCCCACCATTTTCAGAGCCCACGCACCGCTACTGGATTTCACTGTACTTAAATAAATAAATAGATACTTGAATAAACAAGTTGAGTAACAAGTAATAAGTTATTTTCAGAGGGCAAAAACAGTTCAATTTTGTTGGTTAGTTTGAGTGTCCGAAGGGGGGAGGAGTAGTTGCTACTGGTACATTCGTCGTGTACCAACAAGAACTCGATGTCCCGCGGTAAATATGCCCAACTCCCAGGATACGAAACAACAAAACCACAGTCATGCGGCATGGCTATAAGAGCGAATTTTCGAAGTTTTCGGCATCTTCCTCCTCCGCCTAAAATTTTCTGAAAATTAATTTTCGGCCAATGTTTTCCCAACTTGATACAAAATTAAAAAACCACAGTCATGCAGCATGGCTATAAGAGCGAATTTTCGAAGTTTTCGGCATCTTCCTCCTCCGCCTAAAATTTTCTGAAAATTAATTTTCGGCCAATGTTTTCCCAACTTGATACCATACAAAATTAAAACAGGAGTAGTTTTACGCAAAGTAAAATTTGGGGTGGAAGGAGGGGGAGGGGGAAATCAAAAATGTTTTGAATACCAGAAGAGTAGGTATTGGGTACCTACGTAACAAATTTTTTGTTCCATTTTTTGCCGAGTAACACCTCGGTTTGTAGATTTTCCAACGCTGAACACGATGGTGAAGTCAGAATTGCGATATCCCATTCCGTTATCAGATTAGAGCAGACGAACCAGGAAGAACATCTCAAGAAATAACCACGTTCCTTCATCTTCAAAGTGCTCCAGTTTGAGAACGGAATGAGATATCGCAATTCTGATTTCACCATCGTGTTCAGCGTACAAAAACCTTTAAAATGAGGTGTCACTTGTCAGACTTTTTCATTTTGGGAATTTATGGGTAATTTCCCCCCCCCTAAAACTCCCCAAAACTCCCCCTTAGGGTGACCCGATTCTGCCCATCTTCGAACTTAGCCTGTCGATTGCCAAGACAGATTTTTCGTGCAAATTTGAACTTTTTATCTCAATTCTTTCGAGAGTTATCGTCTGGAATGACATATACATATATAAATATATAAATATATATATAAATATATAAATATATATATAAATATATATATACATATAATTTTTGGTGTCTTTCGGCAGGGAATTCAGGATGGTCTGAAACGGATTTTGGTATAAAAATCTTTCGGAAATTCGAGTTTTAAAAATTTTGGACCGAGAACAATAGCTTCCCTTTCTTCGAAAATTCGCTAACAGGAGTAGTTTTACGCAAAGTAAAATTTGGGGTGGAAGGAGGGGTAGGGGGAAATCAAAAATGTTTTGAATACCAGAAGATTAGGTATTGGGTAGGTAACAAATTTTTTGTTCCATTTTGGTTTATTATTCTGTGAATAATACACCTATGTAATCGCTCAGCAAAAAATTTTTATAACACCCCCTCAAACTTTTTTCTTTTCCGTTTCAAGGTGTGTAGATTAGAAAAATGCAATGTCCGTCCGCCGTTCAGTTCATTTTGGGAATTTATGGGTAATTTCCCCCCCCCTAAACTCCCCAAAACTCCCCCTTAGGGTGACCCGATTCTGCCCATCTTCGAACTTAGCCTGTCGATTGCCAAGACAGATTTTTCGTGCAAATTTGAACTTTTTATCTCAATTCTTTCGAGAGTTATCGTCTGGAATGACACATACATATATAAATATATATATATAAATATATATATAAATATATATATAAATATATATAATTTTTGGTGTCTTTCGGCAGGGAATTCAGGATGGTCTGAAACGAATTTTGGTATAAAAATCTTTCGGAAATTCGAGTTTTAAAAATTTTGGACCGAGAACAATAGCTTCCTTTTCCTCGAAAATTCGCTAAAACGAACCCATCAGACGGGGAAACAATGGAAATCATATTTTTTCTTCGGGGCAGAGACGGCAGGACGATTCCTGGTGGTACACAGCTCGGGAGTGAGAGGTCTTCAGAACGTGTCATCGACCTCGCAAAGGCCGCGAAACAGGTTGCCAGGCATAGCCCGCGGTGCGCTATGCTTCCTCGATCTGTAGCTCACCGACCAAAAACGCTGAAAATTCCTCGTCACATGGGTTTATTATTCTATTGGAACAGAATAAATGTTCCAGAATTATTCTACAGAAATGTTGGCTGTTCATTTACTGTTTCTTTCATGAGCAATAATTGAGAAATGGCTATTTTTGATGGTTTCCACCAATTTTGGCCCCCAAAAACACGAATTAGGCTCCTATTTTTGACAAATTATCTTTGCCCAATGATCAGTGCCAGTTAATTGTCTTGATTCGCCTGTTGATACTACTTCTAGTGTTACTATACAAATTTATGCTGATTTCAGACAATTTCCCAGGTTTTTGACTCATAAAAAAATAAATTTTGGTACCTGAAACTTCGTTAGAACCTCAATTCTTCACTCTACGGACAAAATCGAGTTCATATTCGGTCTTCTCGCCCTAAAAAACATGGACAACTATACCTCACAAGCTCTTGTTACTAAAACACCAAAACCATATTTTTACACCAATTTTTCACCCACAAAACCCCTGGGTGTATTCCGATCGGGCTGCAAAGTTTCGGGACACAACTAGGGCCCAAATGGAGCATGTGTGCGAAAGAACGAATTTTTTAGACCGCAAATGAAGCAGTTATGCATGATGCGGCGGACGGACATTGCATTTTGGTTTATTATTCTGTGAATAATACACCTATGTAATCGTTCAGCAAAAAAATTTTTAACACCCCCTCAAAATTTTCTATTTTACGTTTGAAGGTGCGTAGCGTCCGTCCGCCGTATCACGTGTACCGGCTTCACTTTCGGTCTAAAATATTCGTTATTTCGCACACATGCTCCATTTGGGCCCTAGTTGAGTGCCGAAACTTTTCAGCCCGATCGGAATATACCCAGGGGTGTTACGGGAGGAAAAACGGGTGTAAAAGTAGGGTTTTTCGAATTTTTTTGAGGTTTCAGTGAACATGAGCTTGGAAGGCATCGTTTCCTATGTTTTTTTAGGGCGAGAAGACCGAATATGAAGTCGATTTCGACCAAAGAGTGAAGAAATGAGGTTGTAACGAAGGTTCAGCTCCCAAAATTAATTTTTCATGAGTCAAAAACCTGGGAAACATTCTGAAATCACCATCAATTTGTATAATAACACTAGAAGTAGTATCAACAGGTGAATCAAGACAATTATATGGCACTATCAATGATGAAAGATAATTTATTTATTTAAAAAAAAATAAATAAAAAATAATAAAAAAAATAAAAAATTTAGGAGCCTAATTTGTGTTTTTGGGGCCGAAATTGGTGGAAACCATCAGAAATAGCTATTTCAATTATTTTACATGGAAGAAACAATAAATGAACAGCCAAAATTTCTGTAGGTAAGTCCAATAGAATAATAATCCCATGTGACGAGGACTTTGCAGCGTTTTTCTTTCAATTTGAAAGTAACGAGAAAAACGCTGACTCTCCAATCAGCCCGAAACCTCGTGATACCTACGGATTGTGTAACCGGTAACTGACCCGTTGCCCGACATCCCATGTGTTTAGGAAGTTCGGAATAATGAGAGTGTCAAGATTTTAGAAAGGGAGAAAAGAAAAAAAATCACCGTACGGCGCGGCGTTTCGTAAAGTCATTATTTTGATGTTCGAGTCCTGGTTCTTGAAGTAACCTGCGTTATCGAGAAAAGGAAAGAAAACCCTTATCGTCATTCAGTTACGCTATTCGGTATAATCAGTTCAATTTCAGGGTTTAGTCGCCGTAAGACTACTTGACATTCGAACGGAGCGGAAGAAAACATCTGATGGCGTTCCCAAGGACCAAAAATATATAATTATGAAGGATTTGGATGGTCCTGAAGAGGGGTTGGAACTTTCAAAAATCCCTGATACTGAAATGTGACGTTTTACATGATACGCAACACATTATAGTGGAGAGCAATAGGTTCGCAGAAGAACGAGAAATTCTACTCACAGAAACATTATTAAAATATAAAGGTTCATTAACAGAATTATTAAAGAAGAAGAAGAAAGAGGACTATTATAATATTTTAAAATACCTTGAAGTGTGCAATTTAATTTTGTAACAATTAAGGATTTTACTAATTTTAAGGATTTCACTGATTTATTTTACAAGATTTTTTAGATTTTTCTTTACTGGATTTTATTTTACTTTACTAGATTTCATTTTAATTTCCGAGATTTTATTTTACTTTACTATATTTCACTTTACTAGATTTTACTAATTTATTTTAAAGGATTTTACTAGAATTTTACTCATTTATTTCAAGGCTTTTACAATTAACGATTTTAATAATTTATTTTTACTAATTTTAAGGATTTTACTAATATTATTTCGGGATTTTACATGATTCAATTGTCGGGGTCACCACTGTGGTGTACGGATATGTGTGTGTTCACCACAAGTGGTGAAACAGCGGGTTTGGAGAGAAGGGCTCACCAGAGAGTCGTGAGTTAGTCACAAAATTTTTGATAGGGGCGGAAGAGAGATGGAGGTGAGAGGAGTGAGATGATGGATGTGGCAGGATGTGCTCCTATGGAGTCTTTTGACTAGCTCCTCGTGGTTTTACAGTAGGAGTTAGTTGGATAGGTGGCTTGTACCCCCGCGGTTTTCACCAACAGCAGATACTAGGTGAGAAGGATGTGTGCGGTTTTCACCTACAGTAGACATTGAGACGATGGAGGATAACACCCCGCGGTTTTCACCAACAGCAGGTGTTAGAGGAGAAGGAGGCATCCCGCGGTTTTCACCAACAGCAGGTACTAGGTGAGAAGGATGTGTGCGGTTTTCACCTACAGTAGACATTGAGACGATGGAGGATAACACCCCGCGGTTTTCACCAACAGCAGGTGTTAGAGGAGAGGGAGGCATCCCGCGGTTTTCACCAACAGCAGGTACTAGGTGAGAAGGATGTGTGCGGTTTTCACCTACAGTAGACATTGAGACGATGGAGGATAACACCCCGCGGTTTCCACCAACAGCAGGTGTTAGAGGAGAGGGAGGCATCCCGCGGTTTTCACCAACAGCAGGTACTAGGTGAGAAGGATGTGTGCGGTTTTCACCTACAGTAGACATTGAGACGATGGAGGATAACACCCCGCGGTTTCCACCAACAGCAGGTGTTAGAGGAGAGGGAGGCATCCCGCGGTTTTCACCAACAGCAGGTACTAGGTGAGAAGGATGTGTGCGGTTTTCACCTACAGTAGACATTGAGACGATGGAGGATAACACCCCGCGGTTTTCACCAACAGCAGGTGTTAGAGGAGAGGGAGGCATCCCGCGGTTTTCACCAACAGCAGGTACTAGGTGAGAAGGATGTGTGCGGTTTTCACCTACAGTAGACATTGAGACGATGGAGGATAACACCCCGCGGTTTCCACCAACAGCAGGTGTTAGAGGAGAGGGAGGCATCCCGCGGTTTTCACCAACAGCAGATACTAGGTGAGAAGGATGTGTGCGGTTTTCACCTACAGTAGACATTGAGACGATGGAGGATAACACCCCGCGGTTTCCACCAACAGCAGGTGTTAGAGGAGAGGGAGGCATCCCGTGGTTTTCACCAACAGCAGATACTAGGTGAGAAGGATGTGTGCGGTTTTCACCTACAGTAGACATTGAGACGATGGAGGATAACACCCCGCGGTTTTCACCAACAGCAGGTGTTAGAGGAGAGGGAGGCATCCCGCGGTTTTCACCAACAGCAGGTACTAGGTGAGAAGGATGTGTGCGGTTTTCACCTACAGTAGACATTGAGACGATGGAGGATAACACCCCGCGGTTTTCACCAACAGCAGGTGTTAGAGGAGAGGGAGGCATCCCGCGGTTTTCACCAACAGCAGGTACTAGGTGAGAAGGATGTGTGCGGTTTT
Source organism: Leptopterna dolabrata (assembly GCA_954871275.1). Classification (NCBI taxonomy): domain Eukaryota; kingdom Metazoa; phylum Arthropoda; class Insecta; order Hemiptera; family Miridae; genus Leptopterna; species Leptopterna dolabrata. The sequence goes on along the minus strand of OX940989.1, from coordinate 3,740,919 downwards.
CACCTACAGTAGACATTGAGACGATGGAGGATAACACCCCGCGGTTTTCACCAACAGCAGGTGTTAGAGGAGAGGGAGGTATCCCGCGGTTTTCACCAACAGCAGATACCAGGAAGGGAGGCGCCCTGCGGTTTCCACCAACAGCAGGTACCAGGAAGGGAGGCGCCCCGCGGTTTCCACCAACAGCAGGTGTTAGAGGAGAGGGAGGCGCCCCGCGGTTTCCACCAACAGCAGGTGTTAGAGGAGAAGGAGGCATCCCGCGGTTTTCACCAACAGCAGATACCAGGAAGGGAGGCGCCCCGCGGTTTCCACCAACAGCAGGTGTTAGAGGAGAGGGAGGCATCCCGCGGTTTTCACCAACAGCAGATACCAGGAAGGGAGGCGCCCCGCGGTTTCCACCAACAGCAGGTGTTAGAGGAGAGGGAGGCGCCCCGCGGTTTCCACCAACAGCAGGTGTTAGAGGAGAAGGAGGCATCCCGCGGTTTTCACCAACAGCAGATACCAGGAAGGGAGGCATCCCGCGGTTTCCACCAACAGCAGGTGTTAGAGGAGAAGGAGGCATCCCGCGGTTTTCACCAACAGCAGATACCAGGAAGGGAGGCGCCCCGCGCGGTTTCCACCAACAGCAGGCGTCAGGAAGGGTATGAGAGAGAGAGAGGTACGAGAGAGAAGTCGAATGCTGAGCTGGGCCAGAAGGGCGAGTTCTTATTCCACCCGTCCCCAGTCCACAATCGGCCGTTACGCTCGTTTGAGGCAGATGGCGGTTGCGGAAACCCCGTGTTGTTTACCAGCTCGACGCTCTCCGAGTTTATTTAGTAAACACAACATTACAAGAGTGGATTCTGAGAGGGAACCACGACAATAAATTATTATTCAAACCTTATATACCAGTAAAATTTTCTTTTGTACAAATTGTGTGGCACATGGGAAAACCCCCAGCCAAAATAAAAGGGGGGGGGGGGGGGAACAAGAGTCAACAGGAGAGGAATGAAGAGTCAATTCATACACCTTTAGAGGTATAATATTATGTATACCAGCATTTTGACGGGGATCTCAAATCAGTCGATTCTTCAACGTCTCGGCCGTTAATTCGTTTTATTTTTGAAACTTCGTCAGGGCTGTTAAGAACCAGAAAAACGCTGCAAATTATCACACAACTGTTTATTATTTGCCTGTATAGATGCCCCTTCTGCGCAGAACACTGTTTTCTGTGGCCAATACCCTCGAGCTCGAGGAAAGCCCTAAATCGAGTCGAGGAGACGGCCGGGCAATTAGTTTCATAAATATGCGGTGGAATTCTACCATTAATTACGTATTTGTTGTTACGTGGGTTATTTTGTTAGTGTTATAAAATTAACCTAACTATAAAAAAATCCAAAATAACCATAATTTTAGTCCCTAATTTTCACCCCTTAGATATGACTGACTGCAACGCCGACCGACAATAATCCAAACGGGACCTACAAACCAAATTTCATTAATTTTGGTTCATAGTAGCTAAGAAAAAACAAATAAGTAGGTTATTATTGAAAAAATATAAGAGTTTTTGTCCATTACCTTAGAGATGCGCATTCAAAGAGTAGGTTTACTTATTTAAATACCTACGATATCGCTTTACTCAATTGAACTGAAGTTTGAACAGAAAAAACATCATCAACATGACCGTGAACCGAACGGTAAAACCTCAATTAGCGGTCTTGGAGAAGTTAAAAATAAATTTAAACTCGATGCAATGTGGGATGACTCGTTGGTACCCGAAATTCCAAATTATCCGGCAGGTGGAGTTTTTTTTGGTCAACATTCCACAAACCTGTTATTTGGGTGTCAGGTAGGTACAACAGGTTGCCAAATATTTCGGAAGTTGTAAAAGTGGCATAATTTACAGTGGAACCCGTCTTGAAATATCTTGTGCCAAAAAAAGTCGTTCTACAACGTTTCGCTAATTTATAATTCTTCGATTTTCACGTAGCTCTCGAATGAGTGAGTCTCCATTCGAGAGCTATGGCGGTTCCAACGCTGAAATCAGCAGCGGCGCCGCTATTTACGGGAAAGGGGCGAATTCAAGTCAAAACAGTCAGTACAACGCCCTTTGGTCAATCATTACGGAATCATTTAAGTCAAAATGTGGGTAAGTAATAATATTGGTGACCTTTTAGGGCAAATCCATCAAAGCAAAGCATTTCCTATTGTTGCAATGAGGCTCGGCCACGGTTCCATTGTACCGAAGCAGAATAATAATTATAGAATCACAGCGGCGGCCGGAGATAAGAACAACTAAACAGAAAAACGCTGCAAAGTCCTTGTCACATGGGTTTATTATTCTATTGGACATACCTATAGAAATGTTGGCTGTTTATTTATTGTTTCTTCCATATAAAATAATTGAAATAGCTATTTCTGGTGGTTTCCACCAATTTTGGCCCCCAAAACACGAATAAGGTACGCTCCTTTTTTGTGTTTTTTTTTTTTTTTTAAATAAATTATCTCTGATCATTTATAGTACCATTTAATCGTCTTGATCCACGTGTTGACACTTTTTCTAGTGTTATTCTACAAATTGATGGTGATTTCAGACGATTTCCCAGGTTTTTGACTCATAAAAAATCAATTTTGGGAGCTGAACATCTGGTAGAACCTCAATTTTCTATTCTTTGGTCAAAATCGACTTCATATTCGATCTTCTCGTCCCCAAAAACATGAAAAACGATACCTCAAAAGCTCATGTTACCAATGTTGCTAAAACGCAAAAAGTACCTATTTTTACACACATTTTCACTCATAACACCCCTGGGTGTATTCCGATCGGGCTGAAAAGTTTCGGGACACAACTAGGGCCCAAATGGAGCATGTGTGCAAAAGAACGATTTTTTTAGACCGAAAATGAAGCCTGTACACGTGATACGGCGGACGGCGGACGGACATTGCATTTTGGTTTATTATTCTGTGAATAATACACCTATGTATTCGCTCAGCAAAAAATTTTTATAACACCCCCTCAAAATTTTTTCTTTTCCGTTTCAAGGTGAGTAGATTCCAAAAATGCAATGTCCGTCCGCCGTCCGCCGTATCACGTGTACAGGCTTCATTTTCGGTCCAAAAACTTCGTTCTTTCGCACACATGCTCCATTTGGGCCCTAGTTGTGTCCCGAAACTTTTCAGCCCGATCGGAATATACCCAGGGGTGTTATGAGTGAAAATGTGTGTAAAAATAGGTACTTTTTGCGTGTTAGCAACATGTTAGTAACATGAGCTTTTGAGGTATCTTTTTCCATGTTTTTGGGGACGAGAAGACCGAATATGAAGTCGATTTTAACCAAAGACGCGGAAATTGAGGTTTTACCAAAGGTTCAGCTCTCAAAATTGGTTTTTTATGAGTCAAAAACCTGGAAAAATGTCTGAAATCACCATCAATGTGTATAATAACATTGGAAAAAGTGTAAACAGGTGAATCAAGACCATTAAATAGTACTACCAATGATCAAAGATGATCTGAAAAAAAAAAGAAAAAAAAAGAAAAAAAGCGTACCTACCTATTTCATGTTTTGGGGACCAAAATTGGTGGAAATCGTCAGAAGTAGCTATTTCAATCATTCCACATGAAAGAAACAATACATTTAACAGCCAACAAAAATCTCTAGAACTCCAATAGAGTAATAAGCCCATGTGACAAGGACTTTGCAGCGTTTTTGGAATCTACGCACCTTGAAACGGAAAAGAAAAAATTTTGAGGGGGGGTTATAAAAATTTTTGGCTGAGCGAATACATAGGTGTATTATTCACAGAATAATAAACCAAAACGCTGCAAAGTCCTTGTCACATGGGTTTATTATTCTATTGGACTTACCCACAGAAATGCTGGCTGTTCATTTATTGTTTCTTTCGTGTGCAATAATTGAAACGGCTGTTTTTGATGGTTTCCACCAGTTTTGGCCCCCAAAAACACGAATTAGGCTCGGCTTTTCCTTTCAACAGATTATTTTTGATAATTGGTAGTGCCATTTAATTGTCTTGATTCACCTCATACAACTTCTGGTGTTATTATACAAATTTATGGTGATTTCAGACAACTTCCCATGTTTTTGACTCATAAAAAATATTTCGGGAGCTTAATCCTCGTTAAAACCTCAATCCTTCACTCTTCGGTCAAAATCAACCACATATTCAGTCTTATTGCCGTAAAAAACATGGAAAACGATACCTCACAAGCTCATGTTCACTAAAACCTCAAAAATCCCTCGAAAACCCCTATTTTTACACCCATTTTTCTCCCATAACACCCCCGGGTGTATTTCGTTCGGGCTGCTGTGTTTCGGAGGACAACTAGGAGCCAAATATGTTCCCAAATGGGGTCCCGAACTGTGTGCGGAAAAACGACGATTTTAGACCAAAATTTAACGTAAATTTAAGGCTGGAACTTACTTAGAACCTCAATTTTCCACTCTTGGGGTTGCATTTTTGGAATCTACGCACCTTGAAACGGAAAAGAAAAAAGTTTGAGGGGGGAGTTATAAAATTTTTTTTCTGAGCGAATACATAGGTGTGCTATTCACAGAATAATAAACCAAAATGCAATGTCCGTCCGCCGTACGCCGTATCACGTGTACAGGCTTCATTTTCGGTCTAAAAAATTCGTTCTTTCGCACACATGCTCCATTTGGGCCCCAGTTGTGTCCCGAAACTTCGCAGCCCGATCGGAATATACCCAGGGGTGTTATGAGTGAAAATGTGAGTAAAAATAGGTACCTACTTACTGTGTTTTACTAACATGTTAGTAACATGAGCTTTTGAGGTATCGTTTTCCATGTTTTTGGGGACGAGAAGATCGAATATGAAGTCGATTTTGACCAAAGAGTGGAAAATTGAGATTCTACCAAACATTCAGCTGCCAAAATTGATTTTTTTATGAGGCAAAAACCTGAAAATCGTCTGAAATCACCATCAATTAGTAGAAAAACGCTAGAAAAAGTGTCAACACGTGGATCAAGACCATTAAATGGCACTATCAATGATCAAAGATAATTTGAAAAAAAAAGTACCTTCCTAATTTGTGTTTTGGGGGTCAAAATTGGTGGAAACCATCAGAAATAGCTATTTCAATTATTGGCACATGAATGAAACAATAAATGAACAGCCAAAATTTCTGTAGGTAAGTCCAATAGAATAATAAACCCATGTGACAAGGACTTAGCAGCCTTTTCCTTGGTAAACACCCGCCCACGATTACACCTGGCTACGCGAAGTCCGAACAACGTGATTACCATGATGCACAGACACTTAAGTCCACAGCTTAAAACCTTAGGCTTTTTTCCAGATAAATATATTTAAAAAAAAGATTTTCACGTTTATTATTGGTAAAGCACAACACGAAATAGAAAATTTTACCGTTAGCCAATATGTTTAGAACAAGCAACATAAGAATGAGATCACATTAATTAACAATTATGTGAGTAGAAAATGTATGGAATCGGGATCTACTCTGTGCCAGTATTCATTTGGTTCAACCTAGGCAGCATTCAACAATCACAGACCTCAGTCTAGCGCTGTGGGGTAATTGACGCTGCGAACAAATTTACAATAAGTTAACATGAAATATCTAGTTTTCTCTTATTTATTTAAGAGTGGGGAAAAAAACTCAGCAATACTACAATAATCAATGTGTAGGAAGTTGTATGCAGATATTATTTTATATTTTTTCACGTAACACAAACACTATGTTTTCTTTGTGTCAATAAATTCTCTCTTTCTCTCACTCGTACAAGTGGTATCAGCGGTACTTGAAAGAATCTACTTTAGGACAACATCAAACACAATTCCGGCTGAACAGTCGTTCAATTGATGCACTAACAACTTCGAATGACGTTCATTTAGGTCGTCAACCAGAGATTTCTTCTTCTATTTCCAGATCTATTCGGCTTTGACGATTTCCATTCAACGCATGCGGGACCACAATACGCGACATGCGGGCTTCAAAACCTCATTTTTACGCCCTTAGTTCCCACGTAACGTCCACACAAAAAAAAACCCCTAAGGGGGTCCTGCATTTTCTGGCTCACTTTCCATTCACTATCAATCCCCGCATCTGCACCGTATCACTCACCCCGCATAGGGAAGTCTTAGGGGGGAAAGTCTACTGTATGTTCGTAGGCGAGAACCACGCGGTAGTGATGGAAGAGGTGCATAACTTCATAACCTTCATCAAGGAAGTTGTTGTCCGGGGAGGTAACGGGTTCGACGGGCTCCTCCTCCGACTCGGGATCGCCCGTCGAGTTAATTCATTGCGTAACGTTATTTGAAGGATTTTCATCTCCGCTAAATGGTCGCAGCTCGTTCGTAGTCATCAACCCAGTTCCGCTGGAGTGGGTTCCGTTGCAGAGCGGGTTTCTTAGTCATAACAACTCTACGCCATCCGTCAAGTACTTCATACTAAACAACATTCAAAAGAGCGAAATGTTGCAAAATACAGGTAAATGTGTGGTGACGCTGAAGACCCTAAAAGAATGAGAATTGCACTGTTATGCTCTGAATTGTGTGATTTTATTATGCGGTGCTGTAGAAAAACGCACAGCCCTCCTTAATGACCATTGAAATGCGCACACCAGCCTAAACATCAAGAACTGAAAAGTGCACACAGAACGACCTTAGTGCTCATTGAAAAGCGCACACCCACCTGAACCCCAACTGCATCAGGGATCACCGTCCACATGAATGAATTTTGCTTCCTCACTACCGAAGGTAGGAAAGCCTTGGATTCGTGACTGAGTAAACAAAATTTGTGTCCTCCAAAATGAAAATTTTCACAACCATTTTGCGTTTCAGACATCGAGCAACATTTTTGGTTCCGCGTCTGTCTGTGGAAATTCCTTGTAACGCTCATAACTACCCGAAATAATGGCTGGAATGGGCTGAAATTTAGAGGGTTGGTGTGGGTTAGGTCACAGATGGTCCCATACCAAAATCATTGAGAAAGTACAGTAACTTTCGTCTGCGCATGCGCTAACATGAAGTGCTGACCATTTCCTTGTAACGCTTCTGACATCGAAAAATTTGTCGTAGAGAGCTGAAATTTTGAGGGTACACGCGGGTTGGATCGCAGATCCTCCCTTGTCAAAACGAACCTACCCAACTATTCTATACGTTCATGTGACTGAAGTGAGGAAGCTGTACAGCCAACTCGAATTGGCAGACGTTTTCTTTTCTTCCGGTGTATACTTCCGAAGACTGTACTTGTTCCAAGGCTTCTTCTAGGCTTTTTGGTTGAGCAGGAAATTGTTTCCTCTTTTGCCAATACAGTTACTTACGGATGTTGACTGTCGTGGTATCCTCCCAGAACCACAACCTTGCTATGTGAAATTAAGATCTCGCTAAATAAACCTGGAAGTGGGGACGGAAGTCGCAGGAGAGCTGAGGGACAACCTGGGGATCCCCACCATCCTCCACTAGCTGGAGGATGGAGGGAGACGGCTACCAGGCCTATAAATACTCGCCTCCTTCGCCTTTCTAGCCATTCTACGCTCTCCTCTAGTCGCTGACTTATCTCTCTCTCCTAGCTCCTCATCTCTCTCCTTAACCAAAAAGATCCTGGGCATGGTGGTGATCCGCTCATAACCAAACCAAGCAGCTCTTCCAAAAAGATCCTGGGCATGGTGGTGGTCCGCCCATAACCACACCAGGCAACGAACCCGAATAGATTCCGGGCATGGTGGTGATTCGCTCATAACCAAACCGGACAAAACGCTCCAAAAAGATCCCGGGCATGGTGGTGGTACGCCCGTAACCAAACCGGACAAAACGCTCCAAAAAGATCCCGGGCATGGTGGTGGTACGCCCATAACCAACGGACACATCCGAAAAGATCCTGGGCATGATGGTGGTACGCCCATAACCAAACCGGGCAAAACGCTCCAAAAAGATCCCGGGCATGGTGGTGGTCCGCCCATAACCAAACCGGACAGAACGCTCCAAAAAGATCCCGGGCATGGTGGTGGTACGCCCATAACCAAACCGGGCAAAACGCTCCAAAAAGATCCCGGGCATGGTGGTGGTACGCCCATAACCAAACCGGGCAAAACGCTCCAAAAAGATCCCGGGCATGGTGGTGGTACGCCCATAACCAAACCGGGCAAAACGCTCCAAAAAGATCCCGGGCATGGTGGTGGTACGCCCATAACCAAACCGGGCAAAACGCTCCAAAAAGATCCCGGGCATGGTGGTGGTCCGCCCATAACCAAACCGGGCAAAACGCTCCAAAAAGATCCCGGGCATGGTGGTGGTACGCCCATAACCAACGGACACATCCGAAAAGATCCCGGGCATGGTGGTGGTACGCCCATAACCAAACCGGACAAAACGCTCCAAAAAGATCCCGGGCATGGTGGTGGTACGCCCATAACCAAACCGGGCAAAACGCTCCAAAAAGATCCCGGGCATGGTGGTGGTACGCCCATAACCAAACCGGGCAAAACGCTCCAAAAAGATCCCGGGCATGGTGGTGGTCCGCCCATAACCAAACCGGGCAAAACGCTCCAAAAAGATCCCGGGCATGGTGGTGGTACGCCCATAACCAAACCGGGCAAAACGCTCCAAAAAGATCCCGGGCATGGTGGTGGTCCGCCCATAACCAAACCGGGCAAAACGCTCCAAAAAGATCCCGGGCATGGTGGTGGTACGCCCATAACCAACGGACACATCCGAAAAGATCCCGGGCATGGTGGTGGTACGCCCATAACCAACGGACACATCCGAAAAGATCCCGGGCATGGTGGTGGTACGCCCATAACCAACGGACACATCCGAAAAGATCCCGGGCATGGTGGTGGTACGCCCATAACCAAACCGGGCACATCCTACCTTAACGCCTCTCGTGGTGGATGTGCGCTCTCTAACACATTCATCACATTGACAATATCTATAGGGGTGCAGTGACGTATTTTAAATCGAACTAAGAGGCTGCCTTATGATTTTTGATTGTCTATCTAGTAACTCACCAACAGCTTTCCTTTTGCATGAATTCCTGATCATGTGTAGTTGTACGAGTACATTATCTTTCCGACTGTACTATCGTGCTTGTGAACTCCGGAATCACGTATTATCTGACAATGGGCACCGTTCGTAAATACGCACGACGAACAAGATTTTGATGAACACCGCCAAGTGACGGTATCGTCACGCTCGCGGTGCTTCCGATAAATATAACTGTCTTTTATCAAGCAATGAACACCTTTATTCGTGATACTAATACGAAACATTTCAATCGGAGGAGCGACACACTCGGCTACAGATAGAAGGCCGAGGGAGATGATAACGTGTGAGAGAGTTTAAAAAACCATTATGAACGATGGACCATGTTTGTTTTTTAAATTATTTATTTCCAAAATAGATATACAAGACATTATACACACATAACACAAAAATTGCCAAGAAATGAACTAAACTGCCTACTTATGCAACAGAGGAAAGAAAAGGAAAGCGAGAAAAATAAATAACAGCATAGTTCAACCTTGCACAAAACAAAGAAGAGAAGTCTCTTATCATGTAAGAACACTGGAAACATACCTAATCCCCAATATGGGCTAAATGCCCGTGTTAGGGGAAGAGTAGCTGAGGCGGCTCACACTCATTGCGACATAAGTGCCTATTATATTATTAGAAAAAAAGAAGAAAAAAAAAACACTTGACAATTAAATGTTAATAATCATAAGGTAATTTTCCTTGCAACACACCAAGAAAGTGCCTCTTTATATACCGGTATCTTTTCATTTTTTTATATGGTCATCAAACAGCCTATTTATCAGTTCTGTTGGGAAACTGTTAAACACCGGTGCAGCAACATCGAAAAAATTATGAGCTAGGGTACTAGAAACCTGAGAATAAGCCAAATTATTACTATTCTTGAATCTTGTTGGAATGGAATGGGATGGAGATAAACAGTAGTCTTCCTTGCCTTAACAAACATTTTACAAACGCAAAGTCTTGCATTAGGTGGAACGGCAGGATCTGCAATTTCTTGAACAGCAGCAAAGAATGGTCTGCAATTCGTTTTTTCATGATTATTTTTGTAATAGTTTTCTGCGCTTTCTGAGATAACCGGAGATAAAGCTGTCTATTATGCACTTTTCCCCAAATGGGGAGACAATATGTTAAGACAGAGTGAACCAGGGCAAAGTATACTGCTTTCAATGACTTTAAACTCATCAATGACCTCAGACGAGAGAATAAATAAGTATTTTTACGTAAAATTAAAGCAACCCTCGCTGCCTGCTCACGCCATTTCAAATGCTGGTCAAATATTACTCACAAATCTAAGGTCTGCTTTACGTTCGTACGACGACGTTCTCTTCTTTGTTTTGTGCAAGGTTGAACTATGCTGTTATTTATTTTTCTCGCTTTCCTTTTCTTTCCTCTGTTGCATAAGTAGGCAGTTTAGTTCATTTCTTGGCAATTTTTGTGTTATGTGTGTATAATGTCTTGTATATCTATTTTGGAAATAAATAATTTAAAAAACAAACATGGTCCATCGTTCATAATGGTTTTTTAAACTCTCTCACACGTTATCATCTCCCTCGGCCTTCTATCTGTAGCCGAGTGTGTCGCTCCTCCGATTGAAATGTTTCGTATTAGTATCACGAATAAAGGTGTTCATTGCTTGATAAAAGACAGTTATATTTATCGGAAGCATCGCGAGCATGACGATACCGTCACTTGGCGGTGTTCATCAAAATCTTGTTCGTCGTGCGTATTTACGAACGGTGCCCATTGTCAGATAATACGTGATTCCGGAGTTCACAAGCACGATAGTACAGTCGGAAAGATAATGTACTCGTAGAACTACACATGATCAGGAATTCATGCAAAAGGAAAGCTGTTGGTGAGTTACTAGATAGACAATCAAAAATCATAAGGCAGTCTCTTAGTTCGATTTAAAATACGTCACTGCACCCCTATAGATATTGTCAATGTGATGAATGTGTTAGAGAGCGTACATCCACCACGAGAGGCGTTAAGGTAGGATGTGCCCGGTTTGGTTATGGGCGTACCACCACCATGCCCGGGATCTTTTCGGATGTGTCCGTTGGTTATGGGCGTACCACCACCATGCCCGGGATCTTTTCGGATGTGTCCGTTGGTTATGGGCGTACCACCACCATGCCCGGGATCTTTTTGGAGCGTTTTGTCCGGTTTGGTTATGGGCGTACCACCACCATGCCCGGGATCTTTTCGGATGTGTCCGTTGGTTATGGGCGTACCACCACCATGCCCGGGATCTTTTTGGAGCGTTTTGCCCGGTTTGGTTATGGGCGTACCACCACCATGCCCGGGATCTTTTCGGATGTGTCCGTTGGTTATGGGCGTACCACCACCATGCCCGGGATCTTTTTGGAGCGTTTTGTCCGGTTTGGTTATGAGCGAATCACCACCATGCCCGGAATCTATTCGGGTTCGTTGCCTGGTGTGGTTATGGGCGGACCACCACCATGCCCAGGATCTTTTTGGAAGAGCTGCTTGGTTTGGTTATGAGCGGATCACCACCATGCCCAGGATCTTTTTGGTTAAGAAGAGAGATGAGGAGCTAGGAGAGAGAGATAAGTCAGCGACTAGAGGAGAGTGTAGAATAGCTAGAAAGGCGAAGGAGGCGAGTATTTATAGGCCTGGTAGCCGTCTCCCTCCATCCTCCAGCTAGTGGAGGATGGTGGGGATCCCCAGGTTGTCCCTCAGCTCTCCTGCGACTTCCGTCCCCACTTCCAGGTTTATTTAGAGAGATCTTAATTTCACATAGCAAGGTTGTGGTTCTGGGAGGATACCACGACAGTCAACATCCATAAGTAACTGTATTGGCAAAAGAGGAAACAATTTCCTGCTCAACCAAAAAGCCTAGAAGAAGCCTTGGAACAAGTACAGTCTTCGGAAGTATACACCGGAAGAAAAGAAAACGTCTGCCAATTCGAGTTGGCTGTACAGCTTCCTCACTTCAGTCACATGAACGTATAGAATAGTTGGGTAGGTTCGTTTTGACAAGGGAGGATCTGCGATCCAACATGCGTGTACCCTCAAAATTTCAGCTCTCTACGACAAATTTTTCGATGTCAGAAGCGTTACAAGGAAATGGTCAGCACTTCATGTTAGCGCATGCGCAGACGAAAGTGACTGTACTTTTTCAATGATTTTGGTATGGGACCATCTGTGACCTAACCCACACCAACCCTCTAAATTTCAGCCCATTCCAGCCATTATTTCGGGTAGTTATGAGCGTTACAAGGAATTTCCACAGACAGACGCGGAACCAAAAATGTTGCTCGATGTCTGAAACGCAAAATGGTTGTGAAAATTTTCATTTTGGAGGACACAAATTTTGTTTACTCAGTCACGAATCCAAGGCTTTCGATGGTTACACTAACTACAGTCCCTTCATAGAAAGTTTTTCAAACTTTTCTCTGGCTATGATTGGTCGATTTTGATGATTCTTGCCGCATTCTTCTTATTTTTCCATTCTCTAAGGCAATGTGCTCATGATCAAATTGAGGTAAAATTTATAAATTTATCATTTGAATATGCAGAGTTCATTGCCCTAGAGAATGGAAAAATAAGAAGAATGCTGTGAGAATAATAAAAATGGACCTATTGTTGCCAGAGAAAAGGAAAAACTTTCTAGTGCCAAAATTTTAAGTACCAGACGGTTAATGAAATTACTTTGACAGTGTCAGTTAGGCGGTTGCTTACTCTACTCCAGCGTCTGATTACTTGCATGTAGCTTAAAAATTGAAATTGAATTGAATGGTATATCAAAAAAGAAAAAAAGGTACCTACTATTTCAATTGGTATTAGCTACTTTTTTCATGTTATTCAAAAGCTGACATTTTGGCACATTATTTCAGCTACAGATAAATCTTAAATGGAAATAACTCGAAAATTACAATTCATGAAGGTAGTGAAAAAATCAAAAAATGACTGAAAAAATCAAATTCGAAAATTTCAAATTGCTTTTTGGTTTGTTCACAGGTCCCAAGCAACCTACTCCTCCGCCACCCTTCCAGTTTCTCCAAATTATCAACTCGCTTCCCCATCACAGCCCTCCAGCACCACTTGCCTCCTTATAAAAGATTTTCTGAACAAGTCCAGTGACCCAAATGTCAGACTGCTGTCAAATGAGAAGACTCTGACGTCACGGCAACAGAAGAAGTTGAGAAGACTAATATTTAAAATATATAATATTTTGTGTACTCTATAATGTAAATATCACGTACAGTCATTATGAAATGTCACGTACAGCTCGCGTTATGAAATTTAAGTTTAAATTTGAGTAATTACATGTCAAATGTTACTTGTATTCGTACTAATTTTTTAAATACTGATCATAAGATCCATTATACATGCGTTTTTTTGTACAGCAGTACGAATTGTTATATCGCCTTATTTCAATTTCTTAGTCTTAATTAAGTAGTCTTAATCAAGATGAATGAATTTTGAAATTTATTGCGTCATTGTACAGTCACATCGTCTTTATTTTTGAAAGACTAATATTTAAAACATATAATATTTTGTGTACTCTGTAATGTAAATATCACGTACACTCATTATGAAATGTCATGTACAGCTCGCGTTATGAAATTTAAGTTTAAATTTGAGTAATTACATGTCAAATTTTACTTGTATTTGTACTAATTTTTTAAATACTGATCATAAGATCCATCCATTATACATGCGTTTTTTTGTACAGCAGTACGAATTGTTATATCGTCTTATTTTAATTTCTTAGTCTTAATTAAGTAGTCTTAATCAAGATGAATGAATTTTGAAATTTATTGCGTCATTGTACACTCACATCGTCTTTATTTTTGAAAGACTAATATTTAAAACATATAATATTTTGTGTACTCTATAATGTAAATATCACGTACACTCATTATGAAATGTCATGTACAGCTCGCGTTATGAAATTCAAGTTTAAATTTGAGTAATTACATGTCAAATTTTACTTGTATTTGTACTAATTTTTTAAATACTGATCATAAGATCCATTATACATGCGTTTTTTTGTACAGCAGTACGAATTGTTATATCGTCTTATTTTAATTTCTTAGTCTTAATTAAGTAGTCTTAATCAAGATGAATGAATTTTGAAATTTATTGCGTCATTGTACAGTCACATCGTCTTTATTTTTGAAAGACTAATATTTAAAACATATAATATTTTGTGTACTCTATAATGTAAATATCACGTACACTCATTATGAAATGTCACGTACAGCTCGCGTTATGAATTTAAGTTTAAATTTGAGTAATTACATGTCAAATTTTACTTGTATTTGTACTAATTTTTTAAATACTGATCATAAGATCCATTATACATGCGTTTTTTTTGTACAGCAGTACGAATTGTTATATCGTCTTATTTTAATTTCTTAGTCTTAATTAAGTAGTCTTAATCAAGATGAATGAATTTTGAAATTTATTGCGTCATTGTACAGTCACATCGTCTTTATTTTTGAAAGACTAATATTTAAAACATATAATATTTTGTGTACTCTATAATGTAAATATCACGTACACTCATTATGAAATGTCACGTACAGCTCGCGTTATGAATTTAAGTTTAAATTTGAGTAATTACATGTCAAATTTTACTTGTATTTGTACTAATTTTTTAAATACTGATCATAAGATCCATTATACATGCGTTTTTTTGTACAGCAGTACGAATTGTTATATCGTCTTATTTTAATTTCTTAGTCTTAATTAAGTAGTCTTAATCAAGATGAATGAATTTTGAAATTTATTGCGTCATTGTACAGTCACATCGTCTTTATTTTTGAAAGACTAATATTTAAAACATATAATATTTTGTGTACTCTATAATGTAAATATCACGTACACTCATTATGAAATGTCACGTACAGCTCGCGTTATGAATTTAAGTTTAAATTTGAGTAATTACATGTCAAATTTTACTTGTATTTGTACTAATTTTTTAAATACTGATCATAAGATCCATTATACATGCGTTTTTTTGTACAGCAGTACGAATTGTTATATCGCCTTATTTTAATTTCTTATTCTTAATTAAGTAGTCTTAATCAAGATGAATGAATTTTGAAATTTATTGCGTCAATGTACAGTCACATCGTCTTTATTTTTGAAAGACTAATATTTAAAACATAATATTTTGTGTACTCTATAATGTAAATATCACGTACACTCATTATGAAATGTCACGTACAGCTCGCGTTATGAAATTTAAGTTTAAATTTGAGTAATTACATGTCAAATTTTACTTGTATTTGTACTAATTTTTTAAATACTGATCATAAGATCCATTATACATGCGTTTTTTTGTACAGCAGTACGAATTGTTATATCGTCTTATTTTAATTTCTTAGTCTTAATTAAGTAGTCTTAATCAAGATGAATGAATATTGAAATTTATTGCGGCATTGTACAGTCACATCGTCTTTATTTTTGAAAGACTAATATTTAAAACATATAATATTTTGTGTACTCTATAATGTAAATATCACGTACACTCATTATGAAATGTCATGTACAGCTCGCGTTATGAAATTTAAGTTTAAATTTGAGTAATTACATGTCAAATTTTACTTGTATTTGTACTAATTTTTTAAATACTGATCATAAGATCCATTATACATGCGTTTTTTTGTACAGCAGTATGTATTTTTATATCGCCTTATTTTAATTTCTTAGTCTTAATTAAGTAGTCTCAATCAAAATGTCATTATACAATATTTATTTTCATAATATTCAAATATCCTCACTGTGTACCATGTACACTCACCTCTTATGTACATTTCATTGAATAAACTGCTATTGTTCTTATAACTTGTGTTACTCGCTTAACAAAACCTCAATCACAGGTCAGTTTAATCAGCTTGGACAGAATTTAGCAGCAGAAGCTGCTACATCCTGCCCTAGCAGTATTGATTGACCCTATTGAGGTCAGTTGAAGTGTGGTTTCACAGTATGCAGGGGTATGCAGTATGTAGCAGTAACCGCCTCCGTTACTGCTAAAGCATGCTTTAGCAGTAGCGGAGGCGGTTATTGCAGATTTTGGAGGCAGCAACCGCTTCCAACATCTGCAATAACCGCCTCCGTTATTGCTAATGTATGTTTTAGCAGCATCGGAGGCGGTTACTGTAACCGCTTACTGCAACCGCCTCCAATACTGTTGGAGCACATTTTAACCGACTTCATACGGTCGATGAATACTGCTAGGCAGTCACTGCAACCGCCTCCAAACTAGGGATGGGACATCGAAATCGATATTATCGAAACATCGATGTTTCACTTCGATATTTCGATTTTTCGCCATCGATGCCTCACATTTCGATAACATCGATATATCGATGTTATGGTCCGATAATATCGGCAGAAAACACCCTTCGACCAGCTCTTGCCTCTTGGATCCCCTCCCCACTCTTCCTTGATCCACATGTCTCCTTACAGGTCATAAAATACTCAAAAGTGAGTCATCAACGACTTTATTTTAATTTTCAGAAATATTTGAGTAAAAAAAGAGATGGAAACATTTTATTCCGAATTCGGTCATTTACAAAATAAAAATAAGAAACATTCCAACTCTGAATTATACAGGGTGTAACATGAGTGATGCAAAACCTCTCTCCCACGTGTTCTATATCTAATTTCCGACCAAAAGTGTCCTATAACATTTTTCACTCCTCAAATCCTCCTAAAAAAAATTTGTTAGGCATTAGAGAGACAGGAAATTAAACGCTCTTTCCAACGGTATCTTAACATTTGAGTTTACTCTTTCAATTAAGGAAATGATAGCTGCTTTAGTGAGACGAGGGCGGAAACTCGAAAAAAATCTTAAAAGTGAAAAAAGTGAGATTTTAAGCGAAGTAAAAAAAAAAATGTTATAGGTCACTTTTGGTCGGAAATTAGATGTAGAACACGTGGGAGAGAGGTTTTTGCATCACTCATGTTACACCCTGTACCTATATGTACTTGATTAGAAAAATAACTCTTCGTCGAGTGAGTGGAGGAAAACAAGTTTCTTCAGATTTTCTGCATTCAGCCTATTGCGCGGGGGCGTCAACATGTTGCCAGTTTCGGAAAACAAACGTTCTGAAGGTACACTCCTAGAAACGCGTAGAAGAAGGATATCGATATCGATATCGAAAAATCGATGTTTTGGCTTGATAAAACATCGTTATCGATGCTGTCTACAAAATATCGACATCGAAATCGATATCGATATTTTCTTTCGATGTCCCATCCCTACACCAAATAGGTAGGCACCCAACTCACAAACACATCTGAGACAAAGAACCGGTCCTGGAACATGTTGACAAGTGACCTTCTGCGCATGCGCTATAGTGTGTATTGGCTCATGTCGATATCGATTTGTATTTCGAGGGGTCCCCGCGCTGGCCTACATTTTAATTCAAACACTTGCATGTCATCTCACGTCGGACTTTCCCTTGTCATATCACTTTGCACTCGTCACTGGTTGTTTTTCTGCACATCACGCCGGAGGTTTATTCATCGGTTCCTATGACCGCACTGCATGTAGCTGCGCTGTTTACGAGCACATTTACCTTTATTTATCAATCACATTTGCAAGCCCGATTAAAGTCTGACTAAGTCAAATCTCGGTACTTCTTCATTATCTGGTATACACCAAAAAAAATTCTCAAATTTTGATTAAATTATTTAATAACGTTTCTCAACAACAAAACAACTATTGCATCGATATCGAAAAATCGATGTTTCGGCTTGATAAAACATCGTTATCGATGCTGTCTACAAAATATCGACATCGAAATCGATATCGATATTTTCTTTTGATGTCCCATCCCTACTCCAAACGGTTACTTTTACAGTATCAAGGTAGGTTTGACAGTATGGTAGGCGGTCACTGCAACCGCCTCCAAACGGTTACTTAAATATCGTAGGCGGTCACTGCAACCGCCTCAAAACGGTTACTGCAACCGCCCCACACACTGTCAAACCATGCTTTAGCAGTATCAGAGGCGGTTGCAGTAGCCGTCTCCGATACTGTTGGATCATGTGCTTTAACCGACTAAAAGGCGGTTGCTAATTTTTAACCGTCTCAATGCAACAACCGTCTTCAGCAGTAACCGTAGCGTCATTAGGGGCGGTTATGCATTAACCGTCTTTTGGGGGGCGGCAAATGCAGTAACCGTCTTTTTCGAGACGGTCAACGTTAACCGTATACACACGGTTGCTAATGTTTAGCCGTGTGATACGGTTGGATTTGACCATCTTTTAGCGAATTTTCAAAGAAAATGAAGCTATTGCAATGGCTTCGAAATTTAAATAATATAAATTTTTGGAAATTTTCTTCATAGAAATCCGTTTCAGACCATTCTAAAACGATTCCTGAAATTTAACACTTTTTTATATGTATATATATATATATATTATGTGTCACTCCAGACGATAACTCGCGATAGAATTGAGATAAACAGCTCAAATTTGCACAAAAAATCTATCTTGGCAATCGAAAGGCTAAGTTCGAAGATGGGCGAAATTGGCCTACTCTAAGGAGGGTTTTGGCGCATTTAAAGTGCGCAAAAATTACCCAAAAATCCCCAAAATGTTATTTTCCAACAAGTGACCCCTCATTTTAAAGGTTTTTGCACGCTGAACACGATGGTGGAATCGGATTTTAGATATCTTGATCCGTTCTCAAATTAGAGCATTTAAAGTGCGCAAAAATTACCCAAAAATCCCCAAAATGTTATTTTCTAACAAGTGACCCCTCATTTTAAAGGTTTTTGCACGCTGAACACGATGGTGAAATCGGATTTTAGATATCTAAATCCGTTCTTAAATTAGAGCATTTAAAGTGCGCAAAAATTACCCAAAACTAGGATAATCTTTAAACTCTTGCCCCCCCCCCCCCCCCCCACCCACCCCCTTAGAGTGGTCAGATTGAAAAATGTGAGAAGTATTAATTGAAGACGAGAGTTCGAAGCAAAAAAGGGGGAGGCAAACGATTAGTACAACTCCTTGAATTTCCCATTTGACATTTAATTGTTATGATACCTTCATAGATAGACAAGTACCGGCCCACGTATTACTAGAAGGAAGACGAAAGAAAAAATCTATTTCAAATTATTCAATTTAGGTACTAACAGTAGGAGGAAGAAGTTTTCCTTTATTCAAAACCATAGCCATTAATTCGAATATTTCTTTGAAAATTCGCTCATTAAGTCATGCTGCATGACTGGTTTTTTAACATGTATCATGTTTTAGCCCTGGGGTACTAGCATTTTTTGCGAGTCGATTTTGCGCGTCAAATTTTTTCGCGCACAATGCATAGTGGTTTTCACGTACAACCGAGTAGTTGCTAGGGAAATGAAACTTCTTTCATTTTCATCGGACAAAAATCGTTTTCCATTCGTTGGAAAGCTCTTGATTTATCACGAATTTATTTCGTATTTGTTCTTGGTATTTATTTCCTAGTTTCATACTATAACTATATAAATGAATGTTATAAATGGATAGTAAACAATGACGCTTGTTTGGTTGTCACGTTTTAACATGTATCATCTATGGTGCTCAAGAAATGTAGACAAGACATCGTCAGAAGAAACGAGCACATACGTTTCAAGTAGTAGATTTCTACCTAGACTTCACTTTTCGAGTTAATAACATGATACATGGTTGCAATTTTTGGTTCTTAAACATAAATAAATTTCAGGTTTATCCTGTAGTTTTTTGCTATGGATTTCCACTACTCCGCCGCAAGTGATCCAAGTTAAGCAAGTAATAGAATGAAAGGTTGACTTGGAAGCAGCATAATGAATTTTATAGAAAATACATAGTTGGTAGGTGAAACGTACCTGTCCACTGTTGGAAGATAGAAAGAATGCGTCAAGGTTAGTCTCTTTTGTGGATTTGTAACAGCAGTGCTGGGAAGTCCCTCACATTTCCTTACTTTACTAACTTAGGTCAGGTAATTATAGTAAAATTAGGCTAGCCTAGGCATTGAGGTAAACTGATAGGCTGGAACAGAATACGCTTGTGGTAGAATAATATAGGTGGACGGTGCCTACGAATTATAGTAATCAGGGGTCCTACAGTTAGGGTTACCAGGTACTCCTTTTATATTATCTACCTGTACTATAAACTACTCTTTTGGCTAAAATTTCTCTCAGTGTAGCTTTTATTATTATAATTTATTATATTAAATGTGCTCGTAAACAGCGCAGCTACATGCAGTGCGGTCATAGGAACCGATGAATAAACCTCCGGCGTGATGTGCAGAAAAACAACCAGTGACGAGTGCAAAGTGATATGACAAGGGAAAGTCCGACGTGAGATGACATGCAAGTGTTTGAATTAAAATGTAGGCCAGCGCGGGGACCCCTCGAAATACAAATCGATATCGACATGAGCCAATACACACTATAGCGCATGCGCAGAAGGTCACTCGTCAACATGTTCCAGGACCGGTTCTTTGTTTCAGATGTGTTTGTGAGTTGGGTGCCTACCTATTTGGTGTAGGGATGGGACATCGAAAGAAAATATCGATATCGATTTCGATGTCGATATTTTGTAGACAGCATCGATAACGATGTTTTATCAAGCCAAAACATCGATTTTTCGATATCGATATCGATATCCTTCTTCTACGCGTTTCTAGGAGTGTACCTTCAGAACGTTTGTTTTCCGAAACTGGCAACATGTTGACGCCCCCGCGCAATAGGCTGAATGCAGAAAATCTGAAGAAACTTGTTTTCCCCCACTCACTCGACGAAGAGTTATTTTTCTAATCAAGTACATATAGGTACAGGGTGTAACATGAGTGATGCAAAAACCTCTCTCCCACGTGTTCTACATCTAATTTCCGACCAAAAGTGACCTATAACATTTTTTTTTACTTCGCTTAAAATCTCACTTTTTTCACTTTTAAGATTTTTTTCGAGTTTCCGCCCTCGTCTCACTAAAGCAGCTATCATTTCCTTAATTGAAAGAGTAAACTCAAATGTTAAGATACCGTTGGAAAGAGCGTTTAATTTCCTGTCTCTCTAATGCCTAGCAAATTTTTTTTAGGAGGATTTGAGGAGTGAAAAATGTTATAGGACACTTTTGGTCGGAAATTAGATGTAGAACACGTGAGAGAGAGGTTTTGCATCACTCATGTTACACCCTGTATAATTCAGAGTTGGAATGTTTCTTATTTTTATTTTGTAAATGACTGAATTCGGAATAAAATGTTTCTATCTCTTTTTTTACTCAAATATTTCTGAAAATTAAAATAAAGTCGTTGATGACTCACTTTTGAGTATTTTATGACCTGTAAGGAGACATGTGGATCAAGGAAGAGTGGGGAGGGGATCCAAGAGGCAAGAGCTGGTCGAAGGGTGTTTTCTGCCGATATTATCGGACCATAACATCGATATATCGATGTTATCGAAATGTGAGGCATCGATGGCGAAAAATCGAAATATCGAAGTGAAACATCGATGTTTCGATAATATCGATTTCGATGTCCCATCCCTAATTTGGTGTAAATAGGAAAACGAAACGTGTTACGGCGTCTTAGGATGAATAGGAGAGAAAATCATCGTCAGTTTTGCTTTTCTTATTCATACAAAATTATGTTTATTTGAGTGTGTACCTAGTATATTTAGCACCATATATTTTGTACACCATGAGGGCACAAAAGTTTCTATGTACATAAGAAAAAATAATAATAATTATGGTGAATTTAAATTTGGCTCAAAATTCACCATGAGAGGCGAGGTAGGGGTGTGTCGACATCTGGTTAAGGGCGGACCTCCACCGTAAGCCGAATCTTTTTGGATGTTTGGATATTTGGAATTTAGAATTTGGTATGGTGCAGTTAAGGGCGGACCTCCACCGATCTTTTAGGGAGTTTTGTAGGGATGGGTATCGAAGTTCCGATGTAACGAAACATCGATGTTTTTCCCCAAACATCGATGTTTTTAACATCGATGTTTACTCCACGATGTTTTTCAGACATCGATGTTTTTTTCAGACATCGATGTTTTGTCTCAAACCGCTGAAACGCTCCCCCCTCCTGAACAATTTTTAATAGTTAACGTAAAAATAGCAGAAACTTTATACCAAAAATAATACAATGTATGTCATACTACAAGATGTATAATAAAATCTCTTTAAAATCTAAGCTATTTTCTCAAGCAGGTTTAATTAATAAAAAATCGCCTCTCAAAGGAACTCGCATCAGAATTTTTTTTTTTTTTTCATCAGGCAGACGACCGCTTCTGGAAGTCGTAATACCGTTAGTCTTAAGTGATTTGTTTGCTTCCTAAATTGTCATATATTATTTCTAATAATAAAACCTTGTTTCCTGTATTGAAAAAAAATCTAACCCCCCAATCAAATCTTAAAATGTTTATTCATTATCATTATTATTATTATTATTATTTTATTACTTTATTTTATTTTTTAATTATAATTGTAATTTACTATGGAATTAACAGTCGCCTGGGTCGCAGTTGGTTTCATTTGAGAATATATTGTGTTGAAAAATTAAAATAATACCAATTTTAAAAAAGAAATAGATGTTTCGATGTATCGAATCATAGATATTTTTTCTCCGATGTTTTTTAGACATCGATGTTTCTTGAGGAAAAAACATCGATGTGCAAACACCGATGTTTTCTTCATCGATACCCATCCCTAGAGTTTTGCCAGTTCTGGTTAAGGGCGAAACCCCCACCATGTTCTGGTAAATTGTGCGGTTAAGGGCGAACCTCCACCGATCTTTTTGGTATAAGGAGAGAGAGAGAGAGAAGTCAGCGACTAAAGGAAGCGTAGAATGACGAAAAAGTCGCAGGATCCGGGGTTATATAGACCCGGAAGCCTTCTCCTACCATCCCCCTGTTGGGAGAGAATGGAGGGGCTCCAGGTTGTGCACTGGATCCTGCGGCCTGTGTCCCCACTCGTACCGTTTATTTGGTAAGAACTAAAGTTGGCTTGTAAGATATTTGCGAGAACTAAAGTATGCTAGTTGTAGTTCCGGGAGGAACTCACGACAATAATAATAATAATAATAATAAAAACAAACGGTAGACGTTCTATAGTCAGATCATTTAATAAAGATTAATTTTACGCCATTTTTTTCCTCAAAAAAATTCTCTTTATTATATCGTGACGTGACGGTCTTGATAATCGATCGCGGAACTTCTAAACGTGACGATCGGTCGCGAAGTTGCGACCAAATTATAAAATTCAAATTATAAAATTATAAAATCAATTAAACATCCGAATATGTTGTCATAGTAACCAAGCAATTTCGCCGTGACGTGAAGGTCGGAAAAAATGGAAACGTCCTGTTAATCATTATTAAATAAATTATATAAATAAATAAATAAATGATAAAATAGAAACAGCGCCCACAAAGCCTCCCCTTCCCTGCCAGCTGTACTAAAGAGAGTAAAGAGACCTCCTCCCGAATGATTGATCGAATTGGAGAGAATCGGAACGGAAGGGTGTTGAATTTCCAGAAAATATTGTCTCTCTGGTGGGAAATATAAAAGCGAATCGTTAGTTCATAAGTACCTACCTACCAGAAGCTAAATGACGCGGGAGATACATACGATATTCTATTCGTTGTTTCTGGATTCGATAGTAGGAGGTATTCATCTATCAAACTCGCAGGAATTTGACGATTCGTGTAGCTTACACACCACAACAAATCCGCAACATTTGTGTTTCTTTATCTGGAGTTTGGATTTGTGTAGTCTTTCTTTGTAGTTTGGAAGATTTTTGTAGTCTTTAGGGATGGCAAGGATACATCTTTGTTTTGGAAACATCGATGTTTTTTCCATCGATGGTTTTTAGTCGATGTTTCACAACATCGATACATCGATGTTTTCCAGTTGGCCATAAGCGTTTGGTTTCAGCCGAAACGACCACATCTTCACCGGAAAAATTAACGACTCGAGAACTGGACAGGTTGTTTGTAAAGGAATCCTTCTCGAAACCTTTGGGCTTATCCTTCTGGTAAGCCATCAAAAAGTGGATGGAGTATGGTGAAGTGCTCAGCGCATACTACCGAACCACGCTCTGCTACCACGTGACAGAGTGTGACGGTCGACTAGAGGTGGGGAACAACTCTTTAAGAACTAACTCCGCCAAATGAACTGCTCCTCGACTTAGTTCACTTCACTGAACGTTCGTTCACTAGGACCACAGAGTAAAAGAAGAACCCAGTGTCTACAGATGGATGTAGGAAGGGGGAACTAAAGAACTGTCGTTCTGTGCATTATGAAATAAGAACTAAAGAACTAGTAACTCACTCACAAGGCGACTGAGTTCTTGTAGTTCACAGGAACGGTGGATGCTACATGAGGAGTTGATAGTATCCACTGAACGATCCTTAGAGTTCATCAAGAGATTCAGATGGGGTGAATTAATCTGAGGAGTTGATAGTATCCACTGAACGATAGTTCCTAAGTTCATTAGGAGTTATTTAGATCGGAGTTAGTTCAGATGAAGTGGATACTACGTAAGGAGTTTATAGTATCACGGAACGACAGACAATTCAAAGGAATAAGGAAATAAGATGATATCGTTCAGGAACTAAGTTGGCATATATGTTCGTTCTATTTCAGTGTTAGTGTCCTGGGATTGGAAACAAAAAATCAGTCATGCAGCATGACTTAATGAGCGAATTTTCAAAGAAATATTCGAATTAATGGCTATGGTTTTGAATAAAGGAAAACTTCGGTCTAAAATTTGGTTTTCTATGTATATTCTCTTCGTATTTATTTTAATTTGTACGTTTTGTCCATCCTGATTCTACCGTTTGTTTATTACGTAATTGTACTAAGTGCTTATTTATTTGATCGCTGTGGGTAAATTCAAGGAGTTGTACTAATCGTTTGCCTCCCCCTTTTTTGCTTCGAACTCTCGTCTTCAATTAATACTTCTCACATTTTTCAATCTGACCACTCTAAGGGGGTGGGGGTAAGAGTTTAAAGATTATCCTAGTTTTGGGTAATTTTTGCGCACTTTAAATGCTCTAATTTAAGAACGGATTTAGATATCTAAAATCCGATTTCACTATCGTGTTCAGCGTGCAAAAACCTTTAAAATGAGGGGTCACTTGTTAGAAAATAACATTTTGGGGATTTTTGGGTAATTTTTGCGCACTTTAAATGCTCTAATTTGAGAACGGATCAAGATATCTAAAATCCGATTCCACCATCGTGTTCAGCGTGCAAAAACCTTTAAAATGAGGGGTCACTTGTTGGAAAATAACATTTTGGGGATTTTTGGGTAATTTTTGCGCACTTTAAATGCTCTAATTTGAGAACGGATCAAGATATCTAAAATCCGATTCCACCATCGTGTTCAGCGTGCAAAAACCTTTAAAATGAGGGGTCACTTGTTAGAAAATAACATTTTGGGGATTTTTAGGTAATTTTTGCGCACTTTAAATGCTCTAATTTGAGAACGGATCAAGATATCTAAAATCCGATTCCACCATCGTGTTCAGCGTGCAAAAACCTTTAAAATGAGGGGTCACTTGTTGGAAAATAACATTTTGGGGAGTTTTGGGTAATTTTTGCGCACTTTAAATGCGCCAAAACCCTCCTTAGAGTAGGCCAATTTCGCCCATCTTCGAACTTAGCCTTTCGATTGCCAAGATAGATTTTTTGTGCAAATTTGAGCTGTTTATCTCAATTCTATCGAGAGTTATCGTCTGGAGTGACACATATATAAATATATATATATATATATATATATATATATATATATATATACATATAAAAAAGTGTTAAATTTCAGGAATCGTTTTAGAATGGTCTAAAACGGATTTCTATGAAGAAAATTTCCAAAAATTTATATTATTTAAATTTCGAAGCCATTGCAATAGCTTCATTTTCTTTGAAAATTCGCTAAAAGGAACTGGAATGAACTACTGAACTAACTCAAAAGAACTGCTCCTTTCAAGGAGTGAACTAACTGAACTAGAGTCCATCAAATTAACTACTCTTACCCCCACCACTACGGTCGAACCTCGGGTAAGGATGGCAACAAAATATCGATATTTAAGTTCCGATATATCGATATCTGTTTTTTGACCTTCGATAGTATCGGGAATATCGATATTTTCCAAACCGAGATATCGGCCTAGTTGATGTCGTCAGTGACTTACAAAAACTCGCACATTCTACATCTACTCGACTCTAAAAAAACCAGTCATGCAGCATGACTTAATGAGCGAATTTTCAAAGAAATATTCGAATTAATGGCTATGGTTTTGTTTTGCTTCGAACTCTCGTCTTCAATTAATACTTCTCACATTTTTCAATCTGACCACTCTAAGGGGGTGGGGGGGGGGGGGGGGTAAGAGTTTAAAGATTATCCTAGTTTTGGGTAATTTTTGCGCACTTTAAATGCTCTAATTTAAGAACGGATTTAGATATCTAAAATCCGATTTCACCATCGTGTTCAGCGTGCAAAAACCTTTAAAATGAGGGGTCACTTGTTAGAAAATAACATTTTGGGGATTTTTGGGTAATTTTTGCGCACTTTGAATGGTCTAATTTGAGAACGGATCAAGATATCTAAAATCCGATTCCACCATCGTGTTCAGCGTGCAAAAACCTTTAAAATGAGGGGTCACTTGTTGGAAAATAACATTTTGGGGATTTTTGGGTAATTTTTGCGCACTTTAAATGCGCCAAAACCCTCCTTAGAGTAGGCCAATTTCGCCCATCTTCGAACTTAGCCTTTCGATTGCCAAGATAGATTTTTTGTGCAAATTTGAGCTGTTTATCTCAATTCTATCGAGAGTTATCGTCTGGAGTGACACATATATATATATAAATATATATATACATATAAAAAAGTGTTAAATTTCAGGAATCGTTTTAGAATGGTCTGAAACGGATTTCTATGAAGAAAATTTCCAAAAATTTATATTATTTAAATTTCGAAGCCATTGCAATAGCTTCATTTTCTTTGAAAATTCGCTAAAAGAGGGTTTCGTAGTTCTGATCACTGATTTAACACTTAGTTTTGACTTATGATTTGATTGGCGGTACCGATATTTTACTAACTTTATTATGACTAACTTTCATTCAATTTTATTTTATTTTACAGTTACTGTAGCGTGCGTAGGCAGTTTGTACTATCATGATGTACTAAAGTAACCTAAGTAAGAAACTGAAAAATGTATATATCGTATATATATATATATATATATACGATATATATATCCGATATATCGTATATGTCGATATTCTTCACCCGACATTTTTGTACCATCGATATGTTGCTTGCGATATATCGGAAAACCGATATATCGATTTACTTAAAAATTTTGCCGTCCCTACCGTCGGGAGTACCCTCCTAGATTAGCGATATTATCACCAGTTAAGAAGGAGATATCGATCAGCCTTCAGACGAAACGACCCCATCTTCACCGGAAAAACAAAAGACTCGAGAACTGCCCACCGTCACAGGTTGTAAAGTCGTGGAAGAATCTTCGGAAACCTGACGCCTTGTCGGCTCACCTGACGAGCTCGCCAGCTGACCTCCATCAAACCAGTTCCTGCGACTCCCGCGAACCTGCGACTCTCACTTATGCAACTCCCGTTTCCTGTTCGGCCGCTCCCGGAGACCCAGTGAGGAACAATACCGGAATCCTGGACACCCCGGATCGTCTCCGACACGCCACCGTCCATCATCCAGAGACGCAGCTCCTCGTATTACCACCAGGGATAAAAAAGAGAGACATCTGACCCTGGCAGAAAGACACAGACGTCTCGTTTAGGTTGACAAATGATACTTGCACTCGAGGCTCACAGAACTGCATTTGGACGGGAAAGGAAGCGATATCCTCCAAACCATCTCAAATTACCCTCGGGAGGTCAGTTGCAGGATAAGTAATAACGCAGGGACTGGAATTTGCATATTTTGCATATGTATTGCTTCCTCACTACGAAAGGTAGGAAAGCCTTGGATTCGTGATTGAGAAAAAAAAAATGTATGCCCTCCAAAATGAAAATTTCCACCACCATTTGGCGTTTCAGACAACGGGGAACATTTTTGGTTCCGTGTCTGTCTGTCTGTCTGTGGTAATTCCTTGTAACGCCCATAACTACCCGAAATGATGGTCGAAATGGGCTGAGATTTGGAGGGCACGTGCGGGTTGGGTCACAAATGGTCCCATGCAAAAATCATTGAAAAATTACGGCAACTTTCGTCTGCGCTTGCGCAAACGTGAAATAATTGAAACGCCCATAACTACCCTAAATATCGTTGAAATGAGTTCAGATTTGGAGGGTCGATCAGACATAATTCGTTGATAGTTCTACATGAATTTCATTGAAATCGTACTGTAACTTTCGTCTGCGCATGCGCGAACATGAAATGTTGACCATTTCCTAGAAACGCTTCTAACTACGCGAAAAATAGTCGTACAGAGCTGAAATTTTGAGGGTACACGCGGGTTGGATCGCAGATGGTCCCGTTTTAAAATCATGAAAATCGTTTCGTCTGCGCATGCGCAAACGTGGAATACTTGAGACTCCCATAACTACCTTAAATATCGTTGAAATTAGTTCAGATTTGGAGGGTCGATCAAGAATAATTCTTTGATAGTTCCATATGAATTTAATTTATTGAAATCGTACGGTACGTCTGCGCATGCGCGAACATGAAATGTTGACCATTTCCTTGTAACGTTCCTAACTACGCGAAAAATAGTCGTAAAGAGCTGAAATTTTGAGGGTACACGCGGGTTGGGCCGCAGATGGTCCCGTTTCAAAATCATGGAAATCGTTCCGTCTGCACATGCGCAAACGTTAAATAAATGAAACGCCCATAACTACCCTAAATATCGTTGAAATGAATTCAGACTTGGATGGTCGATCAAGAATAATTCTTTGATAGTTTCGCATGAATTTCATTGAAATCGTATAGTAACTTCCGTCTGCGCATGCGCGAACATGAAATGTTGGCCGTTTCCTTGTAACGCTTCCAACTACGCGAAAAATAGTCCTAGAGAGCTGAAATTTTGAGGGTACACGCGGGTTGGATGGCAGATGGTCCCGTACCAAAATAAACCTACCCAACTGCTCTGTACGTTCATGTGATTCAAGTGAGGAAACTGTACTGCCTACTCGAATTCGCAGACGTTTTTAGAAACCGTCGGTGAATTGACGCAGCGTTCCCCATGATCCATCATCCTAAGGTGGTTTCTCGGACTCGAGTCACGTAAGCTGTGGCCATTGTTGCCGGTGGAATGAATAGACGCTGCCTCAAAACCTCAAGGACGGAAGTGGCGATGTGCACGAAGTTATTCTGCGGTTTCTTTGATAATATTACAATTCGACCACAGTAGCCGCAGGGCGCGCCTGGGTGTGGCCTGCTGATAACCACTGTACCCTATGGTCCCCAAAATACCGCCTTGACCAGTTCGTTCACAGAACAAATACCACCTCGAAGATTTAGTTATAAATCACGAGATTTATTTATTTATTTATTAGTTCTACAGTAACAATATAACTTCAAACTATGTTCATTTTGTATAAAACAACTCTTTTGCAGGCCAGCAGGCTATAAGTCTGTAGCGCCCTGCAAGAGTAATGCCAAACTAAAATTAACTTCGAGAACAAAAATAAAAATAAATAATAATAATAACAATATTAACTGCTTCTTCATGAAATAATATTATTTTTACAACTTGTGCTATGTGTATGTACCATTAATTATATTTTCCGTTTCACATTCCCACCTTATTAAGCCACTCCACAATTTAAAAAAAAAATGTTACGCGGTTATATAACTGGGGAGATTTGAGAGATGAATCTAAAATTCTATGTGTGGTGGATGCATAGGTGAGGGGGCGAGGTAGGAAGAGGTACCCGATGCCCCAGGTTAACACCTAGAAGGTGTCCACCACTGAAGCCTCAGGAGGACCTAACACTGGTTAATACCCGAAGGGTATCCACCACTGAGGCTTTAGGATGAGTGTGCCCAGTTGGTTACGGCCAGGAAGGCAGCCACCACTTCTGGGATCTTCTATAAAGCTGGGTTTACACTAGTGAAACTCCCTCGCGAAAGTCCCTCGGGCGAAGTTACTCGCTTCGAGTGAAATTTCGCACTACCCAAAACAAGAGCAATATTAAGAGCGAAAAACTGCGAGAGTAGGACGAGCCGCCTTCATTTCTGGTTTCGCAGCCAACATGGCAACTTGTTTTGTCCCTCCGGCGGGTACGGCCGCGTTTTCCGTCATGCCAATGGCATTTTTGATCGAGAAAGGGAAGAAGAAAAGTCGCCACCCTCCACGATGGTGGAGCACACAATTATTCCTTGGAAGAAACCAATATGGAAACAACCTTATGAGCTGCAAGCACTGTTCTTGATTCATCCCTCGCGCAACTGCGGCGACCACGTTTACACTAAGCGAAACTCGCCGTGCGAAACCCTTTGATGCGCGGACAAAAACCGACTGAGCCCCGGCTCGCAGCGAGGGTCCTCACCCCGCAATTACTCAGGGATGGGGCAATGTCTACACTAGGGCTATTCACTCGCGAAATTATTTGGCGCGAGGGAGTTTCACTAGTGTAAACGCAGCTTAAGGAGGAGAGAGAGGAGGAGCGAGGTAAGAGATAAGTCAGCGACTTGATGTGAGCGTAGAATGAGTTGGAAGGCGAAAGAGTCGAGTTTTTATAGCCCCTGGGGCTATCTCCCTCCATCCTCCATACTGGTGGAGGATGGTGGGGATCCCCACCAGGTCCTCCGGGTCTCCTGCGTTTGCCGCCTCGTTCCTTGGTTTATTGCGAGATCTTAATAATAAGGAGTGATGTTCTGGGAGGATATCACGACACGATGGATCATATAAATTATGTAATGGGGGCTTCATCATTCATGTTTTGGGGGCCAAAATTGGTGGAAGCCATCAGAATTAGGTGTTTCAATTATTTCACATGAAAGAAACAATAAATGAACAGCCAACATTTCTGTAGGCATGTCCAGTAAAATAATAAACTCATGTGACAAGGACTTTGCACCGCTTTTCATTTAGAACAGCCTTTACGACGGTACCGACGTTTAAAGCCACTACCTATATCAACTTCATCAGCGATTTTGTTAAAAATGGTCATTTTTTTTACCATTGATTTGGCCTTTTCCCTGATTTCCAGGTCGCAAAATACCACCCAACAGTAGGCACATTTAAAAAAGGTTTTGTTCAAATGTAGAACACCCGTCTAAAAGTCGAGCATGAGCGCATTCGAGAAAGTTGTGGAGATATCAGTCCTTCGCCCAACACGCTTCATCACTCAGTCTTCACGAGCCGACGTCGAGAAGTTCTGATATCGGAATATCACATGAGATCCAAGTGGGATCGCTCTTTCTCATTTCCTTCCTGTCCGCCGCTTATCAGTAACACTACTCCGTGTCATCATCTCTTCTCTGTGTCCCCCTCTCTTCAGGGGAACCGCCTCGTTTCGACGATAAAACGCGCGCGTCAGTCAGACCCACGCTGCCACTCATCAAGAAATGGGAGATGTCAAACTGTCAACGTCATGTTCCATGTTCCAAGGGAACACAGTTGGCTCATGAAAGGCGGATTTTCCTATTTCCGAGTCTGCTGATCCAACATCAAACTCCAGATAATACCCGTGCGAGGAGTACCAACCTGGAGTAACACATGAGAGCAGGGGCCCATAAGGCCACTTGGGCCACTGCCCCGGCACCCAAAACACTAGGGTAAAAAAAACCTCTGCAAAGTCCTTGTCATACGGGTTTATTATTCTATTGGACATACCTACAGAAATGTTGGCTGTTCATTTATTGTTTATTTCATGTGAAATAATTTAAATAGCTATTTCTGATTTTTTCCACCATTTTGGCCCCTAAAACACGAATTAGGTACGCTCCTTTTTTTTCAAATTATCTTTGATCATTGGTAGTGCCATTTAATCGTCTTGATCCACGTGCTGATACTACTTCCAGTGTTATTATACAAATTGATGGTGATTTCAGACGATTTCCCAGGTTTTTCACTCATAAAAAAATCAAGTTTGGGAGCTGAACATTTGGTAGAACTCAATTTTCTACTCTTCAAAGCCGAATTACCAGAACCATCCCTAAATAGCAGTGGCGTAGCCAGGATTGTTGAATGGTGGGGGGTTATCGGGGAAAAAAATAAATAAAATCCTGTCATGTAGCATGGCTATAAGAGCGAATTTTCAAGGAAATATTCCTGATATTGTGTAAAAAGATGATATAGCGAAAAACCATACCAATTTTCTTAAAATTATATAATCTATCGTGATTTTAGCCATTTCTACCGATGTTTCACCCTAAAAAGTCAAATTTTACCCAATTGCTTTTGAGAAAAACAGTTTTATCATCGAGGTAGTCCCTCCGTCGTGATTAATAATCCCACACAACGTCAGGTGAATTAATATTGATTTTTTTCCATTAACACAAATTTTCCCCCACCCACACCCACAAAAGTCAGATTCTGACCACTATTCTGTGTGAAAAACAACTGTAATGGTATTTTTCTGTCTTTACTCATCCTTCCAGTGATTTTTTAGCAATTGCTTGCAATTTTAGCAGTTTTTGCCGACTTTTGACCCCTAAAAACTCAAAGTTGACCCCCCTGGAATTTGAAAATTGCTCATCTTCGGACTCATCCTTTCGTTTGGCAATGCGAACGTTTTGGAGAAATCTGGAATTTTTACCCGACACTGGATTTTTACACGTACCTACCCAAGGACAGATATCATAATATGGAGTGGCATATAACTATACATAATATATAAATTTTTGATAAAATCTAGGGATGAACTGAGGATGCTCTGAAACGGATTTGCCTACAAAATATTTCAAAAATTCATGTCCTGAAAATATTACCCATTGGAATAGCTTTATTTTCTTTGAAAATTCGCTAATAAGGTTTTAAAGCTGAATTTAATTTAAATTTAACAAAGCACTAAATGTTACAGGTAGTGTTAGGTAATATAAACTGAAGAAATACAACATTTATTTGGCAACAATGTTCGCGAATTTTCAAGGAAAATTGAGGTATTGCAATGGGTCCAAAATTGTCAGAACATAAGTTTTTGAAATTATTTTATAGGCAAATCCGTTTCAGATCATCCTGATTTCATCCTTAGATTTTAACAAAAATGTATACGTATATTATATATATATATATATATATATATATATATATATATATATATATATATATATATATATATATATATATATATATATATTTATGTGTCACTCCAGACGATATCTGACCTTGGTTATGTGATAAAAATTCCAAATTTCGCCAAAACGTTCTTATTGCCAAACAAAAGGATGGATGAGCAATTTTCAAAAATTTGAAGGGGGTTAAATTTGAGTTTTTAAGGGGTCAAAATTGGTAAAAACTATTAAAATTGATATAGAAAATCACTGAAAGTGGCATGGAAGGGTGAGTGAAGACAGAAAAAATACCATTTCGGTTGCTTTTCACACAGAATAGGGGTCTAATTAGGATTTTTTTGGGGTCAACAATAATTGGTATTAAGGGCTAAAATCAGTATTAATTCACCTGAAGTGTGGGATGGTGACGGTGATTTCGATAAGCATTTTTGTCAGAAAGAGCGGGTCATATTTTTGGGACAGATCGTTCGTAATCAAATAAAGGTAATATATTATTTAACTGTTTAATCATGTTTGATTTACTGCTTAAACTGTTATTGTTGTATAATATAATATGTTTGTTTCTTTCGTGATTGTTATCATTCTTAAGATTTAAATTTAATTTGTGATGAACTTTTCGAGCCAATGGGGGGGGGGGGGATGACCCCCACTACCCCCCCCCCCCCCACCGGCTACGTCACTGCTAAATAGGAACATGCATAGGTAACGCGTCGTATATAAGGTGAAAGTGTTATATTATAATCGACGGAAAGTGAGAACTAAAGGCGGTGAGTGAGCCCTTCGAAAAAAAATACTGGTAGAATTGTCAGATAAGGATAAGGAACGCTCGAAAAGCATTTACAGGCGAGGCTGCAGTCTCAGTACTGTACTTGAGGAGAATAATCGCTGGGGTTTGGTTAAGGGTTTTGCGAGAATACGTGAAATCATACGAGAAAGGTGAGCGCAGCAGGCACTTACCTTCGACCTATACTCTTAAACCAGCCTTTTACGGGCAATTTCAAGACTTTCGCTGTCGAGCAACAACGTGAGTACCTACCTACTACAATATTGGCCGAAGAGGCAAGATTTAATACGGAATAAATGGAACGGGGAAGTAATTGAAACAGCTGTTTTTGGTGGTTTCCATCGATTTTTGGCCACCAGAAACACGGAATTAGGCTTCTATTTTTTTTTTAAATTATCTCTGATCACTGAGAGTCCATTTAACTGTCTTGATTCACCTTTTTATACCTCTCCTAAAGTTCTAAACAAATTTCTGGTGATTTCAGACAGTTTTCCAGGTTTCTGATTCATAAAAAATGAATTTTGGGAGTCAAAACTTCGTTACAACCTCAATTCTTCACTCTTTGGTCAAAATGAACTTCATACTCTTAGGACTTCTCGCCCTATTATTTAAAAAAAAAAAGGCTGCCGAGCTTTCGGCATACAATTAGGACTCAAAAGTGTTCCAAAATCGGGACACAAACTGTGTGCAAAATTTTAGAACAAAATTTAAGGTACCTAAATTTAAAGCTGAAACTTCAATTTTCCACTCTTTCGTACATTTCGACTTCATAATATATGCGGTCTCCTCGTCTCAAAAAACGTGGAAAACGATACCTCAAAAGCTCATGTTCACTGAAACACCAAAAACCCCCTATTTTTACACCCATTTTCCCCCCACAATTCCCCTGGGTGTGTTCCGATCTGGCTGCCGAGCTTCGGAGCACAACTAGGACCCAAATCGGGGCCCAAACTGTGTGCGGAAGAACGAGGATTTTAGACCAAAATTTAAGGTAAATTCAAGGCTGAACTTCAATTTTCCACTCTTTGGGCAAATTCGACTTCATATTCGGCCTCCTCGTCCTAAACACATGGAAAACGATAGGTACCTCAGAAGTTCATGTTACTAAAACACCAAAAATCCCATATTTGTACACCCATTTTTTCACCCTTGACACCCCCGGGTGTATTCCAGTCGGGCTGCAAAGTTTCGGGACACAACTAGGGCCCAGAATGGAGCCTGTGTGCTTATAATCATAAGAGTTATAATTTTAAAAAAACTACTAAAGAATAAGATAACTAATTCATCCCAACTGAGCAAAATACTAATCATAGTAGGACTAAATAATCATCAATATCATAGATAAAATGAATGTAAAAACCAAAAGTAAAAAACGATAATTATATATGTCATCATATATATATAAATTTGGCTATATAAAACAACTACAGAAGAACTATAAAACACCCTATAAAAGTAAAACGTAGGTATATAATCAAAGATAATTGATATACGATAGAAAGGGAATTTAATCTCAAAACTTCCCAATCCAAAAATAATTAATAATCATTACTTGAAAAATATAACCCCAAATAAAGGAAGAGCGAATTTTTAAGACCGAAAAAAGTAGATATGGATGATACATGGCTGAGCGAATACATTGGTGTATTACTCGCAGAATAATAAAACAAAACGGCAGATACGTAGACAGTATAATCTGAGAGCTAAAGAATTTTCGTTGAAAGATACAGTGAAACAGGATATCATTTTTATAAGCATTGCTTTCTGAATTCGTCTGCTATCCTGTGTTTCTTAAATACCTACTTGATAACCCGAAAATGGACAGTACGTGTGTGGATGTACGCCTTATGGATTATAGCACCATTTCTATGGATATACGCCATTTTTTTCCAAATCATTACAGGTCCACCAAGTAGAAAACTGCATTTACCAAACACGCTAAAATCAAGATTCGAGTGCAGGTACATACTAATTATTATTTTACTCTTATATTTCTAATTATAACTCTTTTGGTTTATTATTCTGTGAATAATACACCTATGTATTCGCTCAGCAAAAAATTTTTATAACACCCCCTCAAAATTTTTTCTTTTCCGTTTCAAGGTGCGTAGATTCCAAAACGCTGCAAATCCCTGCACAACGGTTTATTATTTTGTACAGAATACCCTTCTGTTACAGATCACAGCTCTGTGTATAGATAACCCTTCATATAATATGTACTATTCTATACATATTATGTAGATCGCAGACCCTCCGTAGGTTAGTACCTAACCCCGTACTCGTTACTAGGTACCTACCTAAATCACGAGTTAAATGTTACTAAAATAATTCTGTCGATGACAAAAAGTAACTAAAACGGCAAAAAGAAACGCAATAATGAAGTTCTAAAGGAAAATTGTTGATGTGGAGTGAAATAGACGCCCCTTCTGCGTAGATCACTGTTTTCTGTGGTCAATACCTACCCTCGTGGTCAAGTATAATGAGCCGTTGTGTAATAACTTGCCCATCAATAATACTTCAACGGTTGGTCAAGTTGCAAAAGTACCGATCAACAAAATCCAGCCCCTTCTCAGTAGATGAACCGTTGTGTAATAATTTACCGTTGTGTAATAATTTGCCGTTGTGTAATAATTTGCCATTGTGTATCAATTTACCCATCAATAACTTCAACGTTTGTTCAAGTTTCACAAGTACCTACCAACAAAATCCAATAGTCCATCACTTATCAAATGAAATAATATCGCAGAACAACCAACTCATACAGCCATCCTTGATTATAATCAGGTGCTCCCTAGTGATGATATCCGGGCCGGATTTATACCGTTTGATTCACGATCGTGTTGACGAAGCTTTTTGGTGCACAGGAACGGCTGGACGAACAATGCTCCGGGTGGTCTCAAAAAATGGTTTAGCTCAAGACAAATTTAATAACGTAAAAAAACCATACCCTTCTATCAAAAGTTTTCGAGCTACGGCGTTCTGAAAATTTCAACCCCTATTTTGAACCCCTTAGAGGTGACTGACAGTAACGTCGAGCTTCGAGGACCAACTGGGCCTTGAACGGAACCTATAACCCGAATTTCATCAATTTTGTTTCATGGTAACTAAGAAAAGTGGCCAGTACGGCGGACAGACAGAAATATTTTTATTGCATTTTCGGATTCTACGTACCTTGAAACGTAAACCATCAAATTTTGAGGGGGGTTAGAATTTTTTTTTCATTTTTTTTTTCATGCTCGATTCCAATGGTTCATTATTGAAAATAATAAACCAAAAATTTAAAAAAAACTACCCGGTAAAAGTGTAATGATATTTTTGTGATGTAGATTAGTTCAATCTCCTTAATCTCAAGTACAAACCTAGTTTTTTATTGGTGAAGTATACAGGTATGGGAATATGCCGAATTTCTCTCTTCATGGGCTCAGAAAGGGTTTGAGTTTCGGGGGCAGATAGGACTTGGGCTTGGGTTCTAGAAAGGGCATATGTACGAAATTTGACTCCAGTCCGACAATTAGGGCGCGGTGGAGGGAAAAAACACCGTAACTGGCCACTAAGCGATGAGCATAAGAAGACGTCAACTCGACATTTATTACAATAAAAATAATCGAAAATATAACAATAAAACCGCATAACATAGTACGGAGCTTTAGCAGTGGTAGAATCTTGAATGAAGGTGGTACAAAACCAAATCACAACACACAACCATTGACCGAGTTGGTAGGCAGGAACGAAATTTTCCGTTTCATTTGACCTGCCATAGTATTTTCCTGTTCATCTTCGTACCATTTCCAAATAATCATGAAAATGTACAGTTTGGAACTGCTTGTGCCACCAAAGTCGGATCTCCTGACTTGGATTCTCCAGTTTCACCTCCACATCCTACCATTTGCTATGGCTTAAACCTAGGAGAAAGTGCGTATCTCATCAGTTTGCAACAAGATAATAAATTAATAGCTATTTAGTTTTTAAAAAATGCACCTACCCCTGCGTTGCTATAAGTAGTTTTGCTACCTAAACTGTTTCATAATTACCTGTATGTTTAATGATATTTTTGTGATGTAGATTAGTTCAATCTCCTTAATCTCAAGTACAAACCTAGTTTTTTATTGGTGAAGTACACAGGTATGGGAATATGCCGAATTTCTCTCTTCATGGGCTCAGAAAGGGTACTATTGCCTCTATCACTGTTGGTGGGGAAGTAATAAACGCTATGGACAACCCACCAATGTGTGCTGATGTTTTCAATAATTTCTTTAGTAATGTGGGTCAAAATTTGGCTCGTGACTTACCTAAATTCGACACTCCCATTTCACTTGTTCCCGAAAACCTGGAGCAGGAGGTGGGTGCTATGAAGCACAGTTCCTTTAAGCTAAGCTCAGTGACAGAATCTGACATCATAAAAATGATCTTGGAATTGAAAGGTGGCTCTTCTCCAGGGTGGGACAATATAAATTGCGAAGTTTTAAAAAAGTGTAAAGATCAAATTTCTAAACCTCTTTGTTTTATTATAAATATGAGTTTCAAACTGGGTATTTTCCCTGATATCTTAAAAATAGCTGTGGTACTTCCGTTGTTCAAGGCAGGGGATAAGCAAGACGTTAGTAATTATAGGCCCATTTCCCTAGTGAGTAGCATCGCAAAAATTTTTGAAAAATGCTTCAAGCAGCAGTTAGTACGATACTTAGAAACTAATAAGTTGTTGTATGAAGACCAATATGGTTTTCGTACGGGGAGAAGCACCCAAGACGCGACGTGTAAATTGAATTCTTTAATAATGCAAGACTTGGACAAGGGTAAAAAACCGTTAGCAATATTTATAGATCTTAAGAAGGCTTTTGATACCATCTCCCACGACAAATTGCTGAAAAAAATGGAAAATTTAGGAATCAACTCTACACCTCTAGAGTGGGTCAGGAGTTACTTATTCAATAGAACTCAATGTGTGAAGTTAAATGGAGTTCAGGGTTCGTTCAATACTTTAGGTGAGTTCGGGATCCCACAAGGCACCGTACTTGGACCGATTTTTTTCATCTTGTACATAAACGAAATTGGGTTCCTAGCTGCTGGGGGTAAGACGATATTGTTTGCTGATGATTCAGTATTATATTTTTCCTCAGGCAGCTGGACCAGTACCGTTGAACTTGCTGAAAGGGGGTTCCAAATTATTAACTCATGGTTAATTGAAAATAAATTAACGTTAAATTTAAATAAAACCGTATGGCTCCCGTTTGCTTTAGCATCGGCATCTAGTCCTCCGTTAAGCTTAAAATTGAACTTACATGGACCAAAGTGTGACATTTATACTTGTTTGGATTGTCCGCCTGTGACTAGATCTGAAAAAACGAAATACCTAGGTATCCATATGGACAGTAATATGAAATGGTCTACCAACATAAGCTATGTTACTAGACGACTCCGTAAACTTATCTTCGTTTTTTCACGCCTGAAAAGAATATTAAACTTGAAACTAATGAAGTTGCTCTACCACGCATTAGTGCAATCAGTTCTATTGTATGGACTTCCAACTTGGGGTGGGACATACATCTCTACTCTGAAACCTGTAATCATAGCACAAAAAATGTTGATAAGAATTATTAGTGGAAGTAAATGGACAGCGCATACCGAACCAATTTTTAAAACGTTAGGAATTTTGAATTTTGATAATTTATTGCAAATGAATAACATAAAACAGATATTAAAAGAGAAACTGTTCATTCATCCTCAACACGAAATTACTACTAGATATAAGACTAATAAATTTATCTGTGTCCCCCCATTCCAAACGACGGCAGCCCAAAACTCTTACTGTTACAAAGGAATTTTATCTTTTAATAAATTGCCTACTTTATTAAAAACTAAACTGCTAGACTCACCAATAAATTCTTGTTCTATTTTGAAGAAACACTTCTTAACAAATTAGCATGCTTAGATTTATACAATTTAATTAGTTCTCATGTAATTGATTTTTCTGTCGTTTCACATTATCTCTACCACTAGTTTTCAAATGTAAACTTACTCAAGCTGTATTGAGCAATAGGTTTATTAATTGTGTTATATGTCAATAATTATAAATACAATTATACACCATAAAATAATATAATTTACATGTTACCAATGAGTGCTTGATTAATGTTGCAAGTTGGTACATTTAAAAAAAATAAAAATAAAACAAAATGTTTAGCCGACTCTTCCCCCTAACGCGGGCAACATGCTCTTATTGGGGGATAATATTTCCGTTACCATCTAAGTTACATTGTGTATATTTATTTTTATTTTGTGGAAATAAAATTCATTTCATTTCATTTCATTTTCACTTTGTAGTTATTTAAAGAAATATTACTTACAATAAATCAAAATAACAAAGTCGCACGTACCTTTAGTAGTGTGTACAATCCGAGAATGAAGGTAGAATCCAGTTCGTAGCACAAACCGCATACACAACCACTGATCAACGCGGGCCAATCAGTGCACAAACGTTATTCATCGGATTGCCCGTATCACTTCGCGGTCAATCGGCGGATAATACCGAGGCGATTCGAGAAAAAACACAAAAACACAATAATCTAGTCCAGGAATTATTGTTTAAAGATGAATTTTGACGAAAAACTACCACAAACCTACCATCCGTCGCGGGTGATCGAGGGACTGACTAATAGAGAGGGGCGGCAAGGTGGGGAAGGTGGTGGGGAGGGGAAAGTAGGCACTTAGGTACTTGTAACTTGTAGCTTTACCTGTTTTTACCCTTTTCCAAAAAAATCCACGAAATGAGTGAAGTTACCAATCTACGTGGCACTGGGTCTGCCCGCCAGAGCTTAAACTCTCCAGATGTAGGTTAATACTTGGAATTTTCCATCTATTTTATTGGAATTGGTCATTAATGCGATCTTGAATTTCAATAAACCACCAATAGTTGTATAGTTGGTGTTTTAATCGTTCCAAGTAACTACATCATGTTGTGAACTGATGCCCTCCTGGCACAACCAGTGCCACATAGATTAGTAACTTGTATATTATTTCTTCGATTGTTTGAAGCAGTTAGGAAAAGAAAAACACAATGAAAATTCAGGTAAAAAAATAAATGAATAAATAAATAAATCAATAAAAATCGAGTGAATACCTACCCCACCACGCCCAGCCACATCACCTTCCCCACCCTGCCTCCCCTCACCATTAGTCAGTCTGGCCGGATCAACCGCGACGGATGGTAGGTAAGTGGTAGTTTTTATTCCAAATTCATCATAGAAGAATAATTCCTGGACTAAATTTTACTGTGTTATTGTGAGTTTTCTCCTCGAATCGCTTCGGTATCCGCCGATTTAATCGGGAGAAGTGATATGGGCAATTCGAAAACCAACGTGGGTGCATTGTCGGCCCGCGCCGATGATGATTGTGTTCAGTGCTGCGATTTGGATTCCACCACCTTCATTCTCCGACCGTCCAATACTAAAGGTACCGTAAAATTATGTTATTTAGGTTTATTCTAAGTAATATTTTCTTTATAATTTATCATGTCGAGGATAGTAATTATGAATTTAGGTACCTATCTACCTACTCGGAAGTTTCGACCTATTTGATTTGAATTTCCAAAAACCATCTATAAGAGTTTTTAGTGTTCTCATCGTTCCGAGTACCTGTGTGAATCAGGAGAATCGTCGCTCTGGTGGCACAGCCCATGCCACGTAGACATACCTACCTACCTTACCTACACATTTCTTCAACTGTTTTGAGCAGTTCCGAACCGAAAAATACAATGAGTATTCAGATAAATGAAAGGAGAAAATATTAAGTAAATATACCTACCAAGGCCCACCCTGCTGATACTTTCTGAAGTCAGTCCGTTGATCACCCGCTACTGGTTGGTATGCGGTCGTCAAAATGCGTCTTTATTCCTGGATTACATTATATATAAATTATTTTTGGTGTGCTTTCTCCTGGAATCGTCTCGGTATTATCCGCCGAATAACCGCGAGAAGTGATATGGACACTCCGATACCTTAAGTGAGTGCAGGTTGGCCTGTATTGATCAGTGTTTTAGCGAATTTTCAAAGAAAATGAAGCTATTGCAATGGCTTCGAAATTTAAATAATATAAATTTTCGGAAATTTTCTTCATAGAAATCCGTTTCAGACCATTCTAAAACGATTCCTGAAATTTAAAACTTTTTTATATGTATATATATATATTTATATATATATGTGTCACTCCAGACGATAACTCTCGATAGAATTGAGATAAACAGCTCAAATTTGCACAAAAAATCTATCTTGGCAATCGAAAGGCTAAGTTCGAAGATGGGCGAAATTGGCCTACTCTAAGGAGGGTTTTGGCGCATTTAAAGTGCGCAAAAATTACCCAAAAATCCCCAAAATGTTATTTTCCAACAAGTGACCCCTCATTTTAAAGGTTTTTGCACGCTGAACACGATGGTGGAATCGGATTTTAGATATCTTGATCCGTTCTCAAATTAGAGCATTTAAAGTGCGCAAAAATTACCCAAAAATCCCCAAAATGTTATTTTCTAACAAGTGACCCCTCATTTTAAAGGTTTTTGCACGCTGAACACGATGGTGAAATCGGATTTTAGATATCTAAATCCGTTCTTAAATTAGAGCATTTAAAGTGCGCAAAACCTACCCAAAACCCAAAACGGTAGAATCAGGATGGACAAAACGTACAAATTAAAATAAATACGAAGAGAATATACATAGAAAACCAAATTTTAGACCGAAGTTTTCCTTTATTCAAAACCATAGCCATTAATTCGAATATTTCTTTGAAAATTCGCTCATTAAGTCATGCTGCATGACTGGGTTTTTTTATTATTAGTGCTGCGATTTGGGTTCTACCACCTTCATTCACGGATCATCCGCTACTAAAGGTAAGTACAACTCTGTTATTTCCCTTTATTTTAAGTCGTATTTCCCTGTAACTATGAACAGGAGAGTCGTAAAATCACGAATTTAGGTATCTACTTGGGAGGTTCTACATATTATTTGATTGAACTTCGTGGTTAACACGATCGTGAATTTCTAAAAACTACTGATAAGTGACCTATACGGTGTTCTCATCGTTCCGAGTACCTGTGTGAATCAGGAGAATCGTTGCTCTGGTGGCACAGCCCATGCCACGTAGACATACCTACCTACCTTACCTACATATTTCTCTAATTGTCTAAATAAGTTACGAACCGAAAAATAAATTGAGAATTCAGATAAATGAAAGGGGAAAATATGAAGTAAAAATACCTACCAAGGCCCACCATGCTGATACTTTCTGAAGTCAGTCCCTAGATCGCCCGCTACTGGTTGGTATGCGGTAGTTTTTCGTCAAAATTCATCTTTAAACAATAATTCCTGGACTAGATTATAAATTTTGGTGTGTTTTCTCCTGGAATTGCCTCAGTATTATCCGCCGAATAACCGCGAGAAGTGATATGGACACTCAGATACCTCAAGTGAGTGCAGGGGGCCTATTCACTAAGCCAAAGAAATATCTCTTTCAGGGGG
This sequence comes from Leptopterna dolabrata, assembly GCA_954871275.1. Lineage (NCBI taxonomy): Eukaryota > Metazoa > Arthropoda > Insecta > Hemiptera > Miridae > Leptopterna > Leptopterna dolabrata. Next base: position 3,697,446 of record OX940989.1, on the reverse strand, counting down.
CCTATTCACTAAGCCAAAGAGACATCTCTTTCAGGTCCGACTCTCTCTTTTGGCAAAATAGATTTTTATAGTATCCATGACAGGGTTATTCAGTAACTTTTAAAAGAGAGAGTTGGCGGCCATCTTGGCATTCTCGATCTCTTTAAGAGAGACAGCTAATTAGGTGTCTTTCCTCGATTTCACAGTGATCATGTAATATCCTCGTTCATCCACAACCACATCGGTAATTTTGATCGTGTTTTTTTTTCATTTCATAATGTTTTTCATCATAAAGTTTTTCATTTTATAAAGATTAAATTTTTAATTTCAATTTTAATTAAAAATATATACATAATTATTGATTCATGAGTAAAAACGTCCAAGTAAGGGTTGAGGTAGGTACCTACCTACCTAAGAGTGGCCGTTCATTAGGTGTAGATATAATACAAGCATTAAGCCCCCTTATTCGACTTTTTCTGTTTATAATTGAGACTTTTTTCGATTTCATTTAAACTTATATCCGATTCGTGAGTAAAAACGTCCAAGTATGGACTGAGGTAGGTAGGTACCCATTGAATAGGTATTACTAAGAAACGCGTTCATTATTAAGGAATTAAACTCCCGGGGGCACAAACATCTCGCACTTCATGGATACTATGGCATTTTCGTGTATTAGGATCCACATCTCTTTCTCAAGGTCTCTAGAGCTATTCAGTAAAATAGACGAACCGGGGAGACATTGGAAGAGACTGTCTCCCAGGGGAGACTATCTCTCGCGGGAGATTTTCAAAATAGATAATCTCTTTCCACTATATATTTTAGTGAATAGGACTCTCTCTTTTGGAAAAATGGATTTTTATAGTATCCATGACAGGGTTATTCCGTAACTTTTAAAAGAGAGAGTTGGCGGCCATCTTGGCATTCTCGATCTCTTTAAGAGAGACAGCTAATTAGGTGTATTTCCTCGAAAGAGAGAGTCTATTTCTCGTTTGTTTCACAGTGTTCCTGTAATATCCTCGTTCATCCGCAACCGCATCGGTAATTTTGATCGTGTATTTTTTTCATTTCTTAAAGTTTTTCATTTCATAAAGATTAAATTTTTCATTTCAATTTTAATTAAAAATATATACATAATTATTGATTCATGAGTAAAAACGTCCAAGTACGGGTTGAGGTAGGTACCTACCTTCCTAAGAGCGGCCGTTCATTAGGTGTAGATATAATACTTAAGCATTAAGCCCCCTAATTCGACTTTTTCTGTTTATAATTGAGACTTTTTTTTAATTTCATTTAAACTTTTATCCGATTCGTGAGTAAAAACGTCCGAGTATGGATTAAGTTAGGTAGGTACCCATTGAATAGGTATTACTAAGAAATGCGTTCATTATTAAGGAATTGAACTCCCGGGGGCACAAACATCTCGCACTTCATGGATACTATGGCATTTTCGTGTATTAGGATCCATATCTCTTTCTATGAAATGTCTCTGGAGCTATTCAGTAAAATAGACGAACCCCCCGGGAGACATTGGAAGAGACTGTCTCCCAGGGGAGACTATCTCTCGCGTGAGATTTTCAAAATAGATAATCTCTTTCCACTATATATTTTAGTGAATAGGCCCCCAGGTTGGCCAGTATTGATCAGTGTTTTTGATTATTAGTGATGCGATTTGGGTTCTACCACCTTCATTCACGGATCATCCGCTACTAAAGGTAAGTACAACTTTGTTACTTCCCTTGATTGTAAGTAATATTTCCTTATAACTATAAACGTGAGTGTAACAAAATCACGAATTTAGGTATCTGCTTGGCAGTTTCTACCTATTTGATTGAACTTCGTGATTAACACGATCTTGAATTTCCAAAAACTACTGATAAGTGACCTATACGGTGTTCTCATCGTTCGGAGTACCTGTCTGAATCAGGAGAATCGATCCTCTGGTGGCACAGCCCATGCCACGTAGACATACCTACCTACCTTACCTACACATTTCTTCAACTGTTTTGAGCAGTTATGAACCGAAAACATTGAAAATGATATCTCAGAAGCTCATGTTACTAAACATGTTACTAAAACGCAAAAAGTAACTATTTTGGTTTATTATTCTGTGAATAATACACCGATGTATTCGCTCAGCAAAAAATTTTTATAACACCCCCTCAAAATTTCTTCTTTTCCGTTTCAAGGTGCGTAGATTCCAAAAATGCAATGTCCGTCCACCGTACGCCGTATCACGTGTACCGGCTTCATTTTCGATCAAAAAAATTCGTTCTTTCGCACACATGCTCCATTTGGGCCCTAGTTGTGTCCCGAAACTTTTCAGCCCGATCGGAATATACCCAGGGGTGTTATGAGTGAAAATGTGTGTAAAAATAGGTACTTTTTGCGTTTTTGCAACATGTTAGTAACATGAGCTTTTGAGGTATCTTTTTCCATGTTTTTGGGGACGAGAAGACCGAATATGAAGTCGATTTTGACCAAAGACGCGGAAATTGAGGTTTTACCAAAGGTTCAGCTCCCAAAATTGGTTTTTTATGAGTCAAAAACCTGGAAAACTGTCTGAAATCACCATCAATGTGTATAAGAACATTAGAAAAAGTGTAAACAGGTGAATCAAGACCATTATATGGCACTACCGATGATCAAAGATGATCTGAAGGGACAAAAAAAAAGCGTGCCTATTTCATGTTTTGGGGGCCAAAATTGGTGGAAATCATCAGAAATAGCTATTTCAACCATTCTACATGAAAGAAACAATAAATTTAACAGCCAACAAGAATCTCTAGAACGTCAATAGAATAATAAACCCATGTGACAAGGACTTTGCAGCGTTTTCTTCTCATGTTTTCACTTCTTTTGAGAAGTCCTTGAAAAGTTGGTGAAAATTAGTGTTTACACAATTTCGTTCATATACCTACATATTTTATTCATAGCACCATCTGCACAATGAATTATGGATTTAAATTATATTCAGGATATGACGTCATCTGTCATGCTATAGCGCAATCCGCTGTTCAAACAGAGCTCTGAGCAAATAAGTACACTGCAACAGTTTGATCGCCAGTATTGACGTGGCAGTCGACATGTGCACACAACAACGACACAATCAGTATGAAGAAATAATTGACTACTGTTGAATATTACTGAATAAATACATCATTAGCTCATTGTTTCTCTATCTTAGCTGTTGGCTTGTCTCCTTCTATTTCTACCTAAAACACTATTATTTTAAATAACAATTATTATTAATGTCATAGTACTCCTCAAGTACTACACTCCTATGTAATTTTATACGATTTAGCCAATTAAACGAGGAGAACGACGAGCTGAGTGACGCCTCGGGGAAAGGACCAGAAGGGTCCTCTCCATCGAGCTCTCAACGTATCTCAATGATCATTAACATACGGGGGGGGGGGGGGGGGGCACCTTTATAAACGGTCTGGCTCGCCCAGCTCTTCATTCGACCGGCCACTCTCTGACTTGCGACTTCTCTCTCAACCCCCTTCCTTGCACCTGCTGTGGTGATAACCGCGGGGTGCTCCCTCCTCTAATACTCCCACTGGTGGTAACAGCGGGGTATTAGCCTTCTTCTTCCTGGCGTCAGCTGTGGTGATAACCGCGGGATGCCTCTCTCTCCTCTAGCGTATTCGCTGTGGTGATAACCGTGGGGTACTCCCTCCTCTGGTGGTAACCGCGGGGTATTAGCCTCCTTCTTCCAGGCGTCAGCTGTGGTGATTAACCCCGGGACGCCTCTCTCTCTTCTAGTACTCGCTGTGGTGATAAATAGGGACTGGAATTTGCATAAGTGTTTTTTATGGTGCATATCGTTCTAGTTTTTAGTTTTGAGGGTATCTGAAGCATTTAGCGTGTGTTCAATTGAAATTGAAATAGCATATTTTGTTCGATTTCGGAGATTTTTGCATATTTTGTCCGTTTTGTGCATATTTCTGTATTTTTAATCAAAATTGGGGAATTTCCCTATTTTTCGACATTCCAATCGCCAAATCCTCCGAGGAGGTTTCTGAAAAGGGGTCACGGATATTCTTAGGCCATTCATCGTTTAATCCGTGTACCTGGTAGGGCTTAGGCGCGCCCTTTTACCATTTATCCCTGAATGGGATTGCCATTCACTTTCGGGCTATAAATACGTCACAATTGACAATTTGGAAAAATCAATTGTGATCCAGTGCTATAATTGCGATAGCGAGTGACTTTTTTGTATAAATGTAAATATTGTGTACCTTTTCATTCCATTTTCTTCCTTCATCCTTTTCTATAATTTTTCAAGGACGAGATAATAACTGGAAAAAAATACTGTATAGACTACCTTGTATACATCTCACAGCAAAATTTAGCATATTTTGTCCATTTTGAGTGTATATTTGGGCCAAATTTTGTGCATATAATTTCCAGTCCCCAGTGATAACCGTGAGGTGCTAGCCTCCTCTTCCACTAACGCCTGCTGTGGTGATAACCGCGGGGCGCTAGACCTCCTTCAACATATCCAAACCTTCCTCTACCAATCACCACAATTGATTAAAAAATAAATATATAAATGAACCAAGCTACCCACAACACAACAAGCTACATTGCGGTTACATAAATCATGCCCGTAACTTACGACCACCTTGTACATTTTGGATTGGAGATCAGCTGAACCCATATACCTGGAACAAAAATAAAATCAATTAGCCATTCAAATATTAATTCACCAAAATAATTTATTAGACAAAATGACAACCACTGGATTAATGTTTCCCTGGTTAGTGAACCAATTTGAATACATAGAGGAAGTGGTGGTAATATAGAACCCTGCGAGTAGTATGAAACCCCCTTTGCACCCCTTTTCTCGTAACAAAATTTATTTTTGACTCAACTACCTGTTGTTCTATATTGATTTTTGCTAGAAAAAAAAAATCAAATACATTTAAAAAATAGGTAATAAATAAGTACATTTTAAAAACTAATGCGTTGCATATTACCCGCACTTCAACCAGAGACACAACTGACGTTTTTCATAAAATTGATAAGTAGTTGGAATTTGGCTTTTCTATACTTATTAGCAGGTACTCAAATGCCTTTTTTGTCTATTTTAATGCCTTTTCTCCACTCAACTTAGTTGGCAAAGCTCAATTCACTTTTTTGAGCATACATATGTAGGTACTGCGCTCTCAACTGAGCTTGATGCCTGCATACACCCTGATCTTTACGGCAAATTGTATAGCAAATTTTATGGCAACATCGCAGAACGCTCCGGAAGGTCTCAAAAATTCTTTAAAAAATCAAACTGTTTAAAAATGGGAGAAAACACTCAAAATAAAACTTTCCCAGACAGGGACAATCAGGATATTTCAACCCCTCTTTTGAGGGGTCACTCAACCCTTACAGTTGAGTGACAGTAACGCCGAGCTTCGAGGTCCAACTAGAGCCCAAACGGGACCCATACACCAAATTTCGCGAATTTTGGTTCATGGGAACTAAGCAAAAAGCCGCGGACAGTTGACGTACGGAAATATTTTTATTCGATATTCGTGTTCTACGTCCCTTGAAACGTAAACCATGAAATTGGGGGGAGGTGTTAAACAAATTTCATTATTGAAAGGTTCATTATTGAAAATAATAAACCAATAATAATTATAAGGTTGAAAATTATTGAAAATAATACACCAATATTATTGAAAATAATAAACCAATATTATTGAATTCAATAGTAAACCAATATTACTGAATTCAATAATAAACCAATATTATTGAATTCAATAATAAACCAATATTATTGAATTCAATAATAAACCAATATTATTGAATTCAATAATAAACCAATATTATTGAATTCAATAATAAACCAATATTATTGAAAATAATTTAATTAAATAATAATTATTGAATTCAATAATAAACCAATTAATAATTCTATAATAATTATTGAATTCAATAATAAACCAATTAATAATTCAATAATAATTATTGAATTCAATAAGACCAATTCATAATTCAATAATAATGATTAAATTCAATAATAATAATTGAATTCAATAATAATAATTGAATTCAATAATGATAATAATTGAATTCAATAATAATAATTGAATTCAATAATAATAATAATTGAATTCAATAACAGACCAATTCATAATTCAATAATAATTATTGAATTCAATGATAGACCAATTCATAATTCGATAATAATTATTGAATTCAATAATTATTATTGAATTCAATAATTATTATTGAATTCAATAATTATTATTGAATTCAATCATAATTATTCAATAATAATTATTAAATTCAATAATAAACCAATATTATTGAAAATAATAAACCAATAATTATAAGATTGAAAATAATAAACCAATTATTATAAAGTTCATTATTGAAAATAATAAACCAAAAGAGAATGTAAAATTTAAGAATTTATTGTCAATAAGTAAATCAGTCAGAATTACGGTTTTATTGGTACAGCTATACTTAGGTGTCCCTGAAAAATATGGTAACCTTCACACTCAACTCGCGTCGCACGACGGTTGTGTACGTTTTCGTACGACCAATGCAGCATGTCCGTATACACGGCTTTTCACGACACATTTGAGCTCGAACTCATAACATCGTGAGAGCCGTTTTCCGTTGTATTATTTTTACGCTTTCGCATTTAACACGTTCAGGACGCGGAAGACGGAGGTGTATCACGATCTCAAGAGAAAAACCCCCTTCCAAGGTTCGCTAGTTTTACAGCTCCTCAAACCCAACAAACGGCCGGTTCGAAAGTCTTTTTTTTTCCGCGGTTCATCGGTCACAAAGGACTTCTTGTGACAGAGAGGCGCTCGGGCCTGTTACTTTCACTTGTAATGCTCTCGTTTCCGCCTGGGGATTCGTCGTAAGGAGGCAGTAGGTTATGAGTAGGCAGCTGTTCACCATACGTACGGTGCATGAAAAGAAGGACCAGTGGAACTGTTCCTCGACGAGAACGTTCTAAATACCATTCAAGGTGTTCCTGTTTCTTATTCTACATGTTGGTTTAAGCTGATTATATTTTGAGGACACCGAACGTTAGATATCAAGAAAACGACAATTCACTGCACAAAACTATAACAGGTATTTTCGAATATTAAAAAAAACTCGATGATTATTTTTCGTGTTGTTGGAAGCGTTACAAAGAAATCGTCAACACTTCATGTTAGCGCATGCGCAGACGAAAGTTACGGTCCGATTCCGATGAAATTCATATGGAACTATCAAAGTACTATTCCTGCCTACACACGGCATTCCTACGTTTTCTTCTGTGCGATTTTCTTCATTATACTTGCTGGGCTTGTTCCCGTTATATGTCTAATAGTTTTAGCGTTGTGACAGCATAATATATTATGGAGTACAATTTTGTCTGAAGCTTTTATTGATCTTCCTTCATTTTGTGGCGAGTTTATTTACTTCATACGGTTTGTTTGATTATGAGAACGTTGCAAATCATTAGGTATTGAATGGCTTATTATGGAAATTACAGTCAATAGTAATTTCCAAAAAGCCCAGCTTAGAAAATAGTAATTTAGTAATGAAACCATACAAGAAAACTAGATACCAGTCAGACGCTAAAAACTAACCTGATACCCTGACAGGATTCAGCCAAAATTTTGCTGTAACCCGATTTGATCCAGCAGCCGACTATTCTGCCAAGCAAACCTTGTAGTTGAAGAAATAGATTTAGAAGGAAAAATACACTGCCAAGGTGATGGCACAGGAGCTTCCTCGTCACAATCAGAGTGACCCATTATAAAATAGAACAGACTCGGAAGCAAAATAACATAACATTACATTACATTACATTACATTACATTACATTACATAACATTACATAACGTTAAATATACATATTACATAACATTACATTACATAACATAACATTACATGAAATATACATATTATACATAACATGACTTCTGTCGTGAGTCCCTCCCGGGAACACTCAACTACAACCTTAAAGCTCTCACCAATATTCCTATGTAAAAATTACCTTCCGCTAATAAACATCTGAGTGGGGAGACAGGCGACAGAATCCGGGGGACACAACCTGGTGCCCCACTACCAGCTCCCAACAGGGAGCTGGAGGGAGAGGACTCCAAGTCCTATATAACCCCGGATCCTGAAGCTCTCTCTTCTCTCTCTACCTTCCTCCTCCCAGATGCCTGGTGGTATCCGCCGCTCTGGGAATTCACCTCCTACCTTCTCCTCTTGTCTACATCGGTGGATATCCGCCGCCTAGACAAGCACCTTCCTTCCTTCACCTACATCGGTGGATTACCGCCGCCTAGGTGAATTTCCTTCCTCTCGCCTACATCGGTGGATTACCGCCGCCTAGACGAGATTCCTTCCTTCACCTACATCGGTGGATTACCGCCGCCTAGGTGAATTTCCTTCCTCTCACCTACATCGGTGGATTACCGCCGCCTAGGTGAAATTCCCTCGCTCTCATCTATTCATTCCTTCACGCCACCGTGATGATAAATTTAAATTCATCACAGTGGTGAACCCGACGTTCATCCAACCTTCTATCTACCCTTCCTACCTTCTTACCACCTCATGTGTCGCCCCAGTCTAGTTCGGTGTCCCGAATTTTAAATTCACATTTAAAATAGTCAGTATAAATTCGCAATTTTTTGGCCCACCCGCAACCGCTCACTCAGCTCTCAACTCTCCGCCACAAACACATCCGCTGCCGCAAATTGCGAAGTTTCAAATTCAATCACTCAAATTGAATTTTGTTTACAGACGCCTCCGCCATGGACCCGAACTCACCATCGCCGCCGCTCCTCCGGCCGTCCCTACTGCAGCCGCCGACCGCTGCGACTTCTGACGCAACCGACAACCCCTTCACAAGCCTCTCACCACCCGGCTCCACCGCATCCGCCGCCGCCGCTGCCGCCGCCGCTGCCGCCGCCGCTGCAGCTGCCGCACACGCCGCCGCCGACGTCACGACGGCCTCGGCGTCATTCCCGCTATCGCTGCCCCCCTTCTACACGCACGACCCCGCACTCTGGTTCTTCCAGGTCGACGCTGCGTTTTCTGCCGCCAACATCCGCAGCCAGCGTACCCGCTACTCCCGCATCATCTCCCTGTTACCATATGAGATCCTCCTGCAGACGTCTGACATCTCCCCCGACGCCACGGCCGCCTACGACGACCTCCGCGGCCGCCTCATCAACTTATACCAGCCCTCCAAGATCGCACGTGTCGCAGCGCTATCCCAGCCCCAACATCTCGGCGATTTGAAGCCCTCCCACCTGTACCGTCGCCTACGTCATCAGCTACACGACGTCGTGACGGCCGACATCGCTCGAACGTTCTGGCTGCGAGCCCTCCCCCACCCCATCCAGATGGCGCTCGCCAGCCACCTCGACGGACCGGACGAGCCGCTACTCCGTCTAGCCGACACGGTTTACGACCTCGCCGCGGCCGCCAGCGTCACGGAGGTCGCCGCACCCCGCTTCCCCACCCCACGCAGGGACCGGTCACCGTCTGAAGAGCGCCGCCGGCCCCCCTCCCTCCACCGGCGCCGCTCCCTCTCCGTCGATCGCCGGCCAACCCCCTCCTCCGACCACCGACGCCAGCGCTCGGCCGACCGCCGCACCGTCTCCCCCGCCCAGCAACGGAGGGGGAGGTCCCCAAAAACGGCGCCCCCCCCCCAACTCCGCGCGCCCCACCAGGACCTACCTCCCGGCGGACCCCCCCCACCGATGTTTCTACCATGTGAACTTCGGTGGGGAGGCCCGCAAATGCCAGCCCCCCTGCTCCTACTCCACCAAGCAGGGAAACGCGGACGCCCGCCGGTAAATCCGGCGGGCCCCCCTCCTCGCCAACACGGGGGGGACCACCACCGACCCCTCCCCGCCCGCATTCACACCACCTCCACCGAACCTCGCTACCCCTCCTACGCCGCCGCCACGGCTGCCAACCTCCCGGCCGCATCTGACGGCGCCGCTAAACGCACCACCTCTCCATCAACTGACCCCCCACCCCGAGTCAGCCCCTCCAAGCCCGCCTCCAGGGCAGCCAACCTTCCGGCCGCCACTAGCGCCGCCGCTACCGTTCCCCCACCCCGGAACGGCCCCTCCAAGCCCGCCTCCAGGGCAGCCACCCTCCCGACCGCCACTAGCGCCGCCGCTACCGTTCCCCCACCACGGAACGGCCCCTCCAACCCCGCCCCCAAGACAACCACCCCTCCGGCCGCCACTCGCGCCGCCACTACCGTTCCCCCTCCCCGGAACGGCAAAAAATTCCCCCGCGTCTCCTTCGCGGGGGACCAACCACCGCCATCGCACCCGCCCATCACCTCGGACGAACCAAGCCCCCCCCCTCCGACGGACCCCAACACCTCAGCAATTCTACCTCACTCCGCCCCAGCTCACCAACGCCTGTTCTTGAAATGCTCGAAAACGCACGTCCCGTTCCTCGTCGACACAGGGGCGGCGCTCTCTATATTCCCCAATAATATTCTCCGGCGACAGGCGCGTTGTTACCGGCAACTCCTCTACGCCGCCAACGGTACCACCATCCCCTCGTACGGGACGTACCGCTCATCAATTCATATGAGCGGGCTCGCGTACGAGTGGGAATTTACCGTGGCGGACGTAGAGAAAGCTATCCTGGGGGCCGACTTCCTCGCCTATTTCGGCCTCCAGGTAGACGTCCGTAACGCGCGCCTGCTCGACCCCTCCACCCAGAAACCCATCCCCGGGTTCATTCATGCGGTGGATCGGCCCCCGTCCCAGTTTGAACAACTCCTCCTCCACTACAAACCCCAGCGCCGCCCCTCAGCCCACATCTCACAGACCCAGCACTACATAGAAACCTCTGGCCCCCCAATATCCGCAAAAGCACGACGCCTCCACCCCCTCCAACTCTCACAGGCCCGCAAACACTTTGATCTTCTCATCAAGGAGGGCATTATCCGTCCCTCCAAATCCCCGTGGGCTTCTCCACTACATATTGTGCAGAAGCCTAACGGGGATATCCGCCCATGCGGCGACTACCGCCGCCTCAATGCCCGTACAACCCCAGACCTTTACAACGTCCCACATCTCCGGGATTTCTCTTCCCACCTCCACAACACAACCATCTTTTCTACACTCGACATCTCTCGTGCCTTCCATCACATTCACATCTACCCCCCTGACGTTCCTAAAACAGCTATCATCACCCCTTTCGGCCTGTTCGAGTATATCAAAATGGGTTTCGGCCTCCGTAACGCTGCCCAAACATGGCAGCGTTACATGGACAACATACTACGAGGCCTACCCTTCGTCTTCTGTTTTTTGGACGACGTACTGATCGCTTCCCGAGACCCAAATGAACACCTCGCACACCTGAAACAGGTTCTTGACATCTTCGCCGCCGAGGGCCTCACCATTAACACTCCGAAATGCGTCCTCGCCCAGCCCTCCGTCCGCTGCCTCGGCCACCAGGTTTCGTCCGAAGGTATAAAACCCCTACCGGACAAAGTGCACACCCTCACCGATTTCCCACAACCCAACACTGTCTCAGAACTCCGCCGTTTCCTGGGTATGTTGAACTTTTACCGTAGACACATCAAACACGCAGCACAACACCAACAACCACTCATACACGCTATCCCACAACCGGCAAAGAAAAACGATAAACGCCCCATTTCCTGGACCCCCGCCCTCACTACCGCCTTCCAACAATGCAAACAGGACCTAGTTGACGCCGCTCTATTGGCCCATCCCGATCCCCATGCCCCCCTCTCCATCACCACAGATGCGTCCGACTGGGCCATCGGGGCAGTACTCCACCAACACACCGGCGCCACCCCCCAACCTCTCGGCTTTTTCTCTAAAACTCTGTCCCCCACACAAAAAAATTATTCCACCTTTGACAGAGAACTCCTCGCCATCCACGAAGCCATCAAACACTTCCGTGACTTCGTGGAGGGCAGGCAGTTCTCTGTCATAACCGACCACAAGCCCCTCACCCACGCCCTCCTCCAAAACCGAAAATCAGCCTCCCCCCGTCGCCTCCGGCAACTCGAATTTATCGGACAATTCACGTCCGATATTCGTTATTTGCCGGGGGCCGACAACTGCGTCGCCGACGCACTCTCCCGCCCCACCCCTGCGCCGGTGGCGGAGTTACTGCCCTTCCCTTCCCCGCAAACCCTCAAAAACCACCAAACTCCTACCTCCGATCCCGCACTTTCCAATCTCATCTCCGCCTCAAAATTGGAGCAGCTGCCTCCCCTAGATCTCTGGTGCGACGTATCGGCCGACACACCGCGCCCGTACGTCCCACCGGAGCTAAGGAGGCAGTTGTTCCTACATTACCACTCCCTCCATCATCCCGGCATTCGGGCAAGCCGGGACCTCATCAAAACGCGGTACTTCTGGCCCCATATGAACACGGATATACGTACCTGGGTTCTTGGGTGCCAGAAGTGCCAGCAATTCAAGGTCTCGGCTCACCCCCATGTACCTCCTCAACCTATCCCCGATTCTCTCCCGTGGGAACACGTCCACTTGGATCTGGTCGGCCCTCTTCCCCCCTCCGAGGGGAAGAGGTATTGCCTCACCATGATCGACCGTGCGACAAATTGGGTAGAGTGTATCCCACTCGCCCACATTACCGCGGACGCCGTCGCCGCGGCCTTCCTCAATCAATGGATCAGCCGCTACGGTTGTCCGCGGACACTCACGGTCGATCAGGGGAGGCAATTTGAATCAGCCCACTTTGCCGACCTGCTCCGTTCCCTCGGGATTCAGAAAATCCGCACCACTCCCTATCACCCCCAATCCAACGGGAAAATAGAGCGGTGGCACTCGGTCCTCAAGCAAGCCATCTCCACATCAGCCACTTCCCCTTCATGGACCAAAACCCTCCCATACGTTCTACTTAGCCTCCGCACTTCCGCCCGTCCTTCAGACAACACAAGTCCCGCACAACACGCATTCAGAGACCCCATTCGTTTACCGGCCGACATTTTCCCTCCACACAACACCCCGTCCATTAACAGGGAACCGTTACACACCTCAACACCGACAAACGACACCACTTACCCAAAACGCTTTTACACTTCCACGCATATGTACTTGAAAGAGCCCGGCATGCATAAAACCTTTCAGCCCCTTTATGCCGGGCCCTTTCAAGTCATCCGCACAACACCGACCACCGCGACCCTGCTAATGGACGGGAAACCCCACACCGTCCCTTTTGCCCGCTGCAAGCCCGCCCCTGTTCTCCCTCAACCAACGTCCACTATCAGTCTCCCGCCGTCTGTTTGCAATGCAACACCTCTCTCCACCAAATCAGTCTCCCCCGTCGCCGTTTCCGGATTTCGATTCGGATCCGGAAATGGCGGCGATACTCCGGGACGTGTACGTCCCGGACCCGCTCTCCCCCCTACCCCCTTCGCCCGGACCAACATCATCGCTTCAATTTTTCCCGCGAAGGATTTCTGGACTTCCTCCCCGGCCCCGGCGGTGGAAGTACCCCCAGTGGCGCATACTGCGCGAATTTCGCGCAGCGCAAGCCACCGGGGTACATCCCCCCTACGTCCCGTCCGACCCCCTTATAGATCCGCTCCTCCACCAACTTCAACTCACCCTACTTATGCCACCCCCACCGCCCCTTCCAAACATCAAAACCCCCGTCCTCAACGAACCCCCGCCCCCCAAATTTCAACAACCCCCGCCCCCCAAATTTCAACCCCCTCTTGCTCCTCCACCTTTTTCCATTTTCGACCCCCCAGTTTTAGATTCAGCCCCAAAAACACCCCAGCCCACCAAACCTACAACACCCCCTCTTCCCCCACCGCCGCCGGGGATATCCGCAATAGCCTCCGCCGGGACGAAAAGGTCCGGGCGCCGCAACAGACGACGGGAGCGTCCCTCGCCCCGCGTCCCGGCGGCCAAGTCCCCCGCCCCGCTCTGAGAAATCACGGCGGGGCCTTGAGATTTCGGGACAGTGCTTGTGTTTCATTATCCCACACGCACTGTACCGAACCTCACAGCCCCGCCGTGGCCACTTCGTCGCAGCGGGCATCATCCTCACCCAACCACACACTACACCCACCTTTTCACTACACCCAAACACTCAATACACTAAACCACACACAACCCACACCCAGGGAACGGCGGATCTCGCAACCCCGCTCAATTCTCTCTCCCCTGAAACCGTGCCAAAAAATTTGTACATACCTGTAAATACCTGTACATACCTGTAAATATCTAGCTATCTACCATACTATCTAACTATCACTCCTCTTATCATCATCATCGAACTCATCACCTTTGTAAATATTGTCACTCCATCAAATTTTTCATCACACCCTCCTTGTACATATGTTTCCCATCATCAAATTTCGTCTGCTTACATCTACTTACATCTACTTACGTCTACTTATATCTACTTATGTCTACTTATATCTCCTTATGCCTACTTTTTGTCTACTTAGCCCTACTTACGTCTACCTATGTCTACTTATGTCTACTTATCCTACCTCTTGTATATCACCCTAGATTTAAGACACCTCCGATCACTCTTCTGCCTTCAGCACTGCAATTGTTTGTTTCAGCCTTCAGCTCCTGTATCCTTGCGCCTTCAGCTCCCCTTTTTGTTTCCGCAGCCCTCAGCCACTGTCAACTTGAGCCTTCAGCTACCTCAAACATTGGTTCGAACTGGGGGGACATCTGTCGTGAGTCCCTCCCGGGAACACTCCACTACAACCTTAAAGCTCTCACCAATATTCCTATGTAAAAATTACCTTCCGCTAATAAACATCTGAGTGGGGAGACAGGCGACAGAATCCGGGGGACACAACCTGGTGCCCCACTACCAGCTCCCAACAGGGAGCTGGAGGGAGAGGACTCCAAGTCCTATATAACCCCGGATCCTGAAGCTCTCTCTTCTCTCTCTACCTTCCTCCTCCCAGATGCCTGGTGGTATCCGCCGCTCTGGGAATTCACCTCCTACCTTCTCCTCTTGTCTACATCGGTGGATATCCGCCGCCTAGACAAGCACCTTCCTTCCTTCACCTACATCGGTGGATTACCGCCGCCTAGGTGAATTTCCTTCCTCTCGCCTACATCGGTGGATTACCGCCGCCTAGACGAGATTCCTTCCTTCACCTACATCGGTGGATTACCGCCGCCTAGGTGAATTTCCTTCCTCTCACCTACATCGGTGGATTACCGCCGCCTAGGTGAAATTCCCTCGCTCTCATCTATTCATTCCTTCACGCCACCGTGATGATAAATTTAAATTCATCACAACTTCCATAATACATTACGTCCATTATACATAACTAGCCTGACCGCTCCCTTCGCTCGCTATCCGAGATTCGCTGTACGCAGTATCGTGGAACCAACAAACGACGGAAAAATCCCATACCCTACCGGGTATTTGTGCCCAATTTTATCAAAATCCATCAAGCCATTCAGGAGTTGACCATGGTCGACCATATTTCCGCTATGGTCAGGGAATTAAAAATGCGCCTACGTTCAACTTGGGAGGCTACCGGATATTGTTGCCAAATTTGGTCGATATCCGTTGAGCAATTCGGGATTCGACCATGGAGGGGCCCATGGATGCGCTATGGTCGACCGCGGGGGTAGTCCGAAGGGTCGATCGTAGATAGAATTTCACGTAGATTACGAATACGCGATAAAAAATAGGGGTTACCATTTCAATTAACGAAGTTGACCATGGTCGACCATAGTTCCGCTATGGTCAGGGAATTAAAAATGCGACGTTGCACAACTTGGGAGCCTACTGGATATTCGTGCCAAATTTGGTCGATATCCATCAAGCCATTCAGGAGTTGACCATGGTCGACCATAGTTCCGCTATGGTCAGGGAATTAAAAATGCGACGTTGCACAACTTGGGAGCCTACTGGATATTCGTGCCAAATTTGGTCGATATCCGTCAAGCCATTCAGGAGTTGACCATGGTCGACCATAGTTCCGCTATGGTCAGGGAATTGAAAATGCGACGTTGCACAACTTGGGAGCCTACTGGATATTCGTGCCAAATTTGGTCGATATCCGTCAAGCCATTCAGGAGTTGACCATGGTCGACCATAGTTCCGCTATGGTCAGGGAATTAAAAATGCGACGTTGCACAACTTGGGAGCCTACTGGATATTCGTGCCAAATTTGGTCGATATCCATCAAGCCATTCAGGAGTTGACCATGGTCGACCATAGTTCCGCTATGGTCAGGGAATTAAAAATGCGACGTTGCACAACTTGGGAGCCTACTGGATATTCGTGCCAAATTTGGTCGATATCCGTCAAGCCATTCAGGAGTTGACCATGGTCGACCATAGTTCCGCTATGGTCAGGGAATTGAAAATGCGACGTTGCACAACTTGGGAGCCTACTGGATATTCGTGCCAAATTTGGTCGATATCCGTCGAGCCGTTTGGCCGTGCATAGAAGGACAGACAGACAGACAGAGCGCATGCGCAGGGCGAACCGCTGGCTCTATCATGTTGAAATTTATATGGGACCTCAATGGGCCCTACCCGCTTAATCCCTGAGAATTACATTGAAATTGGGTGAAATCTTTGGTTACTACGGCTGTAACAAGGAAATTGAATCTATTTCACGCCAGCGCATGCGCAGAGCGCACCGAGGGTCCGATCATGCTGAAATTCATACTGGAACTCACTAGGCCTTGTCCAAACAACCCTTGAAAATTTGAGCGAAATTGAATCAAAATTGTGAAAGTTATGCGTGTTTGTTGAATTTAACGTTAGCGCATGCGCAGGGCGTACCGCTGGATCAATCATGTTGAAATTTGTATGGGACCTCAAGGGGCCTTATCCGCACCATCCCTCAAAATTTGAGCTGAATCAATTCAAAATCGTGGAAGTTATGGCTGTAACAAGGAAATGCGGACAGACTCACAGACTCACAGATTCACAGACTCACAGACTCACAGACTCACAGACCGACAGACACGGAACCAAATTTGTTCAGTAGGCTTTGAAATGCAAAATGCAAGTGGAAATTTTGATTTCTGAAGACAAAAATTTTTTGGCTCACGAAAGTGAACACAAGGCTTCCGCTGCTTCGCAGACTCGGAAGCAAAACACCCTTAGATGTGAACCCAGCCCGCCTGCCGCTCAAATCAACAGGAAAGGGAAGGCATAGTTGCAAGGTGGGCCCAGGTAAAGGATTAGAGGGCTAACAATAGGCCCCCATTGTTATAGTGATTTTCCCAGATGCCGTTCGGTCTACTTATCCGATCTTCAATCTGAAAAAGGATTTGGATTCTTCGATTTTTTTCCTATAAAAGTACTAGTTGCATTTTTTTAAAAAGTTAAAATTAAGTAAAATAATGTCGAAAACTCCATGAAAAAAAAATTTTAAAATTCAAAACAGAATGTCGCCACTTGAGGTTACTCATAACGATTACAGAACACTTTACAGATTGAAAATCGGTTGACTCATTCAAGAGATAAATCGAATATTGGATTGGCTCATTTTGAAGCACAACGTGGTGGCGGTTCTTGGAACTAAACCCGTGACATTTACCCTTAACCTTGACAAGTGTGTAATAATGAGATTTTCTCATTCTAAAAATCCAATAAATTTTTATTATAATTTAACTGGCCACGTTCTAGATCAGTCCAATTACAAAGATCTTGGCATCATATTTTCATCCAACCTTAGCTTCAAAGACCACATAGAAAAAATGATAAAATCCGGCTTCAAAACTCTGGGCTTCATAATAGAAATTCAAAGCATCTTAGTGTGACTACCCTCAAAATTTTATATTATTCACTGGTCCGCCCATCATTGGAATATTGCTCACAAATCTGGAATCCCTACCATTCAACAGTGATATCGCGCCTCGAAATAATACAAAAAAAGTTCCTTCGTCTAGTAAATTTTCAACTCTGTGGTAATTATGAATCATTAGATTACGATGTCTTGGCAGCTCGTCTCCATTTAAGCCCGCTAGTGTGTAGAAGAGTTAGATCCGATTTAAATATTCTATTCAAAATCATTAACAACTAAATCGATTCTCCATCTCTTACTGAACAAATCAACTTCCATGTCCCTTCCAAATTCACCCGATTAAAACAGCATTTTTTTATTCCGTATCACAAAACTAGCTATGGGAAAAATCACCCAACTCACAGTCTTATGTCCTCTGCCAATAAATTTCCATCCTTAGATTTTTTTAATTCATCCTTGAGGGCCTTTGTTCAAGATGTTGACAGACTATTGACAAACCTTATACAACAACTTAAGAACAGCAACATTTTTCCATTTCACCTTATATTTGTTTTGTGTATTGATATGATTCCGTTTTATTCTTCACATTTGTTTAACGTCAACTTTATTATTTGCGTATCACTTCATATACACATTTGTAATTGGATTTATCAGTAATAAAGCATTATTATTATTATTATTATTATTATCAGGAAGTTGCTTCTTCAGCCCAGGAGACCCCAAAGGGCAAGAAGATTTGCCCCATTTTCTGCCACTAATTGTTCTGTGCAAATTAGGCGGGACTTTTATAGCTGAACGTCCTTTTCCGAATATTAACCTCGTGAATTTCACAATTACTGGTAGCTGGTAGGCGGCAGCAGCTCAACACGTCCTCACCTCCTTAGTTAAATACAGCACTTTGAGCGGCTACAGAGGAAAATTCTATTATCCGGTCATTTAAAACCAATAAACTACCCTCACATAACGACTGCCCTTTTGAGTTCCAGCAACCACAAGTTGTCCCTCAATTTTCAACATTTTCCCAAGCACTGAAGAAAGGCATATTCCTAACAAGAATTTCATTTAAAAACGGTCCAAGCCTTGATCAAGTAATTCGCATCGTACCGAGCCGCGGTTATTGTAGGAAAACAACGTTAATCGTCCTGCTTCCTCTGAAAGCCACCGGTTCTCCCAGCGTTCCGTTGTTTCACCTCAAGTTGGGAAGTGTCCCGTTGCACTTTATGGCCACCAACTTCTATCTCCTATCACACTGACATACCAACTACGAATGTAATTACCCAGTCATGAATGAAATGTAATGTCAGCCCCATCAAGAAGAAATTCAATAGGTTCTACAACGATTGTAACCTAACCTAGGACAAGTTAGCTCACTGCCTTATATTATTTAAATTTTCAAAAATTAAAAAGATTATTACACTCCGATCTCGAGGAGAATTATATTATATTACCTATCTGGTGTGAGTTTTTCATATCAAAATAATATTCACTATTAAAATTCATATTGAAATAATATAATAAAAACATATTATATTGTATAGTAGTGTGAGTTTTTCACATTCGAATTATATTATCTACCTAGTGTGAGTTTTTCATATTAAAAATCCAACATTATTTATGGAAAAAGAAGTAGAAATATTTATTGACGGTTTATTCCATACCGCCGAAACTCGTAATTTAATTAGGCTCTGGGCAAACATCGATTCGACAATATCGAAGACCAACCAATGTTTACCCGATGGCTCACAAGGCGGTGCCGGATTGAAACAGAATGAAATGGATAGATTTTTGTAATTTCAGTTTCCCTTCCACTGGTGAGAAATACATAAAACTAGAGGTGGGTGGTTCCTGACTCAACAGAGTTAGTGCTTGAACTAACTCCGCAACTGAACTACTCTTGAAGAACTAACTCCGCAACTGAACTACTCTTGAAGAACTAACTCCGCAACTGAACTACTCTTGAAGAACTAACTCCGCAACTGAACTACTCTCGAAGAACTAGCTCCCCAAGTGAACTACTCTTGAAGAACTAACGCTGCAAGTGAACTAATCTTGAAGAACTAACTCCGCAAGTGAACTAATCTTGAAGAACTAACTCCCCTAGTGAACTACCTTGAAGAACTAACTCCCCAAGTGAACTAATCTTGAAGAACTAACTCCGGAACTGAACTACTCTTGAGGAACTAACTCTGCAACTGAACTACTCTTGAAGAACTAACACTGCAAATGAACTACCTACTCTAGAAGAACTAACTCTGCAACTGAACTACTCTTGAAGAACTAACTCTGCAACTGAACTACTCTTGAAGAACTAACTCCGGAACTGAACTACTCTTGAAGAACTAACTCTGCAACTGAACTACTCTTGAAGAACTAACTCTGCAACTGAACTACTCTTGAAGAACTAACTCCGTAACTGAACTACTCTTGAAGAACTAACTCCGCAACTGAACTACTCTCGAAGAACTAACTCCCCAAGTGAACTACTCTTGAAGAACTAACTCTGCAACTGAACTACTCTTGAAGAACTAACTCCTCAAGTGAACTACTCTTGAAGAACTAACTTCTCAAGTGAACTACTCTTGAAGAACTAGCTCCGCAGCTGAACTACCTACTTTTCGACTTAGTTCAGGAATGGAATGATGTTTAGTCAATTTTGGTTTATTATTTTCAATAATGAACCTTTGAAATCGAGCATGAAAGAACATAAAATAAAAGTTTAACCAAACCACTCAAAATTTTATGGTTTCGTTTCAAAGTACCGGAGCACTGTACAACCAGCCGTTCGTCTTTTTCACCGAAAAGCTTCGTCAATATGAACGTGAATGAAACTGTACACATCCAGCCCAGATATCACGGATGGCTGTATGAAATCGAATTGTTTGTTCCATTTGAAGAATTCTGTTCTGGATTTTATTTATAGGTACTTTAAATTAAACAAACTTTATGCTTCATTAATAATAACAATTAATTAAGGATAGAATTATTCTTGAATCAACAGCATATTTTATGAAACTGTAATACCACGGCCGGCTCCAGCATTCAATTCAATTCTTTATTCAAAAACATATTTAATACATAATGTATAATATAAGTACAGAAATATGAGAAAACCACGTTCATGAATGGCCCCTAAAGGTCTTGACGACCCGTCCAGGGGCTGGTTGTCACTGAACTAGCTTATTAGTTTGGATTGAGCTTGTACTTTTAGCTGGAAACAATATATTTACAGACAATATTCAACTTGAGTGAAAAAAAAAAGTATATATGTATGGGTATGCAGCACCTATGCCCTCCATATTCCAAGATAGTAATTACCTAAATACATAACACAGTTACAATTACAGATCAAACCTATTCAAGAAGTCAGTGTGCAGGCCAGATTTGTGCATTTGCAGCAGGTATGCGCCTATTCTTTTTTTGAAGGAATTAGTCGACTGATCTGATTGTAAGGTAGTCGGAAGTGAGGCGTATATTGTGGGAGGCAGCCATGGAAATTGTCTTGTGAAAAAATCAGTGGTAGGGCGGGGAACTCGAATTTGGCTACCCTCGCATGTTGCTCGGGTGACTCGCAAGACAATGCGGTGGGGTAGACATTTTTTAGTCTTGTGTACACGAAGCAGGGAGCGATAAACAAATATCAATCTTGGTGGAAGAATATCAAGTTTTTTAAAAAGATCATTGATTCGCGTTCGGGAATGCGACCGAGTGATGATCCGAAGGAGGGAGTTGCACACAACGTTGAGCGAGCGGAAGGTTTGGGCATATGCTCCGCCCCAGAATTCTATACCATATATTAGGATACTGTATACATATGCGTAATAAACCATCTTTAAGTTACTTTTGGAGAGCCATTTTCGTAGTATACAGAAAAAGAAAAACGATTTCCTTATTCTCATTGCTAGGGTATCTATGTGCATCCTCCATTTTAGGTGCTGGTCTAGTTGGAGTCCTAGATATTTAATGCTATTGACTTGCTCAAGCTTAGTACAATTACATGTTCCATAATTTAAACATGATGTTTTGTGGATCTTTAAATTGGTGGAATCAGGCTGACCTGCGGAGGTTATAGAGAAAGTAACATAGTTGGTCTTAGAAATGTTCATTGTTAGGCTATTAATGCAGAACCATTGGTGTATTTGAGTAAGAGTTTTACTTGCATCCTTGTGGACGTCCTCCCATGATTTATTTGTCAGTATTACTGCTACGTCATCAGCAAAGGCGACGAACTTGCCACATGTTTGTAAATTGAAGAGGTCATTTATGTACAGTAAAAAAAGTATAGGACCTAGAACAGATCCTTGGGGTACTCCAAATCTAATAGGCAAGGAATTACTGCGTGCTTCATTAAATTCCACACACTGACTTCTTTTGGAAACATATGACGAGAACCACTGAACTGCTACTCCATCTAATCCAAGCCTATCTAGTTTATTTATCAACCTGCTTGTCTCAATGGAGTCGAATGCTTTCGTTAGATCAATGAAAACACTAAGCACCTTATCCCCATCATTTAGTGCATTTGAAATTTCGTTAACTACTTCAGCAAGAGCGTCTTGAGTACTCCGATTCGGTCGAAAACCATACTGTGCAGGTGATAGTAAATTGTTAGTTTCCAGGTAATTCACAAGTTGTGATTTGATTATCTTCTCAAAGATTTTGGCAAAGTTTGAGAGCAATGAGATTGGTCGGTAATTTGATGGCGAAGCCCTACATCCTTTTTTGTAAAGAGGTCGAACTACTGCGATTTTTAGTGAATCTGGAAAACAACCATTAAGTATGCTGAGGTTAACTATAAGGGTCAATGGAGCACTAATATATATTCCTAATGTTTTGATCAAGTTAGATGATATACCATCCCAGCCAGGGCTGGAGCCACCTCTGATTGACTGAATAGTTCTGAAAACTTCTTCAGTGCTGGTTAATCGTAGGCTCATCTTGACATTAGTTCTAGGGGGGAGGTTATGCATAGGATTGTAATTGAGAAATCTTTCGTTCAGTTGCTGGCCAACTGATATGAAAAATTCATTGAGTCCATCAGCTATTTGACTGGGATTTGTGGTTTTGGATCCATTGATACAGTTTTTCTATTTTGATAGATTCTACTTCCTTTCCTAGTGCCGTGTTAATAGTTAATTCGATTTAAGGCTTTCCTTGGGGGGGGGGGGGGGGATTGACCAGAGAAAACAGTGATCCACGTAGAAGGGGCATCTATACAGATAAATAATAAACCGTTGTGTAATAATTTGCAGCGTCTTTCGGTTCGATTCACTTACGTCTGCATGAACTGACTTCAGTTTATAGTTTATTTAGCCGTTATTTGTTCAACTTTTCAACCTTCAACTACTTACTGCATCATCGGTTCACTTTTATTGCAGGATAACGGTCACCGATTGGCATCTACTTATACAGTTAAATAATAAACCTTATGTAATAATTTGCAGCGTCTTTCGGTTCGACTCACTTACGTCTGCATGAACTGACTTCAGTTTATAGTTTATTTAGCCGTTGTGTTCAACTTTTACAGCCTTCAACTACTTAGCACATCATCGGTTCACTTTTATTAAAGGATGACGGTCACCGATTGGTTAAGCAGACAGAGAATGAACAGAAATAATTGAAGAGTTACGGAAATGACCCGGTTTTCACAACTAACAACGCGAGATACCACTTCAAGCGCAACCTATAACTTGAAAACAGTTCCTCATTCTCAGCCGGAACGGATCGTGAAATCACCAATAAAAGTCACCAATCGCCAATAAAAGTACGATCACGGACCGAGCACTTGGGTGGTAATTGCGTGAATAAACGGATGCGGGAAACTTGAACTTTCTCGTGTCTGTGTCTCTAACCACAGTGAAAATACGCTGCGTTCACCTTCTGAACCGCCCGACGATTGTCTAATCGTAGGTTTCACTATAAAAACCTTGACGCAATCCCGATCCGCATAAATAATATTAATCGCTTTCCCTCCGCACAGGATCACCGAGGGTTTTAAAGTCACGAAGGCGGAGTTTTCTCGAACACGAGGCGATGAGGGCCCCGACCTCCGACCCACCGGGGTTCACGGTCATCAAGTACCTTGGTCCATGTGGAAGGAACATTCCTTCTAACCCGACACAGAGAAGGTTTGTGGTAGGTAATGTGTATTAGAAAGCACACGAAAAAACAAAAAAACGCTTATTGTTGCGCCCTTCAGCACGACACATCGAGTTGGGCGAGTGAAACTCGGGGACGAACTAAATCACTCGCGAAGAAATCGTAGAAACCCATTTAAAAAAACGGAGTTATTGAAAAAATAGTCTATTTCCACAAATACACGAAAAAAAATTTCTCCCTTGAGAGGGAAAAACATTAAATCATGTTTAATGTTTTTCCCTCGCAAGGGAGAAATTAGATATAGTTTTTTAATGTCAAGAAAAAATGAAAGCCACAATTTCACTGAACTCTACAAGTATAATGTTGCATTTACTGTACTTATTATAGACTCGCCATCAACATATGGTTGCTACAACAGAAGGTAGTTACTGTGTAGTAACCAATGAAAAACGTAGCTATTGACTCTTGTTTCTTTCGAGTGCGATATTCTTTATGGTTGCTACAACAGAAGGTAGTAACTGTGTAGTAACCAATGAAAAACGTTGCATATTTGCGTGTCGGAATTCACAGAATGACCCCCAGCCCTAAAACATTAAACATGTTAAAACGCAAAAAAAACACTGTTATACCGGTTTCGCTGATCAAACCATCGTCAATAACACACAATAACTGAAGGTACATTGGAGAGGTGACCTAATAAATAGTCAAAAAGTGAAACGTGGTCGATTGGGATTGGTTGCGAAGAAGAATGGTGAAGGGAACAAAGGAAGGGGGTCGATTCTGATTGGCCCAGGAAGATACTGCCAAAAAGTGAAAGGAACATGAGGTGAAGGGGGTGGGTGGAGAGGGGTGGAACCAAGCTGTTACAGAAATGAACGCAATAATGGAGAAAAACTTAAAGGAACTACATCATTCAAAGATTTACCCAACCTACCACTCTTAATAATTTCGAAATTGAAATTCGAAATTGACTTGAAAAATTCGAAATTATTAAGAGTGATAGGTTGGGTAAATCTTTGAATGATGTAGTTCCTTCAAGTTTTTCTTCATTATTGCGTTCATTTCTGTAACAGCTTGGTTCCACCCTCTCCACCACCCCCTTCACCTCATGTTCCTTTCACTTTTTGGCAGTCTCTTCCTGGGCCAATCAGAAACGACTTGGGGGGGTTTACGGTCAGGGGAGCTGTTCGAATTTCTAAATCCCCTCAAAATTTGATGGTTTACGTTTCAAGGGACGTAGAATACGAATATCGGATAAAAATGTTTCCGTCCGCCCGCCGTACACGGCTTGTTCTTTAGTTCCCATGAACCAAAATTCACGAAATTCGGTACACGGGGTCCCTTTTGGGCTGTAGTTGGTCCTCGAAGCTCGGCGTTACTCTCAATAAACTCTAAAGGGCGACAAATAAGGGGGTTGAAATATCCAGAGTAGCACTATCTCAAAAAATTTTAATTTGAGTTTTGGGTTTTCTCGCATTTTCAAACAGTTACATTTTTTTTCTTCTGAATTTTTGAGACCACCCGGAGTATTTTACGATGTCGCCATAAAATTTGCCCTGAAGAGGGTGTATGCAGGCGACAAGCTGGGTTGAGAGCGCACATCACTTGTCCCTCGGCCAGGTGGCGGCCGTAGTGGAGTGGTCTAGGCGTGGAGCTTCCTAGAGTTGAGGCTGCGCGGCTCGTGTCAGTATTCCTCGAAAGCAGTCACGCACTTGCGCAAACAAAAGAAATTCGCGATACTCGCTCTTAGCTCGTACCTTACATTTTTTTCTAAATAAACAAGAGGAAAGGAATTGGGTATTTTCTACAGTGGTTTGAAAATTTTGTACAGTGTTTTCTTTTCCTATTCCCACCCTTCCTGTTACCTCTTTCTTGTTAGTTCTCTTCTCTCACCCCCTCCTTCCTACCAGCCTATTGTCCTCCGAAGCACACTCTTTATTTCTTATTATAACAGGGTTAAACTCAGATACAGTAATATCATTGATACTTGGTCTGAACATAGTTGATTTATCGTTAAAAGTTGATTAATAACAATAAAATTCGATTAAAAAAAATTCAATACCCTCCCCCCTTCCCACCATATCTCCTTACATGTTGATCCCTCATTCCTCTCATTCCTATCATTGGGACGGGTAGCACCGTTCCTGAGTAACAGTTCTGCATGCTCATGCATTAGGAACTGTTACAACTCGACAGGGGCGTCGCGTCCTTTAGGCCACTTGGGCTACTGCCCCGGCACCCAAAAACACTAGGAGTAAAAAAATAAAATAGGTAGGTACTTATGACGTGCAACCTAGATTTTGTTTCAGTAAGAAAGGAAAATGCTTAGTTAGGTACCTATTTTATCGCTGTCTGTATTCGACCGATTCGAATGGAATTTTCATGGGTCATACAGATTATGTTTCAAATCGTACCTTTTGAGTTCGACAGTCATCGAAAGAACGGTATGCGCTAGCGTGAAACCCTATCGAAGAGTTAAACTTTTCGGATAAGGACATCTCATCCGAATTAGCCCGAATTCGACCGGCATTTTGTTAGGGAGAGCATCGTCTTCTACCACAGGTCCAGTTGCTATAACAGCAGGAGGTGATTCACACTAGTTATTAGGGGTATTCATGGTTTTATAATTATTAGGACATTCATGGTTTTTCTCGACGATGTTATCGAAAACGTTAAACTCTGCTATTCTAAGCTTATAAATGCAGATGAAAGAGAGTACAACAGCAACAAGGTAGGCACAATGTAGGTACACTTGCAGGTTGTGCTGTTTGTTTGAGCAGCTAGCTAGGCATTTATCTACTTATTTACTTCTGTGTTGAGTGGTCGGAAGATGAAAAAAAAAAAAACCAAACGGAACCTACAAACCAAATTTCATTAATTTTGGTTCATATTAACTAAGAAAAGTGCGACGTACGGTGGACAGACAGACATTTTTTTGTTGGATTTTCAGATTCTACGTACCTTGAAACGCAAGCTATCAAATTTGGATGGGAGGGGGGTTAAACTTTTTTTTTCATGCTCGATTCCAAAGTTTCATTATTGAAAATAATAAACCAAATTTTTCATAAACGTTGATAAACGCTTGCATACGAGTCTGCAACGCATTGGGACATTTTCATGTCTTTCCCCTCCTTCCTTCTCACCTACCAAATTAGGTAGGTACCTAATTATAAAGTCGCAATCTAAGTTGTAGTGTTGATCATAAAAGAATTGGTAATTAGACTCAGTTCTTCGATTAATGTAATAAACGTTGTATTATTGTTTAAATGAAATGTCGGCTAAGATTGAAGAGTGGATTTGAATTTGGCCAATTGATCTTCAGCAGAGCGCTGAGCCTCCCTCCATTGTGCTTGAGCGCGTCGTTCTTCTGTAGAATTTGGCACGTATGTATAATCTTTGCTTGGTGGTTGGAAACCATTCTCGCGGCTCTATCTCTTTCCAATTTGTATATATATGATAATAACCGGAGAAGTTAAAGTTCCGTAGCAACGAATCGGTTGTAAGCGAAAATCATCAGAAACTTATATGAAGCTTGCATTCGTGTTGACAATATAAATTATTGAGAATGATCACCTGTGTGTAAACAATTATTTAAACAATCACGCTCATACCGCAGCTTGTCGGCCACGCACTCCGCAGTGGTTAACGTAATATGGTTAGGTAAATCGAGAGCTATCCAACGAGTGGTGAACGATTTTTGTACGATGATAACTGGCGAAGATAAAGTTCCGTAGCAACGAATCGGTTGTAAGCGAAAATCATCAGAAAATAATATAACGTAACGGTATTTCGTCACTAACGATTTTTAGGTTGTGTGCCACGGCAAAGACATGAAAATGTCAAAATAAATAAAATAAAAACTCTAACCATTGCTCAGTTGGCATTTGAATTTCCCTCTGTACTCTGTACCTAGCATTTTTCAGGAAGTACAACAGCGACTCGCCAGGTTTCTCTGGCTATGGATATTCGATATCGTAGTAGAGCATACATGGTGGTTCCTTCATTTTAGCTCCATAGACCTAGCATGCTATCGGAATAAAGCGACAGTAATCGATGTCCTGCAATCGAAATCGAAACCTGGGCTCCTGAAACTGGCAGGTAGGTCCTGGGACCTAGTGTTATCATGGCAACCGAGAAAAGTGGTCCGTCCGCGCATGCTCAGTCGAGTAAAAATGCTGGTCGCCACGCCCACTTGGGGCCCTGTGTCCAGAATCTGATTTCCATACCAAAATCATTCCGTTTCACGTTCTTTTGTTTCATGTATTCAAATACATTTGACATACACATGCAATCCTGTTTCTTTTTTCTGTAAATTTTCATTTCATCAAACCTCTCAACAGCGGTCGGGAGGGCCGTCTCGATAGCGAAAAACGTCCGCTATTGAGAAGTCCCACCCAACAGCGAAAACTTCTCAATAGCGACGATTTTTTTTTCAGGTCCCGTCAAGTGTCCGCTATTGAGAAGTTTCTCTCAATACTTTCAGGTCCCGTCAAGTGTCCGCTATTGAGAAGTTTCTCTCAATACTTTCAGGTCCCGTCAAGTGTCCGCTATTGAGAAGTTTCTCTCAATACTTTCAGGTCCCTTCAAGTGTCCCCTATTGAGCAGTTTCTCTGTAAAACTGTCAGTTCTTCCACATCTTTCGAACAAACGTTAAGTCGACAAGTTCGAGCCGAATGAAAGTAAAGAAAACGCCGGAGGAGGACCGTTGTCGTCACGGCAGGTCCAGTTCGCGTGCGACGGACCTTGCAAGGGGATTTCTGTTAAGGCTGCAGGAGAAAATATGCGGTCGGAATGACCTCCATAACTGACCTCAGGTTTGCTGTCCTTCCACACCCACGAACCCGATTTGAATGCGGCGGAAAACGACACAAGAAACCAGGAGCTGGCGCTACAGTGGATATTTTTATTTATTTATCAATGTACAGGAGGCCAGTGTCTCAACGAGGTACGCGATAGAGGAGTCGATAAGATGCAATCACAAATTACGGCGAAACGTGAAATAAAGCATTATTATACCTAATTAGGGCTCGGCATCCTCCCCCCCTCACCCAAATAGGTATTTGCAAATACTGCTGTTTTTGGTAATTGCACAATATATTGGGCATCTCTCGAAAAAACGCTGCTAAATCCTTGTCACATGGGTTTACTATTCTACTGGACATACATACAGAAATTTTGGCAGTTCATTTATTGTTTCTTTCATGTAAAATAATTGAGATAGTTATTTCTGATGTTTTCCACCAATTCTGGCCCCCAAAACACGAAATTAATACGCTCCTCTTTTTTCTCAAATTATCTTTGATCATTGGTCTTGCCAATTAATCGTCTTGATCCACGTGTTAACACTTTTTCCAGTGGTATTATACGAATTGATGGTGATTTCAGACGATTTCCCAGGTTTTTGCCTCATAAAAAATCAATTTTGGCAGATGAACCTTTGGTAGAACCAATAATAGAATAATAAACCCATGTGACAAGGACTTTGCAGCGTTTTTACACACATTTTCACTCATAACACTCCTGGATATATTCCGATCGGGCTGAAAAGTTTCGGGACACAACTAGGGCCCAAATGGACCATGTGTGCGAAAGAACGACTTTTTTAGACCTAAAATGAAGCCGGTACACGTGATACGGCGGACGGACATTGCATTTTTGGAATCTACGCACCTTGAAACGGAAAGAAAAAAGTTTGAGGGGGTGTTATAAAATTTTTTTGCTGAGCGAATACATAGGTGTATTATTCAGAGAAGAATAAACCAAAATGAACCTCCCTCAACTACTAAAATTAATTTTTATTACCCCCGCGTTTTTTCGACATTTAAACTTGAACAAAGGTGTTCTAAAAATCAATTTTTAACCAGCCAGTCGGTGTTACTTAGTTAAACTGGTGGTATACTGGTATAAAAAAATGGTATCTGCAGTCAGACATATCATAAACTGTTCTTATGGTAGCCGTGCCGAGAGGGAAAAACTAACTGTTGAACGAGAATACACAACTCCGTGGTAAAATGGCAAAAAAGCTCGATCTGGAGTGACCCAACGCAGAATACGATTGTCAACAACTTTTCATTCATGCAAAAACTAGTTTGGTTGGTACCAATGAGCGAAAATGTCAATTTTTGAAATGTTGGTCGGGGAACTTTGTAACTAACAAACGGTAAGTAAGTCATTTTAGGAACCTGAGGTAAACGCGGAATCTGCTCAAAATGTCACTTAAACAATAAAGGTTTTGCGCTAATGTGACAGTTAAGAAATCTGCTTATACCCGTATGCCTTTTCATTTGGTTTTGATGCTTCAGAAATACAAAAACCCTCAGAAACCAAGGAAACCGCTGGAGTTATGTTCAAAATGCAACACAGTAGAAGTCGCTTATTTGAAAGGGCGGTTAAAGGAATAAGTCGTATTTAAGGATAGGAACAGTCAGGTCCCGATCGGCTGTATGTAAACACACAGGGAATTAGCCTGTTATAGTGATCAGAAGGCCGGTTAAATGATACAGTTTTTGAGTTTCTGGGTGTCAAAAGTCGGCAAAATAGGTAAAAAACGGCTGAAATCTCTCAAAATCGGTATATATTCACCGGGAGTTTTTAACTATCGAATGATGATCCGAAACAGAAAATAACTAACTACCTACAGGTTTTAATAGAGTTCCTAAAAAAAAAAATTAATCAAAATTTGGTCAATTCTGGGAGGGGGGGGGGGTCACAATTCGCCAAAATTGGTAAAAATGGGTAAAATCACCACAAAGAAGTAGCTTATAGAGATTGGTCGCGTATAATGATTGTTTCCAGCGGTCCCAATTCGATCACTATAAGCGACTTCCACTGTATTTCTACTGTTCTCTTTACATATCTACAGTTGGATGTTAGATATTTAATTAGCCATAGAGTTAGCAGTTGAATATGACGTAAACTACTTGAAAATGTTACTCTCGTCATACAAACGATAACAGATACACGTCATCGAACAGAAAACTGATTATTAAACACATCAATAAAATGACGTTTCATTTTATTGATGGTATTTTTCAATCGGAATAATCGAAATAGCGTTCTGAACGGTTACCAATTAATAACAACTCGTCGACGTACTAAAACCACTGACCCGAACAACTGGGTAACTCATAAAATGACAACAACAAGATTTATACCCACCGAGATCTGCATAGCAACTACCGTTCAAACGTATGGAACCATTATATTTGCAATAAAAAAATAAGAACAAGTGGCTGATGAACTGGTTTGGGTCTAAACCAAGTACCTACACAGTTTGAAATAGTTCAATTATATAAACGAAATAACCTAGTAAAGTTGAGTCGAGTCAAAATCTAAATTGTGCTTTAATAAGTTTGATTCAGAGATTTTCATTTGAAACGAAATATAATGACACATTTACAGGGCGAACATAATAATAAATTGAAAGCAATTTTGTTACCAGTAATTAATGCACGACAATATAAGCCCAGTCAACAACTCGTTGCATACAACTGCACTCTTAAATATTGGATTTAATTATTGTCCATTAATACCTAGGAAAACTCAGGCCAGGCATCTTGGCGTTATAATCAACTCGGACATGAAATGGGTTACACAAATAATTTCTGTCAAGCAAAGGCTGAGAAAGTTGATATTCGTCTTTGCAAGACTGAAGACCATCCTTAGACCAAACCTTATGAACCTGCTGTATTTTTCGTCAGCTCAGTCTGGCATTCTTTATTGTTTGCCTTGCTTGGGGAGGTGCTTACTCGTCGACAATAGAGCCAATTATTGTCCTAACACAGAAAATCCTCATACGAATAATATCGAGAAGCAGCTTCTTAGCTCACACTAAACAAATATTTGAAAATTTGAAAATCCTTGATTTTCAAATTTTCAAGTTACTGGAAATGAGCAACATAAAACAGATTTTGAAGGAGCAACTATGTAAATTCCCCCAACAAGCAGTGGGTACCAGGTTTCAGGTAAATAAATATTCAACTGTCACATATTTTCGTACAACAGCAGCTCAAAATTTCTACACCTACAAAGGTCTCGCTTCTTACAACAAACTGCCTTACAGTGTTTAAAAAAACTACTGGAACTACGAGAAAAATCAAATACTATAATAAAAGATTACTTTTTTCAAAATAAAATCAGTCCATCTTCTGATGTGAGTTGGTACGGCCATACCGATTTTTCCACGATGTTCCTTGTCGTCGTATCCTCCCAGAACCACTCCCTGTGAATATTAGATCTCGCAAATAAACTCATAGAAGTGGGGACGAAAGACGCAGGAGCACCGAGGAACCCAGTGGGGTGCCCCACCATCCTCCACTAGCTGGAGGATGGAGGGAGACAGCCCTCAAGGGCTATATAAACTCGACTCCTTCGCCTTTCTAACCATTCTGCGCTCTCCTCTAGTCGTGACTACTCTCTCACACCTCACTCCTCCCCTCTCCTTAACCTAAAAGATCCTGCCGAAGTGGTGACATCTGATAGTGTGGAACCTGAATTGGTGACATCTGTTAGTGTGGAACCAGCCGGGCACAACCTCATGCCACCCGTAGTGAATTATCACTATACCAATTCACTACATTCCTGTTATTCTTTTACAAAACTGTTTTTATTTTTTTGTATTTACCTGAACCTATATTGCAGCTTGAGGTAAGATTAATTACAAGAGCGATTCTTCTCCCTACCGCGGCCTACGCTCTTATAGGGGATTATTATTCCGCAATTTTAGTATTAATCTATTTTTTTTGGTGGAAATAAGGTTACTTTCATTGCACTTCAACATAAGATTATTCGAGCTCAAAAACCTGCGGAGTTTTGAAACTTGGCACAATTGTTTGTTGATGTCTTCTGTACAACATACTAAAAATCCCTAACGGTGATTGTCGAGCGGGTGGTGGGGGAGCCGTTCAACGGTTATTTTTTTCCAATGTGGAATAAACACAAAATAAATTTTTTTGCGTTACATTTGATTATTTTTTTGCGGTTTTTCGTTAACATCCCCGAAACTGCTGACTCTAGCAAAACATATTCCACATAAAAAATTGAAGAGCTCAAAATTTCCTACAACAGAGGCCCTGTTCATGTTTTTTTTTTACGACTGTTAGTTTCAAAGATACGAGGCTGAGAAGGTTCTTCAAAATTCTTCTTGTAGGAAAAACTTGTCGCTGTACTCAGCAAATGGCTGGGCTCACTGCCTTCACTGTTTGTTTTTATGCTATACATGTAAGGTGTCTAATCGTTACAATAATCCAGAATAATGTAAATGGGGAAATTTCGAGAGTTCCCGATGTTTTATGGGAATTTATCTGTTGTGAAATATTCCCGGGAATTTTCAAAGTTCCCATGAAAATATTCCCGGTGCCCCATCACTGCTACTACATGTGACTTACAAGTTAGTTAGGATATCTATGAGC
This sequence comes from Leptopterna dolabrata, assembly GCA_954871275.1. NCBI lineage: Eukaryota > Metazoa > Arthropoda > Insecta > Hemiptera > Miridae > Leptopterna > Leptopterna dolabrata. Next base: position 3,664,213 of record OX940989.1, on the reverse strand, counting down.
TGGGGAGAATCGATTTCAATTTTTCTGCACCTACAGTTATAAACCGCAAGAGGAAATAAGGGTTTTTATATTATTTTTGACCTTTTAAAAACAGAAGGATTTTTCATTATTCCGCCAAGTTCTTTGCGGAAGATACAGATAACACAATGGGGGCTATTTAATTTATTAATAAATGAAACAAAGCAATGTCTGAATAAAAGTGGCTGCACAAGGTGTACCTACTCGTACTTGAACCCTAATTTAAAATGTAAGTCAACAGTCCCTCGAGGAAACTGATGATTCGGCAGCGGGTAGCGGAGTAACGCGAGACCCATTGAAAAAATACTGTGAAGAGCAGCTGCCAGCCCAGCTTTTTCCTAAATTGGCCACTTCAATCCTGTAACTGAACAGCACTTCAAAGGGTGAGATCCCCACCTTTCCTTCTTTGGGCCACGTTTTTAGTTCAACTTCAAATAAGCCACGACGACGAATTTCGAGTTTTCGCATGTCAGCACACTAAACTATCCTCGATTGTACAACCTAATAACAGAAAAAATTTCCTAGGGAGAGCTCGAGGGCAGGTATTGACCGCAGAAATACAGGTAAATAATAAACCGTTGTGTAATAATTTGCAGCGTCTGGGAAGAATAATTGCCCGTAACATCCGAAAATACTGCGGCCACTTTCGATTTATTATTCTTTGAATAATACACCTGTGTTTGCTCAGCAAAAAATTTGTATAACACCCCCTCAAAATTGTTTCTTTTACGTTTCAAGGTGCGTAGACTCAAAAAATCATTGTATTTTGGAATCCGCCGTATCATACACACCTACTTTGTCGTGGTACCCCTCAGCTGCAATACCACTCACATGTAAACTTACAGATTCAACCAATAAACGAGTAGAAAGACGAGCTGTCCAGAAGGGTCCCCTCCATCGAACTCCCAATGTTTCTCAACGGTCGTAACGGCCATTGACAGAGGGGGGGGGGGGGGCGAGGTGGAGGCACCTTTATAAACCGCCCGGCTCACCCAGCTCTTCATTCGACAGACCGCACTCCTACCTACGACTTCTCTCTCACTCACCTTTCGCCCTCTGTCTCTCTCCCACCCTTTCGCCACCCTTCGCATCTGTTATGGGGTAAACACGGGATGCTTCCTCCCCTAACACTCGCTGTGGTGATAACCGCTGGACGCCTCTTCCTCTAACGCCTGCTGTGGTGATAACCGCGGGGCGTCAGCCATCCGAAAAGACTCCTAAGGGGCACATCCTCCTCTCTCCTCCTACCCAAACCTACCCTACCCTTAGGCCACCACAATGGTGATCCCTCGACTACCACTCACCACATACTTTATTTTTGGTCTAGAAAAATTCTTCTTCCACACACAGGCTCTATTTGGGTCCTAGTTGTGTCCCGAAACTTTGCAGGCTCATCGGAATATACCCAGGGGTGTCATGGGTGAAAAATGAGTGTAACAATAGGGGTTTTTGGTGTTAGTAACATGGGCTTGTGATGTATCGTTTTCCACGTTTTTTAGGACAAGGAGACCGAAAATGATGTCCATTTTGACCAAAGAGTGGAAAATTGAGGTTCTAACGAAGTTTCAACCTTAAATTTACGTAAAATTTGGCCTAAAATCGTCGCTCTTCCGCACAAAGGTAGGGTCCCCATTTGGGAACACATTTGGGCCCTAACAGATGTGCTCCAAGCTCGGCAGCCCGATCAAAACACACGGTGTGTGCCGGGGTGTTACGGGTGAAAAACGCTGCAAAGTCCTTGACACATGGGTTTATTATTATCTTGGATTTTTGGACATACCTACAGAAATTTTGGCTGTTCATTTATTGTTTCCTTCACGCGCAATAATAGAAATAGCTATTTCTGATGGTTTCCATTAATTTTGGCCCCCAAAACACAAATTAGGTAGGTACGCTCCTTTTATTTATTTTTTCCCCCAAATTATCATTGACAGTACCATTTAATCGTCTTGATCCACGTGTTGACACTTTTCCTCATGTTATTCTACAAATTGATGGTGATTTCAGACGATTTCGCAGGTTTTTGACTCATAAAAAATCAATTTTGAGAGCTGAACATCTGGTACACCTCAATTTCCACTCCTTGGTCAAAATCGACTTCATATTCGGCCTTCTCGTCCCCAAAAACATGGAAAAAGATACCTCAAAAGCTCATGTTACCAACATCTTGCTAAAACGCAAAAAGTACCTATTTTTACACACATTTTCACTCATAACATCCCTGGGTATATTCCGATCGGGCTGAAAAGTTTCGGGACACAACTAGGGCCCAAATGGAGCATGTGTGCGAAAGAACGATTTTTTTAGACCGAAAATGAGGCCGGTACACGTGATACGGCGTACGGCGTACGGTGGACGGCGGACGGACATTGCATTTTTGGAATCTAATCACCTTGAAACGGAAAAGAAAAAAGTTTGAGGGGGTGTTATAAACATTTTTTGCTGAGCGAATACATAGGTGTATTATTCACAGAATAATAAACCAAAATGGGCATAAAAATAGTGGTTTTCAAAGCTTTTGTTGAGGTTTTAGTGAACATGAGCTTGTGAGGTAGTTTTTTAGGGCGAGAAGACCGAATATGAAGTTGATTTTCACGAATGGGCGAAGAATTGAGGCTGTAACGAGGTTCATTAATTGTCTAGGGGTCAAAAACCTGGGTAATTGTCCGAAATAGTAACACTAGAGGTAGTATCAACAGGTGAATCAAACCAATTAAATGGCACTGCCAATGAGCGAATATAATTTGTAAAAAAAAAAAAGAGCAGCCTAATTCGTGTTTTTGGGGGCCAAAATTGTGTAAACCATGAAAAACAGCTATTTAAATTATTGCACATGAAAGAAACAATAAATGAACAGCCAAAATTTCTGTAGGTATGTCCAATAGAATAATAAACACATGTGACAAGGACTTTGCAGCGTCTCCCCCCGTCAATATTGCCAGTTAAGTGTAGCTCCTGTAAACGGACCTTACGTTCTAGGTAGGTAGTGCCTATATTATGGGAAAAGCGCTCTTCTCGGGCTCTCACCTCTTACTACCCTATTAAGAGGCCTAAACGAAAGGCTTTTCACAATATTTAATTTATTTATTTCAGAATTCTGTACATACGGAATTTCGCCCCTTCTTTGTGTACAACTAACTATAATTACATGAATTTGTACCACGCTATATTTTCAGATACAAACCATAAAGTAGATGAATAATATAGAAGGTACCTATATAAATATGAAATAAATAAAGGCACTGCCTAGAAGGTATTCGAATATGCATCTTCAAAACTTCAAAGGGGTGGATGAGTGATTTCTTACATAGGGTAGTAGTAGTAGAATAGTAGCAATAGTAGTAGTAGTAGGAGTAGAAGTAGTAGTAGTAAAGAAGGGAAGAAAGGAGTACGGCAAGTTGCTTATGTACTACAAGGAATAACGTCCAGGTCATTTCATCTCAAACTATTATTTACAGCTGCACTTTCAACAAGCCTTTCATGTGAAATAATTTGAATATAATATATATTGGTTTATTATTCTGTGAATAATACACCTATGTATTCGCTCAGCAAAAAATTTTTATAACACCCCCTCAAAATTTTTTCTTTTCCGTTTCAAGGTGCGTGGTTCAAAAAATGCAATGTCCGTCCGCCGTCCGCCTTACGCCGTCCGCCGTATCACGTGTACAGGCTTCATTTTTGGTCTAAAAAATTCGCTCTTTCGCACACATGCTCCATTTGGGCCCTATTTGTGTCCCGAAACTTTTCAGCCCGATCGGAATATACCCAGGGGTGTTATGAGTGAAAATGTGTGTAAAAATAGGTACTTTTTGCGTTTTAGCAACATGTTGGTAAAATGAGCTTTTGAGGTATCGTTTTTCATGTTTTTGGGGACGAGAAGACCGAATATGAAGTCGATTTTGACCAAAGAGTGGAAAATTGAGGTTGTACCAGATGTTCAGCTCCCAAAATTGATTTTTTATAAGTCAAAAACCTGGAAAATCGTCTGAAATCACCATCAATTTGTAGAATAACACTAGAAAAAGTATCAAGACGTGGATCAAGACGATTAAATGGTACTATCAATGATCGAAGATAATTTGAAAAAAAAAAAAGAAGCGTACCTGATTCGTGTTTTGGGGGCCAAAATTGGTGGAAACCACCAGAAATAGCTATTTAAATTATTTTATATGAAAGAAACAATAAATAAACAGCCAAAGTTTCTGTAGGTATGTCCAATAGAATAATAAACCCATGTGACAAGGACTTTGCAGCGTTTTTTTTATTGTTTCCACCAATTTTGGCCGCCAAAACACGAATTAGGTACGCTCCTTTTTTTCCTCAAACTATCTTTGAGCGCTGGTAGTGGCATTCAATTGTCTTGATTCACCTGTTGACACTTTTTCCAGTGTTATTATACAAATTGATGGTGATTTCAGACGGTTTCCCAGGTTTTCGACTCATAAATAATCGATTTTGGGATCAGAACCATTGGTAGAACCTCAATTTTCCACTCTGGTCAAAATTGACTTCATATTCGGTCTTCTTGTCCCAAAAAAACATGGAAAACGATACGTCAAACGCTCACGTTACTAACATGTTACTGAAACACAAAAAGTACCTATTTTTATATCCATTTTCACTCATAACACCCCTGGGTATATTCCGATCGGGCTGCAACGTTTCGGGACACAACTAGGGCCCAAATGGAGCATGTGGGCGAAAGAACGAATTTTTTTGACCGAAAATGAGGCCGATACACGTGATACGGCGGACGGCGTACGGACATTGCATTTTTGGAATCTACGCACCTTGAAACGTAAAAGAAAAAGTTTTGAGGGGGTGTTATAAAAAAATTTTTTGCTGAGCGAATACATAGGTGTATTATTCACAGAATAATAAACCAAAACTAACAAATCGGCATAAAATGCGACGTCCGATCTAAAGTAAAACTAGTCACGTTTCAACAAGCTCGGTTGACAGTTCTTATGCAACACAAGAGACAAAGTTGGCCTGGTAGGAGGACCAGAAGGAAAACGATTGATTGCTTGTAGAACTGCAAACCAGCCTGTGTCTACTGGGCTGTACAGAACCAGTTTTCTGAATATTAAACCCGCCGGATCACTACCTTCGGAAGGTCGTAAAATTATCGAAATCCGAGAAGCTCACAGGAAACGGCTAGACGACCGTAGAACAGGATTTTCCGAAAGGGGGAAGTTCGTTGACGCCAAAAACAAACGTGTTTACCGACGTAATAACTGGGTGATTTTGAATCCTCAGACGCTCAGACCAAGAGAAAAACGTCTGCCAATTCGAGTGGGCTGTACAGCTTCCTCATTTGAATCACATGAACGTATAGAATAGTTGGGTAGTTTCGTATTGATACGGTACCATCTGCGATCCAACCCGCGTGTGCCCTCAAAATACGACTCTCTCTACGACTATTTTTCGTGCAGCTGGAAGCGTTACAAGGAAACTGTAAACATTTCGTGTTCGCGCATGCGCAGACGAAAAAAAGTCATACGCAATTATCAAAGGTTATTCCTGATCGACCCTCAAATCTGAACTCATTTCAACGCTATTTAAGGTAGTTATGAGCGTTTCAAGTATTTAACGTATGCGCATGCGCAGATAAGACGATTTCCATCATTTTGAAATGGGACCATCTGCGATCAAACCCGCGTGTCCCCTCAAAATTTCAGCTCTTTACGACTATTTTTCACGTAGTTAGAAGCGCTACAAGGAAACTGTCAACATTTCATGTTCGCGCATGTGGTAGTTATGGGCGTTACAAGGAATTACCACAGACAGACACGGAACCAAAAATGTTCTCCTCGATGTCTGAAACGCAAAACGGTTGTGGAAATTTTCATTTTGGAGGGAATAATTTTTTTTTACACATCCAAAAATCCAAGGCTTCCCTACCTTCGGTAGTGAGGAAGCAAACGACGTCTGCCAATTCGAGCAGGCAGTACAGCTTCCTCACTTGATTTACATTCTGAACATATATAGCATTTAAAAATGTATTTAAACCCTTTACAAAATAATTTAAACCCTTTACAAAATAATTTCAACCCTTTACAAAATAATTTCAACCCTTTAAAAATTTATTTAAACCTTTTACAAAATTATCTAAACGTTTTACAAATTTATTTAAACTCAATCAATAAATACAGTGGTATTTGCAATAAGAAATAAATAAAATTTAACTACCGAAGTCTGAACATTAGTTTTAACGGACTAATGAAGTGGATGGCCTGCTGCTGGGTCGGGTAATAATAAAATCATGTCCATTAAATAATTCGCACAATGTTGAGGTGATTGAAAGCAAACTTTGCTGAATAACTTCTGGAAGTCGGTGCTTACCTTAGCACAGAGGTTCCCAACCAGTGTGCCCTGAAGTCCCTGTAGGTGTGCCGCGAAATTTTACTGGCTTTTTTACTAGTATTTACTTTTTTAATTCATTTACAATACGTCCTAGAAAGGATTTAATAATGAAGGGTCACCAAGCACAAATATCGCATTAGATATGGTGTCACTATTTTCAATTAGACGGACATTCTGTTTTATACTCCATTATTTTTTATTATCAACTCGTCTCTTTTAACACAAAATATATGTTTGTAAGTGCATTACAATTTTGTTTTCTTCATTTTCCTAATTAGTTTCCATAATGAGCACAGCATTAACTCAATGAATTATGTTTTAAATTATATTTTTAAAGAAAGTAACATAGTAAAAAAATCACATAATAATACATTATGATTATTATACTAGCTGTGTTGCCCGTCGCTGACGGGTAGAACACGGGGTGGGTCCATCTGACTTTGTTACCTCTCGCAGAAGTAAACCTCCTTATGCCCTTCCCTGGTCATAGAAACATTTAAATGCTCGAGATGGGTTCGATCCATTGAGCCGTTTTGGCGTGATTGAAAGACAAACAGACAAACAGACAGACACCATGATCACCTGTAAATTTAGTTATATAGATTATGGAGATTATTTACCCAAGTGTGCCGTGGCTGAACGAGTTTTTAAGTTAGTGTGCCTCAAGCTAAAAAAGGTTGGGAACCGCTGCCTTAGCAGCTTAACAACTCGCTTGCTTTTCGTCTTTATTTTTGAGAACGCCTGTTCCACAGGGTTCAGCATAGGATAATAATATGGAGGCTCTAATCAGGAAGATTAGAAGCTCACACACATAAGGTACGTGGGAGAAGTTATTGGAGATTGGATTCAACATTCAGAAGGAATACCACGAAACAGGAACCTACTCGTACGTAGAACTCCAATCCCCTTCTCGCGTCATTACTACCGTTTGTCTTACGCGGGTAACCTAAGTTTTCGTTATAATGAATACGATTAAGTGTAGAGGTTTAAATAAATGTTTAAAAGGTTTGAATAATTGTATAAATGGTTGTAATAAATTTGTAAAGGGTTTAAATAAATTTGTAAATGTTATAGAACAGATGGGTAGGTTCCATTCAGTGATACTCTCGTGATAACTATTTTTCTATGTTCTTTGTTTTCTACTGTCGTTCGTAGACGATGTTTCGAGATTATTTCTTTCACAAAAGTCAGCCAATATGTAAATGAATAACGCAATTAGGCAATAATGCAATAATTGCAATAATGCAATTAGGTATGCAAGTGGCAGATTGGTGTGCAAAACTTGAAGCAGAAATACGAAGAGAAAACTCACATGTGATAGATAAAGGTTGAATCTTGAGAGCACTAGCTAATAAATGTGTAGGGAGAATTGGAAGAAAAATATCATTCGAATCTCTGAGTCAGTACCAATGTAGAACGGAACAAATAGACGAAATTCAAACCTGTTTGCCGCTCGAAAAACTTGACTTTCTCCATTATTAGACGTGACGGCCGGATCCCGGTCATGTCGGACCGGTGGGTTTCAAATGCTCGTAGTTCCACTTATTACTACTCAATGAACACCGTCACGTGTGAAACATCGTGCAACGAGGAAGCTGCACAAGTGAGCAGTTCCAGAGGCGCGGGTTTCATTGGTTAAAAGAAGAAATAAGCGTCCAAATAGGATTCCAAAGGTAACGAGATCGTTAAAGTCTATGACATCTCCGTGACGGAATATTACTCGTGCAAACAGTCGGATGACAACACAGCTGAACAGCTCCACTTATCGCTTGATGCTAAACATACGACGTCGATGATCTAAAAAAAACGTCTGCCAATTCGAGTAGGCAGTACAGCTTCCTCACCTCAATCACATGAACGTATAAAGTTGGGTAGTTTCGTTTTGATACCGGACGATCTGCGATCCAACCCGCGTGTACCCTCAACATTTCAGCTCTGTACGACTATTTTTGGCGTTGTTAGAAGCGTTACAAGGAAATGGTCAACACGTCGTTAGCGCATGCGCAGACGAAAGTTACATTACGATTCCAATGAAATTCATGTAGAACTATCAAAGTATAATTCCTGATCGACCCTCCAAATCTAAACTCATATCAACGATATTTAAGGTAGTTATGGGCGTTTCAAGTATTTCACGTTTGCGCATGCGCAGACAAGAACAATTTCCATGATTTTGAAACGGGAACATCTGCGACCCAACCCGCGTGTACCCTCAAAATTGCAGCTCTGCACTTCTATTTTTCGCATAGTTAAAAGCGTTACAAGGAAATGGTCAACATTTCATGTTCGCGCATGCGCAGACGAAAGTTACACTAGGATTTCAATGAAATACATAAGAAACGATCAAAGTATTATTCGTGATCGACCCTCCAGGTTTGAACTCATTTCAACGATATTTAGGGTAGTTATGGGCGTTCCAAGTATTTCACGATTGCGCATGCGCAGGCGAAAGTTACGGTACGATTCCAACGTTTTTGGTACGGGACCATCTGTGACCCAACCGTCACCTACCCTCCAAATTGCAGCCCATTTCGACCATTATTTTGGGTAGTGGTGGGCGTTACAAGGAATTGACCAGAGACAGACAGACACGGAACCAAAAATGTTCCTCGATGTCTGAAATACAAAATGGTGGTGGAAATTTTCATTTTGGAGGACATAAATTTTTGTTTTACTCCATCACGAATCCAAGGCTTTCCCTACCTTCGGTAGCGAGGAAGCAAAAGGTTTTTAGCTTCAGAATACCCCCCACGGCTCCAACCACCACAAAAAACCTTCAATTTCAATTTTTTATTCAGCAAATACTTTATACAACAAATACGAGTAAAATGATTTTCAGAGAGCCTATATACATAATACAAGTTCTAAAATTATGTTGGTTTATGAGCCTAAGGTCAATGACCCGTCCAGGCTCCTCAAACAATTATTATTATTTTTGTTTTTTTGTGTGCAAAAAGCCCACCAACCAAGCTGGTTTCGAATAACAGAGAAATCGTAGGCAATCCAGTGGGCAATTTCCGTGAGCACGAATTTTTTATTGTTGATCTCAGAATCGGATTTACCACCCTTGAAAACCCCCCGCTGCCCATTTTCAACTCAAAACTCCGTGCAGCTTGGGCAACAAACGGGTAAAAAGAAAACGAAATGACGTCATAAGACGAAGAATATGACGTCATAAGTGGATGGCCCTTAGGATGAGCCGGGGGGGGGGGGGGGGGGGGTGCTTTACCTATGACGTCATTTTGCTTTCTTTCCACTTTTTCGCCCACTTTCGATCACCGGATACCCCTCATATAGCACCTTTTCGGAAAGCACTCGCTGAGATCTTTTACTTACGAAAATAAAACATGGTGAAATTGCCCATTCTGGGTCAAACATGACTAACCCGGCCTCTTCAGCTATGCAGTTACGATTCTTGACCTACAGGTTCGGGAACTACCGTGTTTCAACAAAAAAAAAAAAAAAGTAAATAAACAAAAAATGGCCGGGAACTTTGAAAACTTGCCTACAATTGTGGTTACCTAGGTGAATAAAACCAGTGAAACTGCGACATTTTTTGAAATTATTATTATGGTTTTTTTTTTAGTTCAGGAGGTAGGTAATAAACTATTTTACTTATAAGAAAATGGGATATACTTGGAATCAGGGCAAAATGCTTGGTTTTCTTTCCCTAATAATCCTTCGGTGTTTTCTTTTTCAATTTTCTCAACAGACCGATGTTTGTTGACATGTCCACCTCTAAAACAGAGCGGGATTATATCGCGGATTAAACAGCGGCGGGCGAAATTTCACGCGATTTTTAATCCGAACAACGCCCTAAAACCAATAATCGGCACTGAGGAACCGCCTTAAAAACCCGGCGCTCGTGGGGGGTTCATCGAGGATGTTTGCTTTCCTCTCGATAGGGCTGTGTGTCAACTTGTTGATTCAGATGGTGACACCAATTTTTGTTCCGAATCAACAGTTTCTTGCCGTTGCGCCACCCGCGAGAGTTTGCCGGCTCAATTTGTACGTGTTGGATATAACCGAACTCGCCACAGTTCTACGGAGCGGTTTAAGGAAACATTCGGAAGAGTCTGAGATTATGGAGAAGAATATCGTTGAATATCGTTGAATAGTGTCAAGAGCGATGTAAGCTTGACATAACAACTACTCAGACAACAAGAAGAAGAAGTGGCGATGTGTACAGGAAACCTGATTAATTTGACTTGTTGTCTAGTGCAAGTAGGTGTGGGAACACTTTCCAAATATGATTGCTATGTGAACAAATACGTGCATAAGTAGCAATTTTTTGAACAGTGGACAGAAATTTGCACACTTCCTGTGCCAGTTTATTACTGCATCCAGTTCGTCCAATGTAAGGACAGGGACGTTGAAAAATGGGAAGGTTTGAGGTGGCCAAGATCTCTCTACTCCCACAAGCAGCCACAAGCTCCCGATCTTGTAACCAAAATCCTGGAACGAGAATCCGACGGCTACAGTCAATTTAGAAAAATTCTGAAAACGGATCTGTATTCTCTAGTGTCCAACGCAAGTGCCTATTAAGCCACTTTTTGAAAATGGTCGAGATTTAAACAACATTTGTTTTGGAACAGTGAGAAAAAAAATTTGCTCACTTTTTGAACCAATTACCCGGAATTCTACGTGAATATTGATGAGAAATCCGTTTTCCGAATTGAAATATCACGCTCCGTTCTCAAATGAGAAGTAGACGGAATTTGGCCCCGATGGTGCTGCCATCTCTTATCACCAAAACGTGGTGACATTCAGCCTTAACTTCTTGTTAGGTATAATGATGTGTCAGAAAATGTAAGAAAACGTCTGCCATGTCGGGAAGGCGAAAGCAGGTTCCATTTTATGAATTTTGAGGCCAACCGATGATCAGTTATTTTCCTATGAGCTATCAGTTTTGACAAAAAGTTACGTCATTGCACCCCTCCCGCCAGGGCGTGACCAGGAGGGGCCCGATTCAAAGACGAAAATTGCAATCCTTCTGCGCAGGTGGGAGTGGGGGTAGCCGTGACGTCAGCCTCGACGCTGGATCCCTTTCATACCCCACAAACGGCCTTCAGACTAAGAACTTACTCTATATTTCCGATTATTTGTGTTGTTTTTCTTTTTCCAAACCTTATTATTTTACTGTAATTCTGTTTTTTTAGTTTCCGTTTTAAATTCTTGAACAGTTTGCATAGTGTAGTGTTGAGTAGGAGAGTGGAAAAATGCCGTTTTATGCAGTTTTTCGGTGCTCTAACCACTACAAGAAAAACGCAGTTTTCACCGTCGAAATGGGCATCTTTTTAAAAATTCAGCTGCCAAACTTTTCCGTAGCAAATGGGTAAAAGAAAGAGAAGAAGATGGGTAAGAAATATCAAGATCCTTAATCTTAAATGTGTTACGATCTGCAGTGTACATTTTAGTCGGGAGGATCGGTGTGATAACCTGAAAAATAGGTGTGCCCAAAAGATTACACAAAACAGTAGGTAGTTTGGTTTGAGTTAATAAAAACAATTTTTAATTATGCATTTCGTTGTTCTGTGTCCTCTTTTAATACCGATTTCCTAAGTACCTACAGCCAAACTTCAATTTATTGGACAAAGCTCCTGTCACTTTCGAGTTTGGCCCCATGGCAAAGTAAATATAGACTATTTCGAGATAGCTATGCATAAATAAGTTGATTTATTCGTATTAATTATTATCCATGACTTTTACTTGCCTTTTCAAATTACGTACTTGGGGTAAGATGTATAATACCAGCCTGAGAACTACTTGTTAATTATTAGGTGGGTACTTACCTACTTAATTCAATACCCAACTTACAAAACAAAACTGTTAATTTGTTGTTATACTCATCTAGTAGTTATTAACAAAATTAGTTTGATTTAAACGTAAATACTGCTTATTATGAAGTAAATACAAAGGGAAAATTAGGGTGGATGCTAGGTTGCTCTTCCATCAAGCAGGATAACTACCTTCAAGTTGCTTGTTGTATGAAATATAATATCTTGGTTTACTGGGTGTCGTGATTCCCTCTCAGAATCCATTCCTGTAGTATTGTGTGATTTTACCAAATTAACGCGGAGAACGCCCGGGGGGAACCCGGGGTTTCCCCAACCACCATTCCCCCTCAAACCTCTCCCTCGAACTTCTCTCTGTCGAATCCCTCTCTCGTCCTCTCTCCCATACCCTAAAAGATCTCCTGCTGTTTGGTAAAAACCGCGGGATACACATCCGTTAAAGATCTCCTGCTGCTGGTGAAAACCACGGGGAGTTAGTCTACAAATCCCTTGGGAGCCCGTCCTCCCACTCTTCTCTCCTCATCCTCCACTCACTCTTCAACACTTCGCTCCTACAACGTTCACGCCGTCCACGACAAGTGGTGAGGACACCTACCCGTTCATCACACTGGGTATTAGGTAAATAAAAACGTATATATATGAAATAATATCTAAGGCAAATAAATAAAGGTTGGATGCTGAAACATGTGTATATTCAGTAAAGACGTTGGAAAATTTAGGCTGTAGGATTCAGTGTTGGATGCGTCGAGGCTGACGTCATCACATCAGCTTACGGACCGACCACTGCCATCTTTCTCAAGGTCATCTGCGCGGCGGCCTACCTGTTAGTAAATTTTTATTCCACCGTGAGGCGGGACCCCCTTCGCCAAGTGTGACGTCACTTGTTGTCGAAACTTTGAAAGCTCATAGAAAAAGAACTATTCATCATAGGAGAGTGTAGGGACGTTGCGATACTATCGATACCCCTAGGTATCGATACTTTGGTTTCGATCTCGGCATCGAATCATGCGATATTTGATCGGTATCGAAAGAATACCTGCGGTATCGTATCGAAAAAGTATGTTTATTTTTAAACACAATTATTATAAAAACAAAATATTCGATGACTCATGTTTACGTTAACAAAATTACTTTTTCGCATTTATGCACATTTTAAATCACCATTTCAATTGTTGTAATCAATAGCAACCATGTGACTACCTACTACGACAGATCACTCCTATTCGTTTGTTAAGCTTTGTATCAAAGAGCTGTGATTATTTTCACCTCAATAACTTCTTGTAAGGTCTCTTGAACATTTTTAGTCTTGGTTAAATCTTAGAGCCTAGTCAAAAAAACTTTAAGGTTAGTAGCATTTTTGCTACTTTGCTAATAGCGGTATTTAATTTAATAAATTGCTATTAAACAGAAATGAGTACGAGCATATTTCAGAAAGAATCCAAACGAAATTAATCGCGTTTCGCTTAGCCTAAAACTTTTCAATACTGTACTCATTTGATATTTATGGTATCGATACCAGGTATCGTATCAGAGCGGTATCGCGACGTCCCTAGGAGAGTGCGGTTGGTCTCAAAATTCATAAATTGAAACCGACTTTCATTTAAAAATATAAACAGAACTCATGGATACTCCTCAACTGAATGAACAGCACTGAAACAACAATGCCACACAAATACTCCCGGATTTTGTTGGTTGTTGTCAGACGTCACCGTCTCAGAGAATATATAATAGAGTTTTTGCAGCACCCTCACGCCGAAACGAAACGGAAAATGACACCAAAACGGAAATGGCGGATAGGGCGACCGAAGTCAGATGCTAACCTTTTTCGGTTCAGTTTTCGGTGAGCTTTGGCAGGCATCTACCAGCTGGTGAAGTCACGCTAACGTTATGTTAACCTCTCTTTCATCCATTTTACTCCATGGTGAGTACAAATCTATGTCCATACAAGGCGTCAAGTCTGCATTAACACAGAAAGACGCGAGGAAGCAGCTGAGAATACGACGACATTTATTTTCCAAGGAAAACAGAAGAAGGAAGGTAGTGTTATACAGATGTAAGGTTACACTACGTTTCGCCATCTCAACACGATGAAAGCTGACGCCGTGAGATCCCGGTATTTTTCGCCGTCACGGTTCGTCAAACTTTTCGGTGTCTTAAGTGCGCATGCGCAGCACTGTTTTCGTTTCGGCGTAAGGGTGCTGCAAAAACTCTCTAATATTTCATCGATTTTTATACCGTGGTGCTACAACCGGCTTTCGTCAAAGCCAACATTACTGCTAAAATACACATTTTGCCAATCACGCGCTGAATTCGTAATAAATCCAGTTATTAAATATTTATTTAATTCAAGTTAACAATAAATTAAGGCATTAACACTGGTCAACATAGGAGGTCTCTGGCAGTATGGCCAGTTGAACAAGTTTTATTTCTTGTAAAACGTTGAATTGAAAAAGTACCATCGGAGTCAAAGGGTTTCGAACATGGCCTGGAAACTCAACACATACCAACTTCAAAAATAACCCCAACCGACATGTTTACTGCTTCTTCCCCTTTTTATTTCAAAGCGCTCTTCCTTCTCAAACCAGAACGGATTGTTTGTTCCGTAATCAGTTTATTCCGTTTTTTTTTTTTTTTTGCTTATTTGTTTTTCTTTTATTCATCCCACAAACTTCCCACCCAGCTTGGAAACGGCGGAGTTCGTGAGGCTAAATATAGACTGCGGGTCAGCTCCTGCGTCATCACGGATCTTAACCAGTCAAGGGCACGATGAGGGTACGAATTTTAAGATACTCGAGTAAGCGCTCATTTGACCGAAACCCACCGAGAAAATTTGAAAAAAAAGCTGTAAATCCATGCAAAACGGTTTATTATTTTGTACAGAATACCCTTCTGTTACAGATCACAACTCTCTGTACAGATAAACCGTCAATATAATATGTAATATTCTATACATATCATGTGGATCGCAGATCCTCCATAGGTTAGTAACTAACCCCGTACTCGTTACTAGGTATCTACCTAAAAATCACGAGTTAAATGTTGCTAAAATAATTCTGTCGATGACAAGCAGTACCTAAAATGGCAAAAACAAACGCAAATAATGAAATTCTGAAGGAAAATTGTTGATGCGGAGTGAAATAGACGCCCCTTCTGCGTTGATCACTGTTTTCTGTGGTCAATACCTACCCTCGTGGTCAAGTATAATGAACCGTTGTGTAATAACTTGCCCATCAATAATACTTCAACGGTTGTTCAAGTTGCAAAAGTACCGATCAACAAAATCCAGCCCCCTTTTGGTCGATGAACCGTTGTGTAATAATTTGCCGTTGTGTAATAATTTACCGTTGTGTAGTAATTGGTCGTTATGTAATAATTTACCGTTGTGTAATAATTTACCCATCAATAATACTTCAACGGTTGTTCAAGTTTCACAAGTACCTACCAACAAAATCCAATAGTCCATCACTTATCAAATGAAATAATATCGCAGAACAACAAACTCGACTTCATACAGCCATCCTTGACTATAATCAGGTGCTCCCTAGTGATGATATCCGGGCTTGATTTATATCGTTTGATTCACGATCGTGTTGACTTAGCTTTAGTGCACACGAATTAATGTCAAAAAAATTTTTGACATGAATTCCCCATCGGTACCTAAGTGGGACTATACCTAGGCGCTTATATTTGAAAACGGGCTTCCAACTACAATTTTGCCATAAGTTCTGAATATTTTCCCCCAAAAAGTATTTTGTCATAAATTCCCCGCTGGTAACTAAGTGGGACTATACCTAGGCGCTTATTTTTGAAACCGGTCTTCAATCTACAGTTTTTTCCACAAGTTCTGAATATGTTTTCCCATAAAATTTTTTGACATAAATTGTCCATTGGTACCTAGTAAGTGGGACTGTAACTAAGCGCTTACTTTTAAAAATGGGCTTCAATCTACAGTTTTTTCCATAAGTTCTGAATATTTCTTTCGAAACATTTTTTTTAACATAAATTCCCCATTGGTACCTAAGTGGGACTACACGTAAGTGTTACAGTTTCAAATGACAAATACGGAAGAACATCTGCCTAAAAGGTGTGGCCTATTTCACCTCCAGGCTGAATGTTATTCGGATTTACGTGGATTCGGCCCACTCTGAGCTTGGCTATTTGTGGACGGGAGTTTCCCACGTCCCACGCCGAGAATTTATTTGAAAGCCCGCAAGCTATCACGCGGCGCCCGGGTACCGATTCAAAAGAGTGAGAACCGAGGTTGTAACGAAGGTTCAGCTTCCAAAATTCGTTTTCTATGAGTCAAAAACCTGGGAAATTGTCTGAAATCACCATAAATTTGTATAATAACACTAGAAGTAGTATCAACAGATGAATCAAGACAACTAAATGACACTAACAATGATAAAAGATAATTTGATAAAAATAGGAGCTTTATTCCGTGTTTTTGGGGGCCAAAATTTGTGGAAAACATCAAAAACAGCTTTTTCAATTACTGCAAACGAAAGAAACAATAAATGTATTTGCAGCATTTTTCAATCTGACCGGGAGGTTCTAAAGAACAATCGAGACGGGTCATCGATCAACCGTGACGGGCTGATTAGATTGCGGGAAGGGTGTAATTGAAATTATATTATTGAAGCCAATCATGCAAGCCAGAAGCGAGCGTAGCTCGACACCCAACCACATTTTGGTGAAACTAATAAATAAATAAAAATCTGCCAAGTTGGGTGGGCTTCCTCACTTACTGTAACATGGACGTGTAGAATGAGTTGGTAAAAAAAAAGGATTGGCCAAAATGACTGAATAGCAATAAATTAGCTAACATTTCAACATTTTTTTCAACGCTTCAACACAGCTAACTCGTTACCTGTTAAATGTGTCTTTTGGCTTATTATTCTGTGAATAATACACCTATGTATTCGCTCAGCAAAAGTTGTTTATAACACCCCCTCAAAATTGTTTCTTTTACGTTTCAAGGTGCGTAGATTCCAAAAACGCTGCAAAGTCCTTGTCACATGGGTTTTTTATTCTTTTGGATTTACCTACAGAAATGCTGGCTGTTCATTTATTGTTTCTTTCATGTAAAATAATTCAAATAGCTATTTCTGGTGGTTTCCACCAGTTTTTGACCCTAAAACACAAATTAGATAGGTACGCTCCTTTTTTGGATTATTATTCTGTGAATAATACACCTATGTATTCGCTCAGCAAAAATTGTTTATAACACCCCCTCAAAATTGTTTCTTTTACGTTTCAAGGTGCGTAGATTCCAAAAACGCTGCAAAGTCCTTGTCACATGGGTTTATTAATCTTTTGGACTTACCTACAGAAATGCTGGCTGTTCATTTATTGTTTCTTTCATGTAAAATAATTCAAATAGCTATTTCTGGTGGTTTCCACCAATTTTTGACCCTAAAACACAAATTAGATAGGTACGCTCCTTTTTTTTTAAACATCTTCGATCATTGATAGTACCATTTAATCGTCTTGATCCTCGTGTTGACACTTTTCCAAGTGTTATTCTACAAATTGATGGTGATTTCATATGATTTCGCAGGTTTTTGACACATAAAAAAATCAATTTTGGGAGCTGAACGTCTGGTACAACCTCAATTTTTCCACTCTTTGGTCAAAATCTACTTCATATTCGGTTTTCTCGTCCCCAAAAACACGCAAAACGATACCTCAAAAGCTCATGTTACTAAAACACAAAAAGTACCTATTTTTAAACCCATTTTCACTCATAACACCCCTGGGTATAATCCGATCGGGCTGAAAAGTTTCGGGACACAACTGGGGCCCAAATGGAGCATGTGTGCGAAAGAACGAATTTTTTAGACCGAAAATGAAGCCGGTACACGTGATACGGCGTACGGCGGACGGACATTGCTTTTTTGGAATCTACGCACCTTGAAACTTAAAAGAAACAATTTTGAGGGGGTGTTAAAAAAATGTTTTCCTGAGCGAATACATAGGTGTATTATTCACAGAATAATAAACCAAAATGCAATGTCCGTCCGCCGTACGCCGTATCCCGTATCACGTGTAGCGGCTTCATTTTCGGTGTAAAAAATTCGTTCTTTCGCACACATGCTCCATTTGGGCCCTAGTTGTGTCCCGAAACTTTTCAGCCCGATCGGAATATACCCAGGGGTGTTATGGGTGAAAATGTGTATAAAAATAGGTACTTTTTGTGTTTTAGTAACATGTTAGTAAAATGAGCTTTTGAGGTATCGTTTTCCGTGTTGTTGGGGACGAGAAGACCGATTATGAAGTCAATTTTGAACAAGGAGTGGAAAATTGAGGTTGTACCAGATGTTCAGCTTCCAAAATTGATTTTTTATGAGTCAAAAACCTGCGAAATCGTCTGAAATCACCATACATTTGTATAATAACACTGGAAAAAGTGTCAACACGAGGATCAAGACTATTAAATGGTACTATCAATGATAATTTGGGGGAAAAAAATAAATAAAAGGAGCGTACCTACCTAATTTGTGTTTTGGGGGCCAAAATTGGTGAAAACCATCAAAAATACCTATTTAAATTATTTCACATGAAAGAAACAATAAATGAACAGCCAACATTTCTGTAGGTATGACCAGTAGAATGATAAACCCAAGTGACAAGGTGATTTTGGTTTCTGTACAGTGATTGTGCTGATCCATTCCTGGATACATCCTAAATCAATTTGTTTTTGACTGAAGATGGCGCGAATGCCGAAGTACATATCAAACCAAAAGCACGTAGAACTGAAGTCTCATCCCAACTTACTATATCCAATGAATGAGATTGGAAATATTATTGCCTACAAACGGAAAATACGACATTTTCAACGCGGATACTGAGAATGATGGATCAGTTGACATACCTGATTTATCGTCCGGGTGATTGGCGTCGCAGATGACCTCGTCCTGGGAACAAAAAGAAAGAAAAACAAGCTATCAGTCATGAGGCCGTGAGGAAGACAGAGAAAGAGCCTTAGTAAGTGATTATTTACCGAAGACCTTCTGCACCCGCTGATTACCCAATACGCGCTAATGAGTGGAATGAAAAGTTGATGTAAAAATCTAAATTGGCAATAGTAATCGAAGTTTCAGTCTGAATCTCCGACTCATTTAATCAATCCGTCTCAATTAATCATCGAGTCAGGTGATCTGAATCTCCGAGGGACGGTTAAGAAACAGATGACCGGTTATTTGTTCTACAAAACTGTACGTAAATTAGACAGGTTGAAAAATCAAGTTGTAGCCTGAAAAGTTAAGGCGATAAAGACGGGCGTCGAGTTATCCACTTTGAACATTTCTAAATAAAACCGGTTACAGATTGAGTTGTTAAATTGTAGCAAAGTACAGAGCCATGCAAATAGCAACTTTTGGACCACTCATCTAGAAAAACATCGAATTTCGATTTGTCAAGGTGTAAGGTAGGTGGGGGCAAAGCCCTGCAAATTTCGGGTTTTTGTCCATTGTGAACAACCAGGAGCAGATTTTCTCAAAATTGTACGTCTGAGTTTTATTTAGGGATCTTACCTTGAACTACTGGAAACACCAATCACCTCCAATCATTAACCACGGACAAATTTGATTTAAGAAAAAAAAATTGATTTAAGCAAGAAAAAAATTTGATTTAAGAAGAAAAGAAAAAAGTGCACAGCTTTGCCCCAATTAGATGGACATGGATAAAAAAAGATACTATAATCAAAACTCACACAATTTTGGTTTAATTTCTTCTGAACTTGAACAACAACGAAAAAATTTGCAAATCGCAACTGGCCTTGAAGGTTATGTTAATTTCTTGAACATACCTACCAATTGGTAAGTATTACCTACTCTTAGAACGTAGGTAATACACACCTATTTGATAAATAATTAACGATAAATAATGAAGTATTTTATTAACAATGTTAGGTGCAATGCCAAAATGTGTTCCAGCGCTAAATGTGGCAAAGCCCTGCACTCAAAGGGTGCAGGGACTTGCCCCCGAAAACCTTGCAGGGACTTGCCCCATTTGGTGTGTTCGTGAATGTCGCATCAATAAGATTACGTGAAGCGAATTGAAGCAAAAGTTAATCAGCAACATGAAAGCTTAGTTACAGTACTATTTACGGATAATTGGCTGATAAATTTGGTGCAACCCGACCTCGCACAATTTTGAACTGAATTTTCAAGAAAATTACACCAAAAACGTGAAAAACGAATTTATCTCATTTTCTTGGCCTGCAGTGTCCCCAGACGCCTTTGACTTGATAACAGAACACCTGTTGCAAAACCCCAACTGCTACCTGGTGGCCAGTTCTCAAAAAAATCGTGGACTATTCAAAACCGCTGCAAAGTCCTCGTCACATGGGTTTATTATTCTACTGGACATACCCACAGAAATGCTGCTGTTCATTTATTGTTTCAATCATGTGAAATAATTGAAATAGCTATTTCTGATGGTTTCCACCAATTTTGGCCCCCAAAAACACGGATTAGGCTCCATTTTTTTCATAGGTTGATAGTGCCAATTTAATTGTCTTGATTCACCTGCTGATACTACGTCTTGTGTTATTATACAAATGTATGGTGATTTCAGACAATTTCCCATGTTTTTAACTAATAAAAAATGAATTTCGGGAGCTTAACCTTCGTTGTAACTTCAATTCTTCACTCTTCGGTCAAAATCAACCAAATAGTCGGTCTTCTCGCACTAAAAAACATGGAAAACGATACCTCACAAGCTCATGTTCACTAAAACCTCAAAACTCCCTCGAAAACCCCTAATTTTACACCAATTTTTCTCCCATAACAACCCTGGGTGTATGCCGATCGGGCTGCTGTGTTTTGGAGCACAACTAGGACCCAAATGTGTTCCCAAATGGGGACCCCAAACTTTGTGCGGAAGAACGACGATTTTATACCAAAATTTAACGAAATTTAAGGCTGAAACTTCGTTAGAACCTCAATTTTCCACTCTTTGGTCAAAATTGACCTCATATTCGGTCATCTCGCTCACAAAACCATGGAAAACGATACCTCAAAAGCTCATGTTACTAAAACACAAAAAGTACCTATTTTTATCCACATTTTCACTCATAACACCCCTGGGTATATTCAGATCGGGCTGAAAAGTTTCGGGACACAACTAGGGCCCAAATGGAGCATGTGTGCGAAAGAACGAATTTTTTAGACCGAAAATGAAGCCGGTAATGAGGCGGATAAGGCGGACGGGCATAGCATTTTCTGAATTGAAACGCACCTTGAAACGGAAAAGAAAAATTTTTGAGGGGGTGTTATAAAAATTTTTTGCTGAGCGATTACATAGGTGTATTATTCACAGAATAATAAACCAAAATGCAATGTCCGTCCGCCGTACGCCGTATCACGTGTACAGGCTTCATTTTCGGTCTAAAAAATTCGTTCTTTCGCACACATGCTCCATTTGGGCCCTAGTTGTGTCCCGAAACTTTTCAGCCCGATCGGAATATACCCAGGGGTGTTATGAGTGAAAATGTGTGTAAAAATAGGTACTTTTTGTGTTTTAGTAACATGTTAGTAACATGAGCTTTTGAGGTATCGTTTTCCATGTTTCTGGGGACGAGAAGGCCGAATATGAAGTCGATTTTGACCAAAGAGTGGAAAATTGAGGTTCTACCAAATGTTCAGCTGCCACAATGTATTTTTTATGAGTCAAAAACCCGGGAAATCGTCCGAAATCACCATACATTTGTATAATAACACTAGGAAAAGTGTCAACACGTGTATATCAAGATGATTAAATGGCATTACCAATGATGAAAGATAATTTGGGGAAAAAAAGAAAGAGGAGCGTACCAAATTTGTGTTTTGGGGGCCAAAATTTATGGAAACCATCAGAAATAGCTATTTCAATTATTTCACATGATTGAAACAATAAATGAACAGCAGCATTTCTGTGGGTAAGTCCAGTAGAATAATAAACCCATGTGACAAGGACTTAGCAGCGTTTTTGGAATCTACGCACCTTGAAACGTAAAAGAACAAATTTTGCAGGGGTGTTACAAAATTTTTTTGCTGAGCGAACACATAGGTGTGTTATTCACAGAATAATAAACCCAAAGTCGATGCAGGGCTTTGCTCCCACCTACGTTGTATTGAGGCAACGAAACATACTCGGAAATAATTATGGGAAGGCACATCTCACCGTCAGAATCCCAATCAAATCTCCGAAGAAGTAATTCAATTACGGCTTCATACCGATCACCAAGTACATTAAAGGACAAAATGGACGAAATCATAAAGAACTGCGTACCACAGAGGCAGAAACGTCGGTGTGATGAGAGGACGTTCCAAACGAGCGATGGGAGCCTGTTGGAATGACTAAAAGTCGCCGTGTGGGACGAGGGTACGAAGCGGGTTGATGGGCTAATCAGCACACTTCCTCTATTACCTGCTCCGTCCCTTTTACACAGTTAAACTACCTTTCTTGGGTTCGATTTTCGAGGTTGAAAACGACTGATGACGCCATTCGATTGAGGCTCGAGACCCCCATCAGGTGCCAGAAAGAGAAAAACGCTGCAAAGTCCTTGTCACATGGGTTTATTATTCTATTGGACTTACCTACAGAAATGCTGGCTGTTCATTTATTGTTTCTTTCATGTAAAATAATTGAAATAGCTATTTCTGGTGGTTTCCACCAATTTTGGCCCCCAAAACTTAAATTAGGTAGGTATGCTATCGTTGATCATTGGCAGTGCCATTTAGTCGTATTGATCCACGTGTTGAAACTTTTGCCAGTGTTATTCTACAAATTGATGGTGATTTCAGACGATTTCGCAGGTTTTTGACTCGTAAAAAATCAATTTTGGGGGCTGAACATCTGGTACGACCTCAATTTTCCACTCTTTGGTCAAAATCGACTTCATATTCGGTCTTCTCGTCCAGGAAAACATGGAAACCGATACCTCAAAAGCTCATGTTACCAACATGTTGCTAAAACGCAAAAAGTACCTATTTTTACACACATTTTCACTCATAACACCCCTGGGTGTATTCCGATCGGGCTGAAAAGTTTCGGGACACAACTAGGGCCCAAATGGAGCATGTGTGCGAAAGAACGAATTTTTTAGACCGAAAATGAAGCCTGTACACGTGATACGGCGGACGGCGTACGGCGGACGGCGTACGGCGGACGGCGGACGGACATAGCATTTTTGGAATCTACGCACCTTGAAAC
Organism: Leptopterna dolabrata; assembly: GCA_954871275.1. NCBI lineage: Eukaryota > Metazoa > Arthropoda > Insecta > Hemiptera > Miridae > Leptopterna > Leptopterna dolabrata. The sequence continues at coordinate 3,640,832 of OX940989.1, read as the reverse complement.
GGAAAAGAAAAAAGTTTGAGGGGGTGTTATAAAAATTTTTTGCTGAGCGAATACATAGGTGTATTATTCACAGAATAATAAACCAAAACCCTGCAAAGTCCTCGTCACATGGGTTTATTATTCTATTGGACATACGTACAGAAATGTTGGCTGTTCATTTATTGTTTCTTTCATGTGAAATGATTGAAATAGCTATTTGGATAGTTTTCACCAATTTAGGCCCCCAAAAACAAGAATTAGGCTCGGCTTTTTTTAAACGGATTATCTTTGATCATTGATAGTGCCATGTAATTGTCTTGATTCACCTGTTGATATTACTTCTAGTGTTATTATACAAATGTATGGTGATTTCAGACATTTTCCCATGCATTTGACATGTTTTTCCCCAGGTACTTTTTGTGTTTTAGTAACATGAGCTTCTGAGGTATAATTTTCCATGTTTTTTGGACGAGAAGACCGAATATGAAGTCGATTTGGACCAATGAGTGGAAAATTGAGGGTTTAACAAAGTTTCAGCCTTAAATTTACGTTAAATTTTGGTCTGAAATAGTCGTTTTTCCGCACACAGTTTGGGTCCCCATTTGAGAACACTTTTGGGTCCTAGTTGTTCTCCGAAACACAGCAGCCCGATCGGAATATACCCAGGGTTGTTATGGGAGAAAAATGGGTATAAAAATAGGGGTTTTCGAGGGATTTTTAAGGTTTTAGGGAACATGAGCTTTTGTGGTATAGTTTCCATGTTTTTTAGGGCGAGAAGACCGAATATTAGGTTGATTTTGAACGAAGATTGAAGAATTGAGGTTGTAACGAAGGTTAAGCTCCCGAAATTATTTTTTTTATTAGTCAAAAACATGGGAAATTGTCTGATATCAACATACATTTTTGTATAATAACACTAGAAGTAGTACTACCAATGATCAAAAATAATCTGTTTAAAAAAACGCTGCAAAGTCCTTGTCACATGGGTTTATCATTCTACTGGACATACCTACAGAAATGTTGGCTGCCATTTATTGTTTCTTTCATGTGGAATTAGTGAAATGGTTGTTTTTGTTGGTGTCCACCAGTTTTGGCCCCCAAAAACACGAATTAGGCTCGGCTCTTCCTTTCAACAGATTATTTTTGATCATTGATAGTGCCATTTAATTGTCTTGATTCACCTGTTGATACTACTTCTAGTGTTATTATACAAATGTGTGGTGATTTCAGACAATTTCCCATGTTTTTGACAAATAAAAAATGAATTTCGAGAGCTTAACCTTCGTTACAACCCCAATTTTTCACTCTTTGGTCAAAACGAGTTCGTATTCGTTCTTTTCGCCCTAAAAAAACATGGAAAACGATACCTCACAAGCTCATGTTCACTAAAACTTCAAAAACCCCTATTTTTACACCCATTTTTCTCCCATAACGCCCCTGGGTGTATTCCGATCGGGCTGCAAAGTTTCGGGACACAACTAGGGCCCAAATGTGTTCTCAAATGAGGATCTAAACTATGTGGGGAAGAACGAAGATTTTATACCAAAATTTAACGTAAATTTAAGGCTGAAACTTCGTTAGAAACTCAATTTTCCACTCTTTGGTCAAAATCGACTTCATATTCGGTCTTCTCGTGATTGGAAGTAAAACGCCAATGGAGTTCTACGTTTGGGGACCCCAAAGTCCAAAGTTTATTCGAACCCTGTCGGTTCAAGAGGAATCAAGCGGCGAGATGAGAGTTCACCCTCCAGAAATCCTCGAAGGGCAACACCATGCGTTCAGGTGGATGGCGGTCATTTTGAGCAAGTGCTGTGGCGTGAATTTTTTTTTAACGAGAGTACCTACCTGTCTAATTTTGTAAATTTTAAGAAGAGCATCAAAATTATTTATTATTACTTATTACTAAATAATTATTCATAATTTGACCCATAAAATGTGCATGGAATGAAAACCCTTCAGTCGAATGTGAAAAATTTCTATAAATCATGCCAGTCATATCCGAACCAAATGCAATCTTCATGCCAAAACCTCGATTTTGCTGAAAAATCTCCTGTTTTTTGCATTAAAACGTCACTTTCTCCCTTAAACTCATTTGCTCATTTATTTTGACTACACCGTTGGAAAGGTGTTTCAAGCAAGTTTTTCTCATAGACTCCCCACCGAAAGAAAAAATTACTAAAAGAGAGACAACCACCGATAGAAAAACGTCAAATTTTCATAAATTCTCCAAATTTGCACTTTGGTCTCGTTTTATACGCTTTAAAGCCGCTCAAAAAATTTTGATTGTCCATTAGGGAGATGAGAAATTTAAGGCTCTTTCCAACGGTACAATTAGATTTGAATTTATTTGACGGATTAAGGAGGTTATGGCCATTTTACTGACTTAAGGTCGAAACCACGAAAAAAATCTTAAAAGTGGAAAAAGCGGCATTTAGAGCGGATTTTAAAAAAGTCTAGGAGGCACTTCTTGTTGCGAATTCTTTGTAGAATCGCTTCCTGAAGTCCTGCGGACTTAAGTTGAGACACCTTGTATAGATGGTATCGATACAATGGTATTTTCGAGTACTAGTAATATGGTATCGATACCCTGCGTAATATCGAAACACTCCTAACTGTGCAGGGGAACGATTGTAACATCAGAAGCAGAGGTGGGAGGGAGGTGGAGTGGGGGCAGAGGAGCAAGCCGTGCAGGATTCAACTTGAAGACTTAACCTCAAATTGTGAGTGGGGTCCATCAGACCCCACCGGAGCATTCCAGGGTTAACTGGTTTTTTTTTTCTTCATTTGGCAGCCGACAGCCATAGCCATGAAGTAATTTTATTTTGTTATTTCACATTACAATGTTGCAATAAAAGAACGAAAAATAAAGGCGAATGAATAAGAAAAAAAAACCACAGTCATGCAGCATGGCTATAAGAGCGAATTTTCGAAGTTTTCGGCATCTTCCTCCTCCGCCTAAAATTTTCTGAAAATTAATTTTCGGCCAATGTTTTCCCAACTTGATACCATACAAAATTAAAACAGGAGTAGTTTTACGCAAAGTAAAATTTGGGGTGGAAGGAGGGGGAGGGGGAAATCAAAAATGTTTTGAATACCAGAAGAGTAGGTATTGGGTACGTAACAAATTTTTTGTTCCATTTTTTGCCGAGTAACACCTCGGTTTGTAGATTTTCCAACGCTGAACACGATGGTGAAGTCAGAATTGCGATATCCCATTCCGTTATCAGATTAGAGCAGACGAACCAGGAAGAACATCTCAAGAAATAACCACGTTCCTTCATCTTCAAAGTGCTCCAGTTTGAGAATGGAATGAGATATCGCAATTCTGATTTCACCATCGTGTTCAGCGTACAAAAACCTTTAAAATGAGGTGTCACTTGTCAGACTTTTTCATTTTGGGAATTTATGGGTAATTTCCCCCCCCCCCCTAAAACTCCCCAAAACTCCCCCTTAGGGTGACCCGATTCTGCCCATCTTCGAACTTAGCCTGTCGATTGCCAAGACAGATTTTTCGTGCAAATTTGAACTTTTTATCTCAATTCTTTCGAGAGTTATCGTCTGGAATGACACATACATATATAAATATATAAATATATAAATATATATATAAATATATATAAATATATATATAAATATATATATATATACATATAATTTTTGGTGTCTTTCGGCAGGGAATTCAGGATGGTCTGAAACGGAGTTTGGTATAAAAATCTTTCGGAAATTCGAGTTTTAAAAATTTTGGACCGAGAACAATAGCTTCCTTTTCTTCGAAAATTCGCTAATTAAATTTTGATTCCTACTTCTTGGATAAATGAACAAATGCCTTTGAAAACTATAAAACTCCGCGAATGCACCATTTCGGGAAAGTTCACTGGATTGACCAAACGGCTTGTCTATCAGTCTAAAAGTCAACGGTATGCGTCTTCTCACGCAAGCGCAGGTTGCCCGTAGCGCAGGAATTGAGGCTGGGGGATGTTTCACTGGGAATAGGGACGAAAGCAAAGTTTCTGGGAATGTTCCTTGACAAAACGTTGTCGTGGAAGCCGCATATCGCGTACACAGTTCGGAAAGCGGAAAAATTCATTAATGTGTTAAGAATGGTGACGCATTTGCATTGGGGAGCAGACCCGGTGGTTGCGTTGCGATTCTACAGATCCACAATTCGAGCAGTGTTGGACTATGGATGCCCATTGTATGGTCAAGCATCCAAGACAGCTCTTAGTTGTTTGGATAAGATCCAGTACAAATGTCTGAGGATATGTATAGGGTACCTTCAATCGACGCCTATTGTTGTAATGTTACAGGAATGTAACGAGCCCCCGCTTTGTCTGCGTCGTCGTTTACTGTCTGACAGATTTTTGATTCGCGTCCAAGCTTATTCCAGCAAATTACTCAGAAAACTGCACAGGCTAAATGAGCACGACTTACTGTGTAACTTCTGGGTAAGGAAACCTTCGCCTGGAAACCTTAACTGTTGTTACGGTTAGGGCTTATGAACTTCTGCCGAATACACCTGCCTGTTTCGTGCTGACCGATCGTATCTCGGTTGACGCCCTTGGTTTTCTAAATACGGGAATGACGGACTCCACACAAGGAGTCATTTGCACGAAAAAAGGTACGGAACGCCGTTTAATTCGATATCCTTGACCCGAAAAGTTAGAAGGATACGCGTATAAACGCTGGAAAAAGTAGGCCTTGTAGTACAACTGGAACCATATAAAGGCGTACAACAGACAAATCGAATTTTTTTTATCTTCGAGATCATTTGGGTTATTCTTTAGCACATACTTCAATATAATATTCTTTCTCTTTCGACAGAGCTGTATCTATTGTTTTTTATTACAGGCTTTCATTTAACTCGCTCTGTCTGTGGTGGTCGGATCTTGTAATCGATTTTCCCCCACTTCCTGAAGTCAGAAAAAACTGTTCAAAAACACGCCTTCATTTCGAAATGATCATAAAAGAATAAAATAAAATAATTTCTTCCTGCTTCACAGGAACATCGTAATTTTTTATATCTACAAAGCGCGGGGTGCCCCCATAATACATTATTTCATATCTACAAGATATAAGTATTTTCAGTCCTCCTAAAAGCCCCATGCTTTTATTTTTAGTCATAAAAATGCAAAGTGAAATTATTATTATTAATTTTGCTTCCTCACTACCGGAAGTTTTGGATTCGTGATTGAGTTTAAAAAATTCTTCGAAATGAAAATTTCCACTACCATTTTGCATTTCAGACATCGAGGAACATTTTTGGTTCCGTGTCTGTCTGTCTGTGGTCAATTCCTTGTAACGCCCATAACTACCCGAAATAATGGTCGAAATGGGCTGAAATGTGGAGGGTAGGTGTAGGTTGGGTCCAGATGATCCCCTACCAAAATCATTGAAAAAATATGGTAACTTTCGTCTGCGCATGCGCATACGTGAAATAATTGGAACGCCCATAACTACCTTAAATGTCGTTGAAATGAGTTCAGATTTGGAGGGTCGCTCAGGAATAATACTTTGATAGTTCCACATGAATTTCATTGGAATCGTACTGTAACTCTCGTCTGCGCATGCGCGAACATGAAATGTTGACAGTTTCCTTGTAACGCTTCTAACTGCGCGAAAAATAGTCGTAGAGAGCTGAAATTTGGAGGGTATCCGCGGGTTGGTTCGCAGATGATCACATTTCAAAATTGTGGAAATCGTTCCGTCTGCGCATGCGCAAACGTGAAATACTTGAAACGCCCATAACTACCTTAAATATCGTTGAAATGAGTTCAGACTTGGAGGGTCGATCAGGAATACTACTTTGATAGTTCCACATGAATTTCATTGGAATCGTACAGCAACTTTCGTCTGCGCATGCGCGAACAAGCAATTTTGACAGTTTCCTTGTAACGCTTCTAACTATGCGAAAAATAGTCGTGGAGAGCTGAAATTTTTGAGGGTACACGCGGGTTTGATTGCAGATAGTCCCACTTCAAAATCATGGAAATCGACCCGTCTGCGCAGGCGCAAACGCAAAATACTTGAAACGCCCATAACAACCTTAAATATCGTTGAAATGAGTTCAGATTTGGAGGGTCGGTCAGGAATAATACTTTGATAGTTCCACATGAATTTAATTGGAATCGTAACTTAACTCTCGTCTGCGCATGCGCGAACATGAAATGTTGACGGTTTCCTTGTAACGCTTCTAACTACTCGAAAAATAGTCGTAGAGAGCTGAAATTTTGAGGGTACACGCGGGTTGGATCGCAGATGGTCCCGTATCAAAACGAACCTACCCACCTATTCTTATACGTTCATGTGATTCAAGTGAGGAAGCTGTACTGCCTACTCGAATTGGCAGACTTTTTTCTCTGCAAAGAAGTTTTCATCTGGAGAAACGTCTAGTGCAACTTCGGCTGCAAATAGTGTCGAACCCGCCTCCACATTTAGCAAAACCTCAAACCGGCCTGGCAGCGTCCCGCTGGCACCAAACTCTGAAGACGGTAGGGGAAGGAAGCCAGAGGAAACGGTGACCCAAAGCCGGTAGACATCAACTCTCACTCCATCCTGAGAACGTCGGCCTGCAAAAGCCTTTTACCAATCCGATATTATACGGTCAAGCCCACCATTTCAAAGCCTCGTCGTCCTTCTATGGGCCGGCATTAATATAAATTTATTAAGACTGCGTTGTCGGAAGTTCGCCGTTTTCCTCACTGCAAAAACTCCGTGGTGACTGTGACCGTAAGTTATGTCACCAACACCAACCTCCTCAGTCTGTTTGATAAATGGCAGCTTATAACCTCAAAATATCAGTTCGTATTTATTAAGTTAATCAATAATCCTTTGTAATATTATCGTTGTAAGAAATAGCACTGCACGAATAATGTTTGCACCTCCAAGACAGCAGAAAATGGTTTCAGAGGTCCCAGGCAGATGCTTTTGGTCTGCAGTGAAAATTTGAAATCTCAGAATCGGAAAAACATGGAGGTGATTACATTCCCTTGCTTTCATGTATAGAATATCGTAAGGCACTTTCGTAACGTTTTTCGACCGGTAGGTGGGTCCGCATACTATCGTGCTGCAACTCAACTTTTTGTGAATAAATTTCTCCAGTTATAGTAATAAGGTAAAGATTTAACCAAATAAACAAAGGAAACTAAGAGCTAAGTGACGCCGTGGGGAAAGGAGGAGAAGGGTCACCTTCATCGACCGCCATCGCCCCTCAACGGTCGTAACGACCGATGGTGGACGGGGGCCTTTATAAACAGCCCGGCCAGCCCAGCTCTTCATCCGACCGACCACTCTCCGACTCGCGACTTCTCTCTCAACCTCTCAACGCTCTCTCTGTCTCTCTGCTACCCTTCTCCTGCGCTTGCTGTGGTGATAACTGCGGGCCATTCTCTCTCTTCCGGCGTCTGCTGTGGTGATCACCCCGGGACGCTTCCTTCTCTCCTAGCACCTGCTGTGGTGATAACTGCGGGGTACTAGCCTCCTTCTTCCCGGCGCCTGCTATGGTAATAACCGTGGGGCATTCTCTCTCTTCCTGGCATCTGCTGTGGTGATAACCGCGGAGCATTCTCTCTATTCCTGGTGTCTGCTGCGGTGATAATCCTGGGACGCTTCCATCTCTCCTAGCATCTGCTGTGGTGATAACCGTGGGGTGCTAGCCTCCTTCTTCCCGGTGCCTGCTATGGCAATAACCGCGGGGCATTCTCTCTCTTCCTGGTGTCTGCTGTGGTGATAACCACAGGGCGCCATAACCTATAGCACCTGCTGTGGTGATAACCGCGGGGTGCTTGCCTCCTTCTTCCCGGCGCCTGCTGTGGTGATAACCACGGGGCGCCCTTTCCTCTAGCACCTGCTTTGGTGACAACCACGTGGTGCTAGTCTCCTCTTCCAACTATCGCCTGCTAACTAACATAACCATGGGGCGTTAGCAGAAGGCTCCAACGGAGCACATCCTTCACTCATCCAACCAAACCAACCTCATCCAAACCAACCCTACCTCCATACCCTGCCATGTCGTAAACCTACACCCAGGCTTACGACACTTGGAACTAGTTTTTTTAATCGTTACGTTACTTTAAAATGTAGACGATCTGACTGCGCCGAAGACCGATTTTTTCCAATAAACATTTATTCACAATGTAACATTTATTCCCAGACCCTTCACTTTGTCCATTGCATCCCACCCGGTGGGACACTGGACAAGGCATGGGGAGGCTTTGGACAAGATACAGAAAGCATGTTTCAACTTCTCCAGTGAATCAAAATAACGATAACAGCCTTTTTTCCATCACATCTCCAATTTAATGTGGTCAAATCTGATCTAAAAGTGTATCTCACTACTTTTACAATCCAAATGCACGTACTTACAATGTTAGGTACGATGTTATATATTATTATCATCTGCTGGATGAATAATATGTATCACAAAGAAGGTAGAAAACAACCACGAATGCCCCTGGCTGACCAGATGCATGGGCATCATAGGCTGAACGATAAAGGTAGGTAAAGAAAATTTGCCAAAATTAACACAAGAAAATTTTTGCAATAAATTGGCATAAAAACTAACACTTTTGTAAACACCCCTTCATAACAGAAAAAATAAAAATAAATTAAATAAAAAACCAACAGTTATTGCAATGTGGAATAAACACAAAATAAATAAACCTTTAGCTGAAAGTTTCACTTCTATCTGTGTTTATGTGAGTACAACTTACCTGATGATGCTCAGAAGTTGAGGGAAAAGCTTTGTACTTAATAAATTAATGATAAGCTAAAGGTTTATTTATTTTGTGTTTATTCCACATTGCAAGATGGCTTACCAAATAAGGCATAAAACGAAATTCGATGAATTGACCAACAGTTATTGTTACTGACGATGGTTTAATCACCGAAACCGGCGGGATAACAGTGTATTTTGCGTTTCCTTGTAATTTAGTGGAAATAGACAACCATTCTAATACCATATTTTTTTAAATTTATTTTATTTTTTTATTTTTTATTCTTTGAAATGGTTTTTCACGATTTCATCGCGATTTAGTTCCTTCATAACACGGCAGGATATGAGAGGGACGCTTTGGAATAAAAAAAATAAAAAATAAATAAAAAACAAAAATGAGAATTTGAAATTCCGCGTTTATCTGTAGTAGGTATTTAAACGAACTCCATACCCCATACAACATCCTACTGCACATAAGTAAGTATTATTGTGTACCTCCTTGCAACAACGTAAAGGTTATTTAAGTTTGTATAATACTGCTGGAGTAACAAAAACTGTAATCGGTAAAACCAGGATATGACTTCTGCAACCAATCGAGAATCGTTAAGTAAAGGAACGCTGTCAACAACAAGGTCGACCATTGTGAAACTCCACGAGATAAGAAAAACCTCGTACGTTTCGAATATTATGAGCCGCCACGTTCTGCGCTCGGTATTTAATCTTCCTCGAGCTGACATCGCTGGGTGACAATAATTAGCTGGGGGTTTGTTGGTTCGTTAGAAGGGCGATTTTGGGACGTGAATCGAGTCACAAAAACGAATATTCGACCAACGTTCGAGAACAGTCGATACGCTATCTGTGAAAAATAATAATTACACACGTATTGTTTCGCCAAACCAGAATAATTACATAACTACAAATCGGAACAAACACAAACAGGAACCCCCCATAAACACAGCCAATATACTGGGTAGGAGGTAAAGGCAGGTTCACCCCCTTTTTCCGGGCTTATTTCGTAAACCAGAAAAAAACGCTTACCCCCCAATATATCGATAATTTTTATCGATCTAGCCTATCGCCGACTGTCCAAAAAGTCCAAACGGGCACTAACTTTGTTATTTCAAATTTCAACCCCGACTTTTGGTTTATTATTCTGAGAATAATACACCTATGTAATCGCTCAGCAAAAAATTTGTATAACACCCCCTCAAAATGATTTCTTTTCCGTTTCAAGGTGCGTAGATTCCAAAAATGCAATGTCCGTCCGCCGTCCACCTTATCACTCATATCTACTGTATTTTCGGTCTAATAAATTCGTTCATTCGCACACGGGCTCCATTTTGGCCATGGTTGTGTCACGAATTTTTCAGCCCGATCGGAACATACCCAGGGGTGTTATGAGGAAAATGGGTATAAAAATGGGTAGTTTTTGTATTTTAGTAACATGATAGTAACATGAGCTTTTGAGGTATCGTTTTCCATGTTTTTGGAGTGAGAAGACCGAATATGAGGTCGATTTTGACAAAAGAGTGGAAAACTGAGGTCCTACCAAAGGTTCAGCAGCCAAAATTGATTTTTTATGAGGCAAAAACCTGGAAAATCGTCTGAAATCACCATCAATTTGTATAACAACACTAGAAAAAGTGTCAGCACGTGGATCAAGACGATTAAATGGCACCACCAATGATCAAAGATAATTTGGGGGAAAAAAGAAGGAGCGTACCTACCTAATTTGTGTTTTGGGGGCCAAAATTGGTGGAAACCATCAGAAATGGCTATTTCAATAATTGCACATGAAATAAACAATAAATGAACAGCCAACATTTCTGTAGGTTTATGTCCAATAGAACAATAAACCCATGTGACAAGGACTTTGCAGCGCTTTTATTGCAGCATCGGATTCTACGCAAAATTTCATGACACAGACCCTTTACTCGATTTTTTACGCCACTTCCAAAATTGGCCAAAATTGGACACTTTTAGGCAATTTTCACCAACTTCAAGTGTGTCAAACGACACCTGAGTTTTTTTTCCACGCTGAATTCAACGGTAACATATTTGGAATTTCGAGTGCATCTGAGGTTCTAATTTCCTGCGAAAAAATGTGTTAAAATTGCTCCAAATGCAAATATTGACCAAAATATTGGAATTTAAAACCTCAAACGCACTCCACATTCAAAATAATTGTTACCGCTGAGTTGAACTCAGTGTGAAAAAAAAAGTCGAAAGTCAAGTTAAGATGAATAAAGACGATTAAGATTAATTATTGATGACGATGAAGAAAATTATGATGAATTATGATTCATTAAAACGAGAGGAAGGCTATTTAGCTGATGATCGTATCACTCGTAGATGATTAAGATGAATTAAATCTTGGATGATTAAGATGATTCAGATAGATCATCTTAATCGTAAACGATTAAGGTGAATTATGATTAAAATTATCAAGATTATTATGATTAAGATTAAGATTATTAAATTACTAAGATGAATAAAGATGATTAAGATGATGATGATGATGATTATTCATGATTCATTAATGATGAATTATGATTCATAAAAACGAGAGGAAGGCTGTTTAGCTATGACCGTATCTCTCGTAGATGATTAAGATGAATTAAATCGTAGATGATTAAGATGAATTATGATGATTAAGATTATTAATATTAAGGTTGTTAAGATTAAGATTATGATTAAGGTTATTAAGATTAAGATTATTAACATTATCAAGATTAAGATTATTAAGATCTTAGTCTTAACAACCTTAATATTAATCATCTTAATAACTTTAATGTTAATGTTAATCGTAAGATTAAGATTATTAAGGTTATTAAATGATTAAGATGAATTATGGTGATGATTAAAATTATGACGAATCGTGATTCATTAAAATAATGATCAATGATGAATTATGATTCATTAAAACGAGAGGAAGGCTATTTAGCTATGAATAGCGCATTTCTCGCCCTGTTAATACCCTGTTAATTTCACAATGGTCGAAGCTGAGGGAAACCTTCAGAGGCTACGGAGACGCGAATGTGACACGATGACCCAGAACGAGACGGATATCAACACCGCTCGGTGGGTTTTACTATAGAAAACCATCGGCTTTTACCGGGTCAGCCGACCGGGCAACGTCTGTTGTGTACATCCAGCGGATGCGCCTCTGCCACGGTTTAAAATCACCGAAAAAAAAAATAAAGGCTTTCCGAATCATTTTCAGTGGGCTGAGCTGTTAAGTGGGCTTCTTCCCTTGGTCACATTACCCAGATTCTTCGTCACGCCGTTACAGGGTTATTAGGGGACGGTGAGGTATTCGAACGATCCAACTGGTGGAGAAGATGAGCACATTGTAAAATATGTTGTGAATTCAAAGGGGATCCTGTAAACAAATTCACCAAACATCGTTTACACCAACGCCATTTCAATAATATTAATTTCCATCCAAGGAGGGTACGTGGACCATGATTTGTGCATTAGTTGGACTTTGCAGAACTGTATTTTTTTTTGAACATTTTTTGACATTTTATGTCTTTACTTTGCTACATAAACTCGAAAATGAAACGCGGGACATGCAACGGAGACATGCAACGGAAACAACGTCACGAAAATATTTCTGATGATTTTCGCTTACAACCGATTCGTTGCTACGGAACTTTATCTTCGCCAGTTATCATCGTACAAAAATCGTTCACCACTCGTTGGATAGCTCTCGATTTACCTAACCATACTACGTTAACCACTGCGGACTGCGTGGCCAACAAGCTGCGGTATGAGCGTGATTGTTTAAATGAATGTTTACGTACATAATACAGTGGAGTCCGGCTAATCCGAACTAATTGGGACTGAAGGCTGTTCGGACTAGGTGACCAAAACAATTAAGTACGAAGTACTTGGTGTGGGTGCGGGAGGGGGCGCTAAGACATAAAATGTCCCTCGTGGTTGCGTACTTGTACGGAAGCTGTACCCACCGTTTGTGTTTTTTTAAAACAGTATTCAAACATAAATGAATATTTTCAGGCAGGTCGAATTTTCAGCTACCTACCTACCTACCGTAGCCTAAAAATATCTTTCAATACGTTCATGGGCCAATTTTATCTCAAATTTTTTCAAATTTTTGGTAAACATACATGATTTATCTTAAATACTCTAATCCTAAATGACCTCAGCCGTCAGAAACATGTGATCGATCGAATCACGTGTTAGGTGTGCGTCGCATAAATTTTTTATTACGAAGTGTTTTACACTTTTTTTTACAAAGTGGGGCTTTTGCGGTTCGGTCAGGGTGTTCTTTTTAGCCCTGATGATGGTTTATAAATATTTATTAACATTTTTGTGCTTGGCACTATTTAGTGCTTCTCTTTAGAGCTGTTTTAGGGCTTTCAATTTAGTTATTCTTCCAATCCAAATTTTTGAGTCACTGTAGAGGTGGCTCAAAAATTTGGATTGGAAGAATCAGCCAAAGACTTTCTGCACGGAAACATTACTGAACAAATTCAGGTATGTTTGTTTTATAAAACTGAAAGCTGAGGATAAAAAACATATAACAAGTGGGTGGGCAGTAGCTTCCTCATTTATTGTAACATGGACGCATAGAATCATTTGGTAAAAAAATTATGAGTTCCGACGGCGATGAAATTCGTAGGGGGACTATAATCACTACAATTGGTCCAATAGTTCGGGATTTTTGCATGCGACGACTCAAAATTTGAGCGAAATCGGTCCAATAGGAACTGAGAAATCGCTTTCATTAAATTCACGTTTGCGCAGGCGCACAAGCTACCACTGGCCCGAAGGCGATGAAATTCATAGAAGGACCGTCTATGGGTGAACTCGGACAATCCCTGAAAATTTCACTAAAATTGGTACAGTAATTCTGGAATTTTGCCTGTGACAACAGATTTCAGGTTTGCGCATGCGCAACGGCTAATACTGAACGAATCATGACGAAATTCATAGGAAATCGCCTTGGATCCAGCCCCCAACTACCCTCCAATTTAGCGCGAAATCGGTCCATTAGGATCTGAGAAATCGTTGTTTCATGAAATTCACGTTTGCGAGTGTGCACAAGCTACCATTGGCCCGAAGGCGATGAAACTGAAAGCGGACCGTGTATGGGTGAACTCGGACAGTCCCTGAAATTTTAACCAAAATTGGTAAATAATAGTTCTGGAGTTTTGCCTGTGACCACAAATTTCAGGTTTGCGCATGCGCAACAGCTAATACTGAACCAATCATGACGAAATTCATAGACAAACGCGTTGAAGCCAGCCCCCAACTACCCTCCGATTTAGCGCGAAATCGGTCCATTGGGAACTGAGAAATCGTTGATTCATGAGATTCACGTTTGCGAGTGCGCACAAGCTACCATTGGCCCGAAGGCGACGAAATTGAAAGGGGACCGTCTAGAGATGAACTAGTACAATCCCTGAAAATTACACTAAAATTGGTACAGTAGTTCTGGAGTTTTGCCTGTGACCACAAATTTAAGGTTTGCGCATGCGCAACGGCTAATACTGAAACAATCACGACGAAATTATCAGGCAATCGCCTTGGAATTCCGAATTTGAACGAAATCGGTCCGTTAGAAACTGAGAAAGTTTCATGAAATTCACGTTTGCGAGTGCGCACAAGCTACCATTGGCTCAACGGCGACGAAATTCACAAGGGATCGTGTATGGGCTAACCCCAACTTTCCCTCAAAATTTCATCAAAATTGGACCAAAATTTCCTACACTTCAGCCCGGGAAAAGGAATTCATGACAGACAGACACTGAACCAAAATTGTTCAGAAAGCTTTGAAATGCCAAAAGCAAGTGGAAATTTTGATTTTGGAGGACAATTTGGTTTTTACTTCTTGCACGAATATAAGGCTTCCCGACCTGGGGTATCGAGGAAGCGAAATAAACTGAACCAAGATGACGGCGTCTGGAAACACTTTGTACCAACTTCGTGAACATGACACGCATATGGGATGTTTAGATGATTCAACCGAGCGGCTTCCGATTTAGATAACCGCACCAATTACATTCCAGACGAGAAATGCGTTCCGGGAAACGATAATTTCACTAACCGGTACTAAGTAGCAGCTTCAAAACGGAACTGTTTCATTTGCCACGCAAGCATCAACGGAACGTCTCAAACCTCTCGGAATATTCCCTTCAACGTTTTTATCTCAAATTACTTAGGTAACAATAATAATACAGGCGCTGGCATGCGATTTTAAACTTGACCGAATTGGTAGCATTACTTAACGTTCAGGACAAAAAATCGGAAGATAATAAATAATAATAATAATACTAAACGAGCGAAAGGACAAATCTATTTACGACAACATCAGAATCACATTTGCCAGTAGAAAGTAATGGAAGAAAAATCCTTGATAACTTGTCATGGCCGATTATGACACAAACTTACGTAGGTATTCACATCGGAACTAACATAAATTTTAACGCTATACGGACTGCTTCATTAATAACGAATCACAAACTCAATCAGCATTAATTAGGTATAAAAATATAATTATACAGCTATAAATCGCTGAATTACATAAGAAGCTATACCAAGCTATCAGTAAGCTCGCTGTTCATCGAACACTAAAATCCTTTGGGTTTATTAATTTAACGTCTCGTTGAGCAAAGTTGCAAATTAATTACACAACAGGTGGGTATTTATGTAGCGTTATGTAACATTATGTAACCGCCTTCAGACAGAATCCATTTTCCAGGCACTAAATTTGGCTCGATTAGTTGCACGTAGATACTATGAAAAATGCAATAGGCAATTTTCGTGGGTTACAAATTCCCACTTTTTTGGTCAAATTCTGTTCAATAACGGAAATTAACACTTAAAAAAAAAATCATTATTTGGCATTATACTGGGTATATACAGCCATGGAATATTTAACATTATAACAAACATTAACATTTATTTACCACATAATGAGGTGTTTATGACGGAAAGTGGGAAATTTGAAGTTCTGAGTTCCCGCTAAAAATGATTTATCAGGTAAATCGGTGAGTAATTCAACTCAAATCCCGCTTAGAGCGCTGGTGCATCACTTTAAACGGTGTACAAAATTGCAATGGATGGATGGATGGATGGAACCGCAAATTTATATAAATAAATTTAAAAAAGTCCTCAAAATTAAACCGTGGGGAAGGTTATGGCAAATGTTCTTGAAGGTTGCCAGGAAGGTTTGCCACTTCTAATGTTTGGTTGTTGGCAGCACTGACAACCTTTGCCTTCCAAGCTTCGCTCCGCCTTCTTGGGCCAACAGCCAATCAGACGTTAATAGACCTCACACGTCATTTCTTGCCGCATTTAGCGAATTTTCGAGGAAAAGGAAGCTATTGTTCTCGGTCCAAAATTTTTAAAACTCGAATTTCCGAAAGATTTGTATAACAAAATCCGTTTCAGACCATCCTGAATTCACTGCCGAAAGACACCAAAAATTAGATGTATATATATAAATATATATTTATATATTTATATATGTATGTGTCATTCCAGACGATAACTCTCGACAGAATTGAGATAAAAAGTTCAAATTTGCACGAAAAATCTGTCTTGGCAATCGACAGGCTAAGTTCGTAGATGGGCAGAATCGGGTCACTCTAAGGGGGAGTTTTGGGTAGTTTTAGGGGGGGGGGGGAATTACCCATAAATTCCCAAAATGAAACAGTCTGACAAGTGACAAGGTTTTTGTACGCTGAACACGATGGTGAAATCAGAATTGCGATATCTCATTCCGTTCTCAAACTGGAACACTTTGAAGATGAAGGAACGTGGTTATTTCTTGAGATAAAACAGTTTTACATAAAATCAGTTATTTCTTCGAAAATTCGCTCTTATAGCCATGCTGCATGACTGTGGTTTTTTTACTTCCGACCACCCTCATTTTAAAAAAATATCGCTTATTTTAGGACGAGAAGCCCGAATATGAAGTCGATTTTGATCGAAGAGTGGAAAATCGAGGTTCTAACGAAGTTGCAGCCTTAAATTAACGTTGAATTTTGGTCTAAAATCGTCGCTATTCCGCACACAGTTTGGGTCCCCCATTTGGGAACAAATTTGAGTCCTAGTTGCGCTCCAAAGCTCGGCAGCCCATCGGAATATACCCAGGGGCGTTATGGGAGAAAAATGGGTGTAAAACAGGGGTTTTCTAGGGATTTTTGAGGTTTTAGTGAACACGTGCTTGTGACGCATCGTTTTCCATGTTTTTTAGGGTGAGAAGACCGAATATGAAGTTGATTTCGACCAAAGAGTGAAGAATTGAGGTTGTAAAGAAGGTTAAGCTCCCGAAATTAATTTTTTATGACTCAAAAAACCAGGGAAATTATCTGAAATCACCATAAATGTGTATAATAACTCTAGAAGTAGCATTAGCAGGTGAATTGGGACAATGAAATGGTACTATCAATGATCAAATATAATCTGTATTAAAAAAAAATTAAAAAAAAGAGCCGAGATTGTTTTTGGGGGCCAAAATTGGTGGAAACCATCAAAAATAGCTATTTCAATTATTGCACATGAAAGAAACAATAAATGAACAGCCAAAATTTCGATAGGTAAGGCTAATAGAATAATAAACCCAAGTGACAAGTACTTTGCAGCGGTTTTTTTTAAACGGGCTTCAAACTACCGTTTTTCCAAGACTCCTGAATATTTTTTCCTCAACGAAAATTCCCCATTTGAAACGCGGGAATGGAATTTGAAAGTGACGCCAAAGTGCAGACTGCAGCCAGACTATACAAATTCGTTGTACTTTCGATATTATCTTTGATATTGCTGTAGGGGATTCTGCGATCATTCGAACAAAGAAAAATGTGTCACTCG
This sequence comes from Leptopterna dolabrata, assembly GCA_954871275.1. Classification (NCBI taxonomy): domain Eukaryota; kingdom Metazoa; phylum Arthropoda; class Insecta; order Hemiptera; family Miridae; genus Leptopterna; species Leptopterna dolabrata. The sequence continues at coordinate 3,623,305 of OX940989.1, read as the reverse complement.
ACGAAGACAAAGGATCATGTTAGAAAGTGATGACACTGAAGACTATCGTATTATGTATTGTTGTTGTAATTTGATTAATGGGATCGCTCGTATCTCTTCATAGTGGTTTCCACACGTCATGATACCTACTTCATGGATGGATCGCTGTGACTGATGAGAACTAGAATGATCCCGCGTCAATTTATCTTTGTTAGGTCTGACTCAGATCTCTGAACTCCTTAGAGATTGCGAAGTTCTCAACACCGATACGAAGACCGAAATAGAAACGTTTGAAATTGTACCTGAACGTAATCTTTGTTATTGTCTTGTTGAATTTAGAAACTGTCTAAAATTATTTATTTACTTATTTATTAACTTATTTATAATTATACTTAACTTATTATTAAACAATAAGGTGTCGCATAATAAGCTGTCCATGTCGAAGAGTCCGGATATGGATGATAGGCGGACGGACATAGCGTTTTTGGAATCTACGCACCTTGAAAAGTAAAAGAAACAATTTTGAAGGGTGTTATAAAATTTTTTTGCTGAGCGAATAATAAACCAGTATACAATTTCGATACCTATATGACTATATAGGTATCGAAAACGGGAAAACAATAAGTAGGGAGGCATGTGAGGACCGTGAAGTACAATTTACTTTGTACTTGAGGATGAATTCGTGGTAGTGGCTGAATTAAACTTCATTCTCGAGATAAAACGAAGTGGAAACAATGGAAAATGTAATGAAAATGATAACTTTTTTCACTTTTATTTAAAACTTCATGGAGAAAAATAGGGTCGGGAAAAAAAGGGGGAAACATTGGTCAGATCGGGGGGGAAAACGACGGGACATTTTAAGTTCTGGAGCGGGAAATTCAGGTAAGGGGCCTCCGTCAGCACTGCTATGTAGTAGGGATGAGCGTCGTTTGGAAACTATCCATGGTCACCATCGAATAAACTATCGAAAGAAACCATCGATAGTTAAAAACTATCGGTACTAAACTATCGATAGTTCTCGATAGTGATAGTTCTTTGTTTGTGTTAAAAAAAAAGAGTATAAAATTTGGTAAATATTAAAAAAATATAAATTTCATTCTTTGAATTTGTATTTTGCACCTTTGACACCTGATACGAATTTCAGTGAAACCACTTTTCAGTTTAGTGCAATAAATCTACCGAAAATGGAACAGAACAAAAGCAATAACGAATTTTTCATTTGAAAATTGGCAAAAAAATGGGATTTAATTCAATATCAGAACTTTATTTTGAAAGTTAATACAGGGTACGCGAATATAATATTTAAGGTGTAGAAACTTTATCAAAGGGTAGAAAGGATATCAAAAGTGCCGGAACTCATGTTACCTCGAGGCACTGTTACCAACGATTCACAATTCACACCATTTAAGCCGTTAAACTGTTAATCCTATACTTGAATACTTATACCAAACTTGAATACCTAGGTACCTACTACAAACAAGTGAACATTACTGATACCGAGTGATAACCGAAAGATTCGATACTATCGCCCTGAAACAATCGATAGTGGTAAACCATAGGTTGCAAACCATCGATAGTTCGATAGTATCGACCATCCCTACTATGTAGGTAGAGTGTTTTTTGAAATTTCAGATTCGGTAGGCTGTACCAAACAAACTTGAATACCTAGCTACCTACTACAAACAAGTGAACATTACTGATACCGAGTGACAACCAAAACATTCGATACTATCGCCTTGAAACCATCGATAGTGATAAAATATCGGTTGTAAGGCATCGATAGTTCGATAGTATCGACCATCGATGCTCATCCCTACGATGTAGGTATTGTTTTTGAAATTTCAGATTCGGTAGGCTGTACCAAACAAACTTGAATACCTAGGTACCTACTACAAACAAGTGAACATATTACTGATATCGAGTGATAACAGAAAGATTCGATACTATCGCCCTGAAACAATCGATAGTGGTAAACCATCGGTTGTAAGCCATCGATAGTTCGATAGTATCGACCATCGATGCTCATCCCTACGATGTAGGTAGATTGTTTTTGAAATTTCAGATTCGGTAGGCTGTACCAAACAAACTTGAATACCTAGGTACCTACTACAAACAAGTGAACATATTACTGATATCGAGTGATAACCGAAAGATTCGATACTATCGCCTTGAAACCATCGATAGTGGTAAACCATCGGTTGTAAGGCATCGATAGTTCGATAGTATCGACCATCGATGCTCATCCCTACGATGTAGGTAGATTTTTTTTGAAATTTCAGATTCGGTAGGCTGTACCAAACAAACTTGAATACCTAGGTACCTACTACAAACAAGTGAACATTACTGATACCGAGTGATAACCAAAACATTCGATACTATCGCCTTGAAACCATCGATAGTGATAAACCATCGGTTGTAAGCCATCGATAGTTCGATAGTATCGACCATCGATGCTCATCCCTACTATGTAGGTAGAGTGTTTTTGAAATTTCAGATTCGGTAGGCTATACCAAACAAACTTGAATACCTAGGTACCTACTACAAACAAGTGAACATTACTGATATCGAGTGATAACCGAAAGATTCGGTACTATCGCCCTGAAACAATCGATAGTGGTAAAATATCGGTTGTAAGCCATCGATAGTTCGATAGTATCGACCATCGATGCTCATCCCTACGATGTAGGTATTGTTTTTGAAATTTCAGATTTGGTAGGCTGTACCAAACAAACTTGAATACCTAGGTACCTACTACAAACAAGTGAACATTACTGATATCGAGTGATAACCGAAAGATTCGATACTATCGCCCTGAAACAATCGATAGTGGTAAACCATCGGATGTAAGCCTCCGATAATATCGACCATCGATGCTCATCCCTACGATGTAGGTAGATTGTTTTTGAAATTTCAGATTCGGTAGGCTGTACCAAACAAACTTGAATATGTACCTAGGTACCTACTACAAACAAGTGAACTGATACCGAGTGATAACCAAAAGATTCGATACTATCGCCTTGAAACCATCGATAGTGGTAAACCATCGGTTGTAAGCCATCGATAGTTCGATAGTATCGACCATCGTTGCTCATCCCTACGATGTAGGTAGATTGTTTTTGAAATTTCAGATTCGGTAGGCTGTACCAAACAAACTTGAATACCTAGGTACCTACTACAAACAAGTGAACATATTACTGATATCGAGTGATAACCGAAAGATTCGATACTATCGCCTTGAAACAATCGATAGTGGTAAACCATCGGTTGTAAGCCATCGATAGTTCGATAGTATCGACCATCGATGCTCATCCCTACGATGTAGGTAGATTGTTTTTGAAATTTCAGATTCGGTAGGCTGTACCAAACAAACTTGAATACCTAGGTACCTACTACAAACAAGTGAACATATTACTGATATCGAGTGATAACCGAAAGATTCGATACTATCGCCTTGAAACAATCGATAGTGGTAAACCATCGGTTGTAAGCCATCGATAGTTCGATAGTATCGACCATCGATGCTCATCCCTACGATGTAGGTAGATTGTTTTTGAAATTTCAGATTCGGTAGGCTGTACCAAACAAACTTGAATACCTAGGTACCTACTACAAACAAGTGAACATTACTGATATCGAGTGATAACCGAAAGATTCGGTACTATCGCCCTGAAACAATCGATAGTGGTAAAATATCGGTTGTAAGCCATCGATAGTTCGATAGTATCGACCATCGATGCTCATCCCTACGATGTAGGTATTGTTTTTGAAATTTCAGATTCGGTAGGCTGTACCAAACAAACTTGAATACCTAGGTACCTACTACAAACAAGTGAACATTACTGATATCGAGTGATAACCGAAAGATTCGATACTATCGCCCTGAAACAATCGATAGTGGTAAACCATCGGATGTAAGCCTCCGATAATATCGACCATCGATGCTCATCCCTACGATGTAGGTAGATTGTTTTTGAAATTTCAGATTCGGTAGGCTGTACCAAACAAACTTGAATATGTACCTAGGTACCTACTACAAACAAGTGAACTGATACCGAGTGATAACCAAAAGATTCGATACTATCGCCTTGAAACCATCGATAGTGGTAAACCATCGGTTGTAAGCCATCGATAGTTCGATAGTATCGACCATCGTTGCTCATCCCTACGATGTAGGTAGATTGTTTTTGAAATTTCAGATTCGGTAGGCTGTACCAAACAAACTTGAATACCTAGGTACCTACTACAAACAAGTGAACATATTACTGATATCGAGTGATAACCGAAAGATTCGATACTATCGCCTTGAAACAATCGATAGTGGTAAACCATCGGTTGTAAGCCATCGATAGTTCGATAGTATCGACCATCGATGCTCATCCCTACGATGTAGGTAGATTGTTTTTGAAATTTCAGATTCGGTAGGCTGTACCAAACAAACTTGAATACCTAGGTACCTACTACAAACAAGTGAACATTACTGATATCGAGTGATAACCGAAAGATTCGATACTATCGCCTTGAAACCATCGATAGTGGTAAACCATCGGTTGTAAGGCATCGATAGTTCGATAGTATCGACCATCGATGCTCATCCCTACGATGTAGGTAGATTTTTTTGAAATTTCAGATTCGGTAGGCTGTACCAAACAAACTTGAATACCTAGGTACCTACTACAAACAAGTGAACATTACTGATACCGAGTGATAACCAAAACATTCGATACTATCGCCTTGAAACCATCGATAGTGGTAAACCATCGGTTGTAAGCCATCGATAGTTCGATAGTATCGACCATCGATGCTCATCCCTACGATGTAGGTAGATTGTTTTTGAAATTTCAGATTCGGTAGGCTGTACCAAACAAACTTGAATACCTAGGTACCTACTACAAACAAGTGAACATTACTGATATCGAGTGATAACCGAAAGATTCGATACTATCGCCTTGAAACCATCGATAGTGGTAAACCATCGGTTGTAAGCTATCGATAGTTCGATAGTATCGACCATCGATGCTCATCCCTACGATGTAGGTAGATTGTTTTTGAAATTTCAGATTCGGTAGGCTGTACCAAACAAACTTGAATACCTAGGTACCTACTACAAACAAGTGAACATTACTGATATCGAGTGATAACCGAAAGATTCGATACTATCGCCCTGAAACAATCGATAGTGGTAAACCATCGGTTGTAAGCCTTCGATAGTATCGACCATCGATGCTCATCCCTACTATGTAGGTAGAGTGTTTTTTGAAATTTCAGATTCGGTAGGCTGTACCAAACAAACTTGAATACCTAGGTACCTACTACAAACAAGTGAACATTACTGATACCGAATGACAACCAAAACATTCGATACTATCGCCTTGAAACCATCGATAGTTCGATAGTATCGACCATCGTTGCTCATCCCTACGATGTAGGTAGATTGTTTTTGAAATTTCAGATTCGGTAGGCTGTACCAAACAAACTTGAATACCTAGGTACCTACTACAAACAAGTGAACATTACTGATATCGAGTGATAACCGAAAGATTCGATACTATCGCCTTGAAACCATCGATAGTGGTAAACCATCGGTTGTAAGCCATCGATAGTTCGATAGTATCGACCATCGATGCTCATCCCTACGATGTAGGTAGATTGTTTTTGAAATTTCAGATTCGGTAGGCTGTACCAAACAAACTTGAATACCTAGGTACCTACTACAAACAAGTGAACATTACTGATATCGAGTGATAACCGAAAGATTCGATACTATCGCCTTGAAACCATCGATAGTGGTAAACCATCGGTTGTAAGGCATCGATAGTTCGATAGTATCGACCATCGATGCTCATCCCTACGATGTAGGTAGATTTTTTTGAAATTTCATATTCGGTAGGCTGTACCAAACAAACTTGAATACCTAGGTACCTACTACAAACAAGTGAACATTACTGATACCGAGTGATAACCAAAACATTCGATACTATCGCCTTGAAACCATCGATAGTGGTAAACCATCGGTTGTAAGCCATCGATAGTTCGATAGTATCGACCATCGATGCTCATCCCTACGATGTAGGTAGATTGTTTTTGAAATTTCAGATTCGGTAGGCTGTACCAAACAAACTTGAATACCTAGGTACCTACTACAAACAAGTGAACATTACTGATATCGAGTGATAACCGAAAGATTCGATACTATCGCCTTGAAACCATCGATAGTGGTAAACCATCGGTTGTAAGCCATCGATAGTTCGATAGTATCGACCATCGATGCTCATCCCTACGATGTAGGTAGATTGTTTTTGAAATTTCAGATTCGGTAGGCTGTACCAAACAAACTTGAATACCTAGGTACCTACTACAAACAAGTGAACATTACTGATATCGAGTGATAACCGAAAGATTCGATACTATCGCCCTGAAACAATCGATAGTGGTAAACCATCGGTTGTAAGCCTTCGATAGTATCGACCATCGATGCTCATCCCTACTATGTAGGTAGAGTGTTTTTTGAAATTTCAGATTCGGTAGGCTGTACCAAACAAACTTGAATACCTAGGTACCTACTACAAACAAGTGAACATTACTGATACCGAATGACAACCAAAACATTCGATACTATCGCCTTGAAACCATCGATAGTTCGATAGTATCGACCATCGTTGCTCATCCCTACGATGTAGGTAGATTGTTTTTGAAATTTCAGATTCGGTAGGCTGTACCAAACAAACTTGAATACCTAGGTACCTACTACAAACAAGTGAACATTACTGATATCGAGTGATAACCGAAAGATTCGATACTATCGCCTTGAAACCATCGATAGTGGTAAACCATCGGTTGTAAGCCATCGATAGTTCGATAGTATCGACCATCGATGCTCATCCCTACGATGTAGGTAGATTGTTTTTGAAATTTCAGATTCGGTAGGCTGTACCAAACAAACTTGAATACCTAGGTACCTACTACAAACAAGTGAACATTACTGATATCGAGTGATAACCGAAAGATTCGATACTATCGCCCTGAAACAATCGATAGTGGTAAACCATCGGTTGTAAGCCATCGATAGTTTGATAGTATCGACCATCGATGCTCATCCCTACGATGTAGGTAGATTGTTTTTGAAATTTCAGATTCGGTAGGCTGTACCAAACAAACTTGAATACCTAGGTACCTACTACAAACAAGTGAACATATTACTGATATCGAGTGATAACTGAAAGATTCGATACTATCGCCCTGAAACAATCGATAGTGGTAAACCATCGGTTGTAAGCCATCGATAGTTCGATAGTATCAACCATCGATGCTCATCCCTACGATGTAGGTAGATTGTTTTTGAAATTTCAGATTCGGTAGGCTGTACCAAACAAACTTGAATACCTAGGTACCTACTACAAACAAGTGAACATTACTGATATCGAGTGATAACCGAAAGATTCGATACTATCGCCCTGAAACAATCGATAGTGGTAAACCATCGGTTGTAAGCCATCGATAGTTTGATAGTATCGACCATCGATGCTCATCCCTACGATGTAGGTAGATTGTTTTTGAAATTTCAGATTCGGTAGGCTGTACCAAACAAACTTGAATACCTAGGTACCTACTACAAACAAGTGAACATATTACTGATATCGAGTGATAACTGAAAGATTCGATACTATCGCCTTGAAACCATCGATAGTGATAAACCATCTGTTGTAAGCCATCGATAGTTCGATAGTATCGACCATCGATGCTCATCCCTACGATGTAGGTATTGTTTTTGAAATGTCAGATTCGGTAGGCTGTACCAAACAAACTTGAATACCTAGGTACCTACTACAAACAAGTGAACATATTACTGGTATCGAGTGATAACCGAAAGATTCGATACTATCGCCCTGAAACAATCGATAGTGGTAAAATATCGGTTGTAAGCTATCGATAGTTCGATAGTATCGACCATCGATGCTCATCCCTACTATGTAGGTAGATTGTTTTTGAAATTTCAGATTCGGTAGGCTGTCCCTCGCCGTGAATTCACATTTATATTTCGAGAGGCTGCAAATCAACAGATTTTGTGATGCAACCTTCAATAAACAAATCGCTCCGAAACGTCTCTCAACTATTACTTCACAGCCAGTTAGGTATGTTGATTCCAGTCGACATCTTACTGTATTCAAACCCCCCAACAGTTTGAAAGCAAAAGGTCTTTCGAGACATTATGGAGCAACGCAGGTGAAGTTTCCCGGCCCGATGTGTCCCAACAGGTGGGAGATTAGGCAAAGTGTAACATAATTCACGAACCGGCTGCTCTCCCAACAGCTACGGCCCTCATGAATATTCAAAACGTTTCGTCGTTCTTTAAAATTTCACCTTCACGGCTCGATCCCGTCTGGTAACAAATCATCCCGATTAATATTGCAAAGGGATCGTTACAAAATATGATAATTATTACGCGTTAGCACTCACAGTTACTCAAACTTTGGCTTTTCAATTAATTTGACGTCTTGTTTTGCAATCAAGGCTGAATATTCCCTCAGTCGAAACACTGATCGCTGACAGGTGCTTAATAGCCTGCCTGGAACTACAGTTCAAAGTAACTGATACAGGGTGTCCCAGTTCCTTCTGGAGAAACTCAGGGAATCGATTCGACTCTTCATTTGGGGAAAAAAATGCTCAGTAGGAATTTTTCGAAAAGTTCTTCGTTTTAAAGATATCCGACAATTTGTGGTTTTCCAAATTTTCATTACCTTACCAGATAAAAACGCTAATAAATTCGAAAATATTGAGACTACAACAAATCCAATTACACCGTTTGAAAGAACGTTAAATTTCCTTTAAGATTCTTCTGTTTTCAATGGTCGGAGTTACATAAAATGTTGGTCAATTTCAGTTGGAACATTTGAAAATTTCAAAATTTAAAATTGTGAAAAATATTGTACGTTCAACTGAGGTTACAAAAAAATACCTACAACTTGTCAAATTTCACAAAAACTTCTCCATCTGATAGGCTTTGGACTGATATACTTAGATTTAAAAATAACTTTGTAGTAGAGTTAAAAAATGATAATTGAACGTTCGAAAACATGAGCAGAGGTAAATTGGGGGGGGGGGGGGGGGTGGATTAATTAGACCTCGTAAAATAAAACTAACGTTTCCTTGGCTGGTTGAATAAAAATAATGCTGGAATATGAAGGATGGAGGTTTTATTTTAGTCTAATTAATCCCCCCCCCCCTTAATTCACCTCTGCTCATGTTTTCGAACGTCCAATTATCATTTTTTAACTCTACTACAAAGTTATTTTTTAATCTAAGTATATCAATGTAAAGCCTATTAGATGAAGAAGTTTTTGTGAAATTTGACAATTTGTATATTTTTTTGTAACCTCAGTACTCATCTTTTCAAAATTTTAAATTTTGAAATTGTCAAATGTTCCAACTGATACTGGCCAACATTTTAAGTAACTCCGACCATTGAAAACAGAAGAATCTTACAGGAAATTTAACGTTCTTTCAAACGGTGTAATTGCCTTATTGTTGTAGCCTCAATATTTTCGAATTTAAGCGTTTTTATGTGGTAAGGTAATGAAAAGTTGGAAAACCACGAACTGTCGGATTTTAAAACGAAGAACTTTTCGAAAAATTTCTACTGAGCATTTTTTGTTCCAAATGAAGAGTCGAATCGATTCCCTGAGTTTCTCCAGAAGGAATTGGGACACCCTGTATAAGTACATAAGAAGACATTAAGAATATAAGTATCAAGTTTCTTAGTATGAATGCAATACATTTCCTACCATATTTTTCAGTTACATGCCAGTTCCAATATAGCCACTCCTCCCGGAATATAAGTAGGTACCTAAGAGATTTTATCACCAAGTATGTCAGCTATGAGCAACCAAGGACAGGTGACAAGGGCTAGGATAACCTGTCCACATGAAAACTCCTTTTCTACTTTTTCTATCAAACTGCAAACTAAGAAGGCCCATGAAGCCTAATTTTAACAAACAAGCCAATAAAGAATTATTATTAAATTAGGATTATTTGATTTAATATTACGTTACTACCTCTTCAGATGTTAGCTTATGGTATATAACTTATCGCGTTTAGTTAGCGAACAATTTAGTTAATGATGCCTTAAAATTAATATTCGAAAAATACCCACCACTTATGCAGTAAGTAGTAAATAAGAATCAATCAAAAACAGAGAGCACGTAATCTTCAAATGGTAGGTAGGATCGAGCTGAATCGAGATAAGAGATAAATCTGGTAATAACTCGTCCGTTAACAACCGTATCAATCATCGATTGAAATTATCTCGGTCAAGGGTGGTTCGGCACTGGTTTATAGTTTATAGACATTTCCTAGTACCAATAGGAGGCTCTTTCACTCCTCAAACGGGCTGAAGCATCAAGTTTTTAAATCAACACTTACAAGACTACATTTTATGTACATAATTATTATACTATTTTTTACTACTTTTGATTAATTTTTCTATGAAAAAACTTATTTTCTTAAGCCTGTAGTTTATTACCTAACACCTCTGTTTTAATTTGTTGGTTACCTACATTTCTGTGTAGAACTCAATGAAGCTTGGGTAAGGATTACTATAACTTACTCATTATTTCTAGAGGTGGCAATTTTCCTGTTTTAATCATTATTTACTATTTCTTGTTCTTTGCACCAGCTGTATACTGAAACGTGATTATTGTGTAGGCCCTACCAAAAAATAATATGCAATATCTCAACAACCTTAAACTATAGTTTGATCTAAGAATATTTTTAATTACTTACCTATTTTTCGCAATACTCAAGTGCTATTAACTATACCTACTTACCACTGACTATACCTCACTAAACAATAAATTGCGCTTAGAACGATTTATGAATGAATTTGTGAGTCTGAATAGAGTTCTAAATACATTTTTCGACGAATATTGGGTTACTTATTATACTAAAGCCACGGTATATTTCAAAAAATTAGTCAACAAGTGAAGCATTAGTGGCGTAACTCAAAATCTAAATATCTCCTATTAGACTGGTGATCTTGAAAGAACTTCATCTTGATAGAGCATGAAATTTCAAGCAGAATGAAAAAAAAAAATTTTTTTGATACGAAAATTTTCAACACTGAAATTTGAGGTGAAAGTTTTGGCGTAAATTCAAACTCGATTTTCTCAAAAACCTCTTTTTGGACTTAAGTCACTACTGCTCTCACCAGGCGATATCACGCGAAGTTTATGATAGGTACCTAATTATTATTACCATAATAAACATAAAGCCGAAGAAATTTTCCCAATTAGGTACCTATGTAGGAGTATGTGCTTGTATTAGGTAGCCCTCAAAATGTCCACATTTATGTGGTAGTTACCGTATAAATAAGAAATGAATTTGTTCAGTTTAAACTGGAGAGCCTAGAAATTCAAGAACCCGAACAAGAAATCTAATCAAGTCACCAAACCCTCACGACGGTGGAAGTGACTGGTATTTTTACTGAAAATGAGCCAATAAAATCGAACCAGTCACATTAATACGTTGAAATCTCACAGACGCGACGTAACATACCTACGACTGAAAGCGGCGGTATATTTACGTGAAGGGGACCACATTTCAATCATCATACCACCATTTAAGCTTTTCAATTGCGACAGGAATTGCCGGAGTAGAAATTGACAATCAGCTCGAACGGCTTGTTTTTACTGTTGGAAATGGAAAATATTTACGACGGGTTCGCTTATAATGGGCTCGATACGGCTAAGTACGGTGGTTTATGTTCATAACTCCGGAATTTCCTTTGGTTCGTTAAAGTGTACCCGGGCACCTGTCATTAGGTAACATAATTTCACAAGAAACGTGGCAGATAAAACACTGTATCAGGCAGATAACCCCACAGCGGTTATGTGGTGGATACAATGGCAAAATAGGTTTTTCAAAGGTTTTATTATTATTATTATTATTATCATTTGTTTTAGTACCTACAAACAGCTACATAGCAAATAGAAATACTTCAAGGTAGAAAATACAAACGAAATCCGAACACTTCTGACACCGTGTAAAAGAATTCATCTACTACGAAATTAGTAAGCTATGATTCCACTGAATGCAAATTATAAAGACCGATTTATCACCCGAATCCATGGAATTCTGATCATAATTGGAAAACTATAACTATAGTTTAATTATAATAATAACACTTGGATTACTATAATTATGGTAATTATAGTTACTACTTAGTTAGGAATTAGTATTTAGTAATTAATAGTTAGTAATTAGTAGTTACTAAATAGTGGTTACTAGTTAGTTACTAATTAGAAGTGACTAATTACTTAGAAATTAGTTAATAATTAGTAGTTAGTAATCAGTAGTTAGTAGTTGGTTGGATTACTATCAGTAGTAAGTAGTACAGTAATAGTAAGTAGTTGGATTACGATCATTATAGTAATTATAGCTACTAATTAGTTAGTAATTATAATTATAGTAATTATACGATTACTATCATTATAGTTTAATTATTAAAATAATACTTGGATTACTATATTTATAGTAATCTAATTTTATTCATAACTATAAATTGAAAACGCTGCAAATCCCTGCACAAAGGTTTATTATTTTGTACAGAATACCCTCCTGTTACAGATCACAGCTCTCCGTATAGATAACCCGTCTATATAATATAATATGTACTATTCTATACATATTATGTAGATCGCGGACCCTCCGTAGGTTAGTACCTAACCCCGTACTCGTTACTAAGTACCTACCTAAACCGTTGTGTAATAATTTACCTGTATAGGTTCCCCTTCTACGGAGATAGAATAATGAACCGTTGTGTAATAATTTACCCATCAATAATACTTCAACGGTTGTTAAAGTTGCAAAAGTACCTATCAACAAAATCCAGCCCCTTCTTGGTAGATGAGCCGTTGTGTAATAATTTACCGTTGTGTGATAATTTACCGTGGTGTAATAATTTACCGTTGTGTGATAATTTACCGTGGTGTAATAATTTACCGTTGTGTAATAATTTGCCGTTGTGCAATAATTTGCCATTGGGTAATAATTTACCTATCAATAATACTTCAACGTTTGTTCAAGTTTCAGAGTACCTACCAACAAAATCCAATAGTCCATCACTTGTCAAATGAAATAATATCGCAGAACAACCCAACTCGACTTCATACAGCCATCCTTGATTATAATCAGGTGCTCCCTAGTGATGATATCCGGGCCGGATTTATACCGTTTGATTCACGATCGTGTTGACGATGCTTTTTGGTGCTCACGAACGGCTGGACGTACAATGCTCCGGGTGGTCTCAAAAAATTGTTTAGCTCAAGACAAATTTACTAACGTAAAAAAAACCATACCCTTCTATCAAAAGTTTTTGAGCTACGGCGTTCTGAAAATTTCAACCCCGATTTTTCACCCCTTAGAGATGACTGACAGTAACGTCGAGCTTCGAGGACCAACTAGACCCCGAACGGAACCTATAACCCGAATTTCATCAATTTTGTTTCATGGTAGCTAAGAAAAGTGGCCAGGGACAGACGGAAATTTTTTGATTGCAGTTTTGGATTCTACATACCTTGAAACGTAAACCATCAAATTTTGAGGGGGGGTAAGAATTTTTTTGTCATGCTCGATTCCAATGGTTCATTATTGAAAATAATAAACCAAAAACTATAATAATTATAAATTTAAATCGGAATAAACTTGTGAACTTCATTTATGTGAAGTCTTTCGGGGAAATACTACATGTAACACGTCCTCAAGTGTCATGAGCGATGTAAATGAGTTTTACAAATTAATAATAATAGAGTGTCAAGCAACCAAGAACGCGGTGTAGCTACCACAAATACTCCTGAGGGAAAAGCAATAACACTGATATTATTATTACGTTAACAATAATTATATAAATAAATATTCATTTATTATAATAAATAAACAATAAATTATAAAAAATAAAAAACAATGAATAATAAACATAAAAAATACAAAAAAATGAAATAAACGGCAAATTTAAAAAAATACTTATTACGTTAACAATAATTATATTATACATAAATATTCATTTATTGTAATAAATAAACAATAAATTATTTAAAAAAACAATGAATAATAAACATAAAAATTACAAAAAAATATGAAATAAATGGCAAATTTAAAAAAATACTTTTGTTAGGTGGTAACATTGCAATTACCAATTAATAGCGAAACGTTTTAGGTTTCTCAGATTTTCAACGCAATTTAGGTAATAAAAGAGCGGCTTCAGAGGATTCGGTAAAGGGTTTGGAAAATCAGCCTTCTCTCTAATGTAGAATAAGAACTAAAACGCTAAATTATTACACAATGGTTCATCATTTACCTGCACAGACGCCCTTCTGCGTAGATGGCTGTTTTATGTGTTAGTACCCTCGTGCTCCCCCCAGGAAAGCCCTAAATCGAGTACTGGAGGCAGCCCAGGAACCAGTTTCATAAAAATGCGCGTTGTTCAATAATTCAATAATTAATTATTTGTTGTTGTTCATGAAGCATAACGTTTGTTCAAGTTACAAAATTACCTACCAACGAAGTCCAAAATAGCCATCATCCTTCAAATGAAATAATATCACAGAACAACCAGCTTGACTTCATACAGCCATCCGTGATTATAATCAGGTGCTCCCTAGCGATGATATCCGGCCGGATTTATACCGTTTGATTCACGATCATGTTGACGAAGCTTTTCGGTGCAAACGAACGGCTGGTCGAACAATGCTTCGAGTGGCCTCAAAAAAAAAAATTCTTTATTTCGAGATTAACTTAAAAACGTTTAAAAAAATCCGTAAGTACAACCAAATTTAATTAATTTTGCTCCATGGTAACTAAGAAAAGTGGCCAGTACGGCGTACGGTGGACGGACAGAACTTTTTGTATTCCATTTTCGGATTCTACATACCTTGAAACTGAAACCATCAAATTTTGAAGTGGAGATGGATTTTGAGTGGTATTATTATTACTATTTTTATTATTTATTATTATTTTTTCTTTAATGCTCAATTCCAAAGGTTCATTATTGAAAATAATAAACCAAAACCGGGAAATCCGAGCCCGACTCATTACTATCATTACAGGGAAAATAACTTTCAACGTTCTGTTTCCTCGTCGGATTTCTATATTACGGATTTTCCGTAACCACACTGAAATTGTATGTGTGACGAACTTTCAGTTTAGCGTTCGAACGTGATCGTATCGTAAACCATCAGGACAGTCCGACATGCAACACTCGAAACAACTTTCTAACGACAGAAAACTTCCTTATAAAATTAGGGTTCCTATAAAATATCATTTGCCCATTTCGACGTATGTTTCAATGAAATGGCAAGCCAAAAACCAATTTTTCATTTTTGGTTTATTATTTTCAATAATGAACCATTGGAATCGAGCTTGAAAAAAAAATTCTAACCCCTCTCAAAATTTGATGGTTTACGTTTCAAGGTATGTAGAATCCGAAAATGCAATCAAAAAATTTCTGTCTGTCCGCCGTACGGGCCACTTTTCTTAGTTACCATGAAACAAAATTGATGAAATTCGGGTTGTAGGTTCCGTTCGGGGTCTAGTTGGTCCTCGAAGCTCGACGTTACTGTCAGTCATCTCTAAGGGGTGAAAAATAAGGGTTGAAATTTTCAGAACGCCGTATCTCGAAAACTTTCGATAGAAGGGTATGGTTTTTTCAAGTTATTAAATTTGTCTTGAACTAAACAATTTTTTGAGACCACCCGGAGCATTGTACGTCCAGCCGTTCGTGAGCACCAAAAAGCTTCGTCAACACGATTGTGAATCAAACGGTATAAATCCGGCCCGGATATCATCACTAGGGAGCACCTGATTACAATCAAGGATGGCTGTATGAAGTCGAGTTGGTTGTTCTGCGATATTATTTCATTTGACAAGTGATGGACTATTGGATTTTGTTGGTAGGTACTTCTGAAACTTGAACAAACCTTGAAGTATTATTGATGGGTAAATTATTACACAACGGCAAATTATTACAAACCGACAAATTATTACACAACGGTAAATTATTACACAACGGCAAATTATTACACAACGGTAAATTATTACACAACGGTTCATCTACCAAGGAGGGGCTGGATTTTGTTGATCGGTATTTTTGCAACTTGAACAACCGTTGAAGTATTATTGATGAGCAAGTTATTACACAACGGTTCATTATACTTGACCACGAGGTATTGACCACAGAAAACAGTGATCTACGCAGAAGGGGCATCTATTTCACTCCACATCAACAATTTTCCTTCAGAACTTCATTATTTGCGTTTCTTTTTGCCGTTTTAGTTACTATTTGTCATCGGCTGCATTATTTTAGCAACATTTAACTCGTGATTTAGGTAGGTACCTAGTAACGAGTAAGGGGTTAGGTAATAACCTACGGAGGATCTGCGCTCTACGAGTACATAAGATGTATAGAATAGTACATATTATATTATATAGACGGATTATCTATACAGAGAGCTGTGATCTGTAACAGAAGGGTATTCTGTACAAAATAATAAACCGTTGTGCAGGGATTTGCAGCGTTTTTTTAGGACGAGAAGACAAAATATGAAGCCGATTTTGATCGAAGAGTGAAAAAATTGAGGTTCTAACGAAGTTTCAGCCTTAAATTTACGTTAAATTTGGTTCTAAAATCGTCGTTCTTCCGCACACAGTTAGGGTCCCCATTTGGGAACACATGTGGGTCCTAGTTGTACTCCGAAACTCCTATTCATATTCAATCGTTCATTCAATTCATTTTACGGTTCAGATACAAATTCATGTGAGTTTCAAAGATCAGGTAGGTACCAACCTGTTGCCTCAAAAAGCGTGACACATGTAGCTGAATACAATATGTATCAGAGTTGCAGGGTTCTCATACTCGTGGGTTCAACGCAATGCCGTTCCCAGGAACACACAATTATCCCATTCGACCGTGAGAATTTTTTCCGAATGAACTAATTTCGATTACAGTGAACGAGACCGGTTCATATTGCGCCAGTTTACACGCAAAATGAACGAAATGCGTACTCGCTCAAACTCTTATCAATCGCTCGTGATTGCTCTGTAGTAAAAACTCTTCAACAAACAGACGTCGAGGCTGAAAATAATCCGCGTGGAGCCACATCTGATGTGAACAGAATCAGGGCGTGGGGAGACGTGGTTACGAAACTTCTGTTTTCGACACCGAAAAGAGGAGATTTTAATGACTCCATCGTGAGGAAGGTGCGAGGGCGTGCGATACCGATTCGACTGATACCAATGTTTAGGGATAAGAACGAATACTTGGGTCATTATTCATTGTCTCGACATAATTACGGCGGTGTTGGGCAAGCAGCGCGGCCTTCAACTACTAAAGCTGGGCACAGTTGAAGTTCTAGTGAACATGAGCTTGTGAGGTATCGTTTTCCATGTTTTTTAAGGCGAGAAGACCGAATTTGAAGTAGATTTTGACCAGAGTGGAAAATCGAGCTTGTAACGAAGTTTCAGTCTGAAATTTACAATGTTGGTCTAAAATCGTCGTTCTTCCTCATTTGGGAACACATTTGGGTCCTCGTTGTGCTCAGAGGCGAGGCAGCCCTTTCGGAATACATCCAGGGGTGTTACGGGGGGAAAGATGGGAGGTTTTCAAGGGTTTTTTTGCGGTTTTAGGGAATATGAGCTTGTGAGGTATCGTTTTCCATGTTTTTTAAAGCGAGAAGACCGAATATGAAGTCGATTTCGACCAAAGAGTGAAGAACTGAGGTTGTACCGAAGGTTCAAGTCCCAAAATTATTTTTTTTTTATGAGTCAAAAACCCGGTAAATTGTCTAAAAACACCATAAATTTATATAATAAAACTAAATCAACAGGTGCATCAACATAATTAAATGGCACTATCAATGATCAAAGAAAATTTGTTTAAAAAACTAGGAGCCTAATTCGTGTTTTTTGGGGGCCAAAATTGGTGGAACCATCAAAAATACCCATTTCAATTATTGCACATGAAAGAAACAATAAATTAACAGCCAACAATTCTGTAGGTATGTCCAACAGAATAATAAACAAACCCATGTGACAAGGAAATTGGAGCGTTTTTTTGCTGGTGTTTCAGTAACATGAGCTTTTTTTAGGACGAGGAGACCGAACATGGAGTAGATTTCGGCCGACGAGTGGAAAATTGAGGTTCTAACGAAGTTTCAGCCTTAAATTTACGTTAAATGTTGGTCCTAAATCGTCGTTATTCCCCATTAGAGAACAAATTTGGGTCTTAGTTGTGCTCAGAGGCTCGGCAGCCCTTTCGGAATACATCCAGAGGTGTTACGGCGGAAAAAATGGGGGTTTTTCGAGGTTTTAGTGAATATGAGCTTGTGAGGTATCGTTTTCCATGTTTTTATAGGACGAGAAGACCGAATATGATTTTGCCGAAAGTTGATTTTGGACCAAAGAGTGAAGAATTGCGGTTGCTCCCAAAATTCATTTTTTAGAGTCAAAAACCTGGGGAATGGTCTGAAATCACCATAAATTTGTACAATAACACTAGAAGCAGTAACAACAGATGAATCAAGACAAATGAATGACACTATCAATGATCAAAGATAATTTGTTAACTAGGACTCTAATTCGTGTTTTTTGGGGGGCCAAAATTGGTGGAAACCATCAAAAATAGCTATTTCAATTATTGCACACGAAAGAAACAATAAATGAACAGCCAGCATTTCTGTAAGTATGTCCAATAGAATAATATACCCATGTGACATGGACTATGCAGCGTTTTTTTAATAATTATTTTCTCTTTTTTTCAATGCGTATTCATCATAAATATATTTTGCCTACTTTTTAAAATTTCCTCAACTTTGTATTCTTTTAATTCAACTAGGTACCTAGGTATGTACACCACGATACTTCAGATTTCTGCGCATACTTGTATTGAAATAAATAAATAAATAATAAACTGTCGCGAGATTGCATAGTTGAAGGTGTGGCCAATTTATTATGGACTACACTTACCTGTTTGTAACTGTTGATTATGTTATTCTATTCTCACAAGACGAGCCTCGCTGCTGTCTTTACTAACTGACTGTCAACTATACTTTGTACCCACAAAGCCTACGCGTAAAGTATTCGTGCAAATAAAGCCCTCTATTATTCTGTGAATAGCACACAGTATGTATTCGCTCAGCAAAAAATGTTTATAACACCCCCTCAAAATTTTTTCTTTTCCGTTTCAAGGTGCGTAGATTCCAAAAATGTCCGCCGCATCATCCATATGTACTTTATTATTGGTATAAAAAATTCGTTCTTTCGCACACTGCTTCATTTGGGTCCTAGTTGTGTTCCGAAACTTTCCAACCCGATCAGAACACACCCAGGGGTGTTATGGGTGAAAAATTGGTCTAAAAATAGTTTTTTTTGGCGTTTTAGTAACATGAGCTTGTGATGCATCGTTTTCCTCGTTTTTTATGATGAGGAGACCGAATATGAAGTCGATTTTGACCAAAGAGTGGAAAATTGAGGTTCTAACGAAGTTTCAGCCTTAAATTTCGTTAAATTTTGGTCTAAAATCGTCGTTCTTCCACAGACAGTTCGAGTCCCCATTTGGGTCATAGTTGTGCTCCAGAGCTCGACAGCCCGACCGGAATACACCCAGGGGTGATATGGTCACAAAATAAGCGTAAAAATAGGGTTTTTCGAGGTTGTTTTTTATAGGCTGTAGTGACCATGAGCTTGTGAGGTATCGTTTCCCATGTTTTTTTAGGGCGAGAAGACCGAATATGAAGTCGATTTTGACCAAAGAGTGAAAAACTGAGGTTGAAACAAAGGTTCAACTCCCAAAATTCATTTTTCAAAATCCTGGTAATTGTCTAAAATCACCATAAATTTATATAATCACACTAAATTAACAGGTATTAACATGTACATCAAAACAGTCAAATGGCACAATCAATTATCAAGGCTAATTTGAAAAAAAAACTAAGAGCTTAATTCGTGTGCTGGAGGGCCAAAATTGGTGAAAACCATCAAAAGCAGCTATTTCAATTATTGCACATGAAAGAAACAGTAAATGAACAGCCAAAATTTCTGTAGGTATGTCCAATAGAATAATAAACCCATGTGACAAGGACCTTGCAGCGTTTTTTGTTGTTGGTGTTTTAGTGACATGAGCTTGTGATGTATCGTTTTCCATGGGTTTTAGGGCGAGAAGACCGAAAATGAAGTCGATTTTGACCAGAGTGAAGAACTGAGGTTGTAACGAAGGTTCAGCTCTCAAAATTCATTTTTTTTATGAGTCAAAACCCTGGTAAATTGTCTAAAATCACCATAAATTTATATAATCACACTAAATTAACAGGTATTAACATGTGCATCAAAACATTCAAATGGCACAATCAATTATCAAGTATAATTTGAATTAAAAAATAGGAGCTTAATTCGTGTTTTGGAGGCAAAAATTGGTGAAAACCATCAAAAAAGGCTATTTCAATTATCGCACATGAAAGAAACAATAAATGAACAGCCAACATTTCAGTAGGTATGTCCAAGAGAATAATAATCCCATGTGACAAGGACTGCAGCGTTTTTTTGTTGTTGGTGTTTTAGTGACATGAGCTTGTGATGTATCGTTTTCCATGGGTTTTAGGGCGAGAAGACCGAAAAGGAAGTCGATTTTGACCAGAGTGAAGAACTGAGGTTGTAACGAAGGTTCAACTCTCAAAATTCATTTTTTTATGAGTAAAACCCTGGTACATTGTCTAAAATCACCATAAATTGTCTAAAATCACCAGTCTAAAATCACACTAAATTAACAGGTATTAACATGTGCATCAAAACATTCAAATGGCACAATCAATTATCAAGGATAATTTGAATTAAAAAATAGGAGCTTAATTCGTGTTTTGGAGGCAAAAATTGGTGAAAACCATCAAAAAAGGCTATTTCAATTATCGCACATGAAAGAAACAATAAATGAACAGCCAACATTTCTGTAGGTTTATGTCCGATAGAACAATAATCCCATGTGACAAGGACTGCAGCGTTTTTTTGTTGTTGGTGTTTTAGTGAACATGAGCTTGTGAGGTAGGTATCGTTTCCATGTTTTAGCGAATTTTCAAAGAAAATGAAGCTATTGCAATGGCTTCGAAATTTAAATAATATAAATTTTTGGAAATTTTCTTCATAGAAATCCGTTTCAGACCATTCTAAAACGATTCCTGAAATTTAACACTTTTTTATATGTATATATATATATATATTTATTTATATATGTGTCACTCCAGACGATAACTCTCGATAGAATTGAGATAAACAGCTCAAATTTGCACAAAAAATCTATCTTGGCAATCGAAAGGCTAAGTTCGAAGATGGGCGAAATTGGCCTACTCTAAGGAGGGTTTTGGCGCATTTAAAGTGCGCAAAAATTACCCAAAAATCCCCAAAATGTTATTTTCCAACAAGTGACCCCTCATTTTAAAGGTTTTTGCACGCTGAACACGATGGTGGAATCGGATTTTAGATATCTTGATCCGTTCTCAAATTAGAGCATTTAAAGTGCGCAAAAATTACCTAAAAATCCCCAAAATGTTATTTTCTAACAAGTGACCCCTCATTTTAAAGGTTTTTGCACGCTGAACACGATGGTGGAATCGGATTTTAGATATCTTGATCCGTTCTCAAATTAGAGCATTTAAAGTGCGCAAAAATTACCCAAAACTAGGATAATCTTTAAACTCTTACCCCCCCCACCCCCTTAGAGTGGTCAGATTGAAAAATGTGAGAAGTATTAATTGAAGACGAGAGTTCGAAGCAAAAAAGGGGGAGGCAAACGATTAGTACAACTCCTTGAATTTCCCATTTGACATATAATTGTTATGATACCTTCATAGATAGACAAGTACCGGCCCACGTATTACTAGAAGGAAGACGAAAGAAAAAATCTATTTAAAATTATTCAATTTAGGTACTAACAGTAGGAGGAAGAAGTTTTCCTTTATTCAAAACCATAGCCATTAATTCGAATATTTCTTTGAAAATTCGATCATTAAGTCATGCTGCATGACTGGTTTTTTATGAGTCAAAACCCTGGTAAATTGTCTAAAATCACCATAAATTTATATAATAAAACTAAAAACAGGTGCATCAACTCAATCAAATGGCACTGCCAATTTATCAAAGATAATTTGAAAAAAAAACTAGGAGCTTAATTCGTGTTTTGGAGGACAAAATTTGTGGAAACCATCAGAAATGGCAATTTCGATTAAATGAACAGCCAAAATTTCTGCACTTATCTCCAGTAGAATAATAAACCCATGTGACAAGGACTTTGCAGCGTTTTGTAACAGTCAAAGAGCACCACGTACGAGCCTGGAGCAGGTGGAACAATATGAATTAGGAACGACAAACGATAGAAGACGGTTGAAAGGAATCCAGTTGGACAAGTTGCACCTGCAGCAGCTGATTCTTGGAACTTCCTACTCCACGGTTCACTAACTGAACTGAAGCCCAACACAGCGACCAGCACAGTTGTGCAGGTTTGGAATTTTGCTGATTAATTACAAACTCGTAATTACACATCAGAATCAAGCGCTTACAATGCAATCGTATTACAGGGGCAGATGGTTTGTGGGTAATAACGAGAGGCCGTACCTTTTGTTGTTTTCCCCAAGCTTGCGGTCAAATGGACGCACTGTTGTTGTAAATCACTCAAACGTCTTCGGCACTGCGTTTGCGGAAGGATGCACAGCGAAAACCGAATTCAAACGCGAAATACGTGCCGCGTGTAACAAACAACAAATAACTGATCGATAGAAGCCAGAAATGCGCCAGACGGAGGATGCCGGACTCGGAGCGGTCTCGAGACGCGAATGTACGTTTGTGTTGGTTGTTGGTTGTTGATACGGTTGCGTGGGGGAACCTGCCGACTGGGGAAGTGTTTTGGCGGTGGTGGAGAGGGAGATTTGAGTTGTAGTTCGAAAAACCGACGGCAGAGCGATCCACTGCACGGGTGACCGACATCCCCCGCCAAACCGAACCTCATCCAGAAGCGCTGAAAGGCATCAAAAGAAGGCACAGCAGAAAACGCTACAAGTTATTACACAACGGTTTATTATCGGGTCTATCGGTCCGCTCGCTTTGCCTGAAGCAGATACGCACCTCTAACACATTTTTTGGTAGCTCTTTGAGGGTGTTGGGGGCGAGGTCCTGGAACGCCTTGCCGGCTCGGATTCGGGGGCTGCACACCCTGGGGTTGTTCGGTACGGCTGTCCATCGGTTCCTTCGAGATCAGTAGCTACAATTTCTTTTAGCGAATTTTCGAAGAAAAGGAAGCTATTGTTCTCGGTCCAAAATTTTTAAAACTCGAATTTCCGAAAGATTTTTATACCAAAATCCGTTTCAGACCATCCTGAATTCCCTGCCGAAAGACACCAAAAATTATATGTATATATATATATATATATATTTATATATTTATATATGTATGTGTCATTCCAGACGATAACTCTCGAAAGAATTGAGATAAAAAGTTCAAATTTGCACGAAAAATCTGTCTTGGCAATCGACAGGCTAAGTTCGAAGATGGGCAGAATCGGGTCACCCTAAGGGGGAGTTTTGGGGAGTTTTAGGGGGGGGAAATTACCCATAAATTCCCAAAATGAAAAAGTCTGACAAGTGACACCTCGTTTTAAAGGTTTTTGTACGCTGAACACGATGGTGAAATCAGAATTGCGATATCTCACTCCATTCTCAAACTGGAGCACTTTGAAGATGAAGGAACGTGGTTATTTCTTGAGATGTTCTTCCTGGTTCGTCTGCTCTAATCTGATAACGGAATGGGATATCGCAATTCTGACTTCACCATCGTGTTCAGCGTTGGAAAATCTATAAACCGAGGTGTTACTCGGCAAAAAATGGAACAAAAAATTTGTTACGTACCCAATACCTACTCTTCTGGTATTCAAAACATTTTTGATTTCCCCCTCCCCCTCCTTCCACCCTAAATTTTACTTTGCGTAAAACTACTCCTGTTTTAATTTTGTTTGGTATCAAGTTGGGAAAACATTGGCCGAAAATTAATTTTCAGAAAATTTTAGGCGGAGGAGGAAGATGCCGAAAACTTCGAAAATTCGCTCTTATAGCCATGCTGCATGACTGTGGTATTTTATTTTCCTTTTCTTTCTTTCTCTTCTTCTTTCCCTATCATGCTTTCCCAGTCCATTCATTCTCTCTCTTCTTTCCACTCTGTATTCCTTCTTTTGTGGTTCCTCTCTAAAATCCAACGGGTTTAACTAGTTATCATTATGTTTACTTTTTCTTATTGTATTTTTTGTAATATTAAAAAAAAAAAAGTTATTTTACTATTGAGCTATCCAACGAGTGGTGAACGATTTTTGTACGATGATAACTGGCGAAGTTAAAGTTCCGTAGCAACGAATCGGTTGTACTACGTGAAAATCATTAGAAAATTTTCATAACAGCGTCCCAGATTTCGTTAGCTTTTTTGGCTAGTTAGTCCATGGCTAAAACACATTCTGTGTTAAAAAGTTGTAACTAAGATTTTATTTTGATACCTGTAAGAATCTTAATTTGTACGTAAAATGTGTGTAACCACGTTAAAAAAAACGAACTATTTATTGATCTTAGCATATTTTTATATTTCAAAATTTGTCTGTAAAATGTTTTGAAAAATGAAGCCATTTCTGTCTCTCTCTCTCTCTTTCTCTGTATAGAAGCCCCTTCTGCGTAGATCACTGTTTTCTGTGGTCAATACCTGCCCTCGAGCTCCCCCCAGGAAAGCCCTAAATCGAGTACTGGAGCCAGCCAGGGAATTACAGTTTCATAAAAATGCGCAGGATTCAATCATTCAATAATTATTTGTTGTAATTCGTGAAGCATAACGTTTGTTCAAGTTACAAAAGTACCTATGAACAAAATCCAAAAGAGCCATAATTCTTCAAATGGAATAATATCACAGAACCACCAACTCGACTTGATACAATCGGGTGCTCCCTAGCAATGATATCTGGGCCGAACATAAATACCGTTTCATTCACGATCATGTTGACGAAGATTTTCGGTGATAACGAACGGCTGGTCGTACAATGCTCTGGGTGGCCACAAAAAATTCTTTACTTTGAGATCAATTTAAAAACGTACAAAATTCTGTTGGACATACCTACAGAAATGTTGGCTGTTCATTGGTTGTTTCTTTCATGTACATTAAATGAAATAGCTGTTTTTGATGGTTTCCACCAGTTTTGACCCCTAAAACTCGAATTGCGCTCCTTTTTTTTCTAATTATCTCTGATCATTGATAGTGCCATTTAATTGTCTTGATTCACCTGCTGATACTTCTTTCAGTGTTATTATACATCAACCTCATGCCTATTCGGACTTCTCGCCCTTAAAAACAGGAAAACGATACCTCACAAGCTCATATTCACTAAAACCTCAAAAAAAAACCTCAAAAAACCCTGTTTTTACACTTATTTTGTGCTCATATCACCCCTGGGTGTATTCCGATCGGCTGCCGAGCATTGGAGCACAACTAGGACCCAAACTGTGTGCGGAAGAACGACAATTTTAGAGCAAAATTTAACGTATATTTAAGGCTGAAACTTTGTTAGAACCTCAGTTTTCTACTCTTTGGTCAAAATCGACTTCACGTTCGGCACAAGCTCTCGTTACTAAAACACCAAAAACACCCTATTTTGGTTTATTATTTTCAATAATGAACCATTGGAATCGAGCATGAAAAAAAAAATTCTTACCCCCCCTCAAAATTTGATGGTTTACGTTTCAAGGTATGTAGAATCCAAAACTGCAATAAAAATATTTCTGTCTGTCCGCCGTACGCCGTACGCCGTACGGGCCACTTTTCTTAGTTACCATGAAAAAAAATTGATGAAATTCGGGTTATAGGTTCCGTTCGGCGTCTAGTTGGTCCTCGAAGCTCGACGTTACTGTGAGTCATCTCTAAGGGGTTCAAAATAGGGGTTGCAATTTTCAAAACGCCTATACCATTTTTTTTACGTAAATATTTTTACGGTTTTAAATAGTTCTTGAACTTGCGAGTTTTTTAAGACCATCCGGAGCATCGTACGTCCAGCCGTTCGTTCACAGTAAGGCCCCGAAGTTTGCACCGACAGGCATTTTCGACTCCAGTGTGAATGAAATTGTATACAATTCAAACCAAATCTCGTAACCAGAGACGCGCCCACAATAGGAATTTGTGAATACGGCCAATCATTGGTAGGGATCACCTGATTATATTGGCGGAGTATGAAGTCGAGTTGGATGTTCTGTGATATTATTTCGCTTGAAAAATGATGGCTCTTTTGGAGTTTGTTGGTAGGTAGTGAAACTTGAACAAACGTTGAAGTATTATTGATGGGTAAATTATTACTACGGTAAATCATTACTCAACGGTAAATTATTACACAACGGTTCATTATACCATCTACGTAGAAGGGGCTGGAGTTTGTTGGTAGGTACTTTTGCAACTTTTTTCACTCCTCATCAACAATTTCTTTTCAGAACTTCATTGTGTGTTTCTTTTTGTTAGGTACTGTTTGTCATCGGTAGAATTATTTTAGCAACATTTAACTCGTGATTTAGGTAGGTACCTAGTAACGAGTACGGGGTTAGGTACTAACCTACGGAGGGTCTGCGATCTACATAATTATGCATAGAATAGTACATATTATATTATATAGACGGGTTATCTATACATAGAGCTGTGATCTGTAACAGAAGGGTATTCTATACAAAATAATAAACCGTTGTGCAGGGATTTGCAGCGTTTTTACCCACATTTTTCACTCTTCAGGAAAACTTTGTGGTATTTACGTAGGTATCGAGTTCCACCTGTTCCAAATTCATTCAGACTTGATGGAGTCGAAAGGAAATGTGGTCAACTCACGTTTCCACCATCCTCGGCGTTACTGGATGAAATAGCACCGTCGGACTTGCTCGCGGCCGATGCCTGCCTCCCCTGTGCCGCCAGGAGGGAGTTCTCGGACAGGCATTTCTCCATGACGACGCCGACGGCGAGGGAAGCGACGTCGCTGGCGGACGTCGTCGACCGGTGGGCGGCCAGCGGAGTCGCTGGAGTGCTTCGGTGGTACCTGCGTCATAAATACATTGACCATAATTATTGTCCGACATGAAAAGAAGCACAACTGTAACTACAGATGAGAACGTTGTAAATACCATTCAAGGTACTAAATCTAAAGGGTTATTTCCGCTAGTGTATGAAGTAATATTACCAGACCTTCCAGAGGAGTCCATCGTCACTAGCTGTTTGAGTACTGGAGGCGAGCGCTTTCGATGTAAGGCCACCATCATCAGGCCGTCGAGAGAATACTGGAGTCGGTTCGTCAGTTGGTCCCTATTTATGTGCAGGGGGGAAGTGAGAGGTGTCCAGGGGAACAAAGGAAGTGAAGCGAATGGTCACATACAACCAAACAAACGTAAACGACACACACAAGACACCACCACACAACAAACAAAACGAGCCAGGAACTCCTGATTTTGCCGTAACTAGGTATTATTATAATGGTCGTGATATCCTTCCAGATATATCACTCTCTGTATACCTATTAGATTGTACAAATAAACCAAACAAATGGAAGGCGTACGTGACCAACGCAGGGTAGACCTTCCTTCCCTCCAGCAGTCCCTCAACCACTTGTAACGACCGTGAAGGGACTGGAGGAGGGTTCTCCATTCTACGCTTAAACTTCAAGTCGATGACTTCTCTCTCTCCTCACACCTCCTTACCTTTCTTGCCGAAAAGAATTAGGAGTGGTGGAACAGGTCCAGTGAAACCGACCAGGTGGTAACTTTCTGGGCATATCCTCTAGCGGTTTTAGTGGTGGTAATCTTCCTGGCTTTGCCATAGGTGTTAAGCTTTTAAACGCTAGCTACCATCACCTTCTCTTCCATCTAACAACCTCACCTATCCAAGCCTCACTTCAACCTTCAAACTTCAAACCACCAGAATAATCATAAATGTCATATTACAATACATAGTAAGTTGGTCCCTATTTATGTGAAGGGGGAAGAGAGGAGTGTCCAGGGGAACAAAGGAAGTTAAAGGTGGTGTTTTGGCGTTATAGGAACAAATCAAGTGAAGGGAATGGTCACATATAAACAAGCAAACGTAAACGACACACACAAGACACCACCACACGACAAACAAAACGAGCCAGGAACTCCTGATTTTGCCTTAACTCATAATTCAGTACTAGGTATTATTATAATTGTCGTGATATCCTCCCAAATATATCACTCTCTGTATACCTATTAGATTGTACAAATAAACCAAACGAATGGAAGGCGTACGTGACCAACGCAGGGTAGACCTTCCTTCCCTCCAGCAGTCCCTCAACCACTTGTAACGACCGTGAAGGGACTGGAGGAGGGTTCTCCATTCTACGCTTAAACTTCAAGTCGATGACTTCTCTCTCTCCTCACACCTCCTTACCTTTCTTGCCGAAAAGAATTAGGAGTGGTGGAACAGGTCCAGTGAAACCGACCAGGTGGTAACTTTCTGGGCATATCCTCTAGCGGTTTTAGTGGTGGTAATCTTCCTGGCTTTGCCATAGGTGTTAAGCTTTTAAACGCTAGCTACCATCACCTTCTCTTCCATCTAACAACCTCACCTATCCAAGCCTCACTTCAACCTTCAAACTTCAAACCACCAGAATAATCATAAATGTCATACTACAATACATAGTAAGTTGGTCCCTATTTATGTGAAGGGGGAAGAGAGGAGTGTCCAGGGGAACAAAGGAAGTTAAAGGTGTTTTGGCGTTACAGGAACAAATCAAGTGAAGGGAATGGTCACATATAAACAAGCAAACGTAAACGACACACACAAGACACCACCACACGACAAACAAAACGAGCCAGGAACTCCTGATTTTGCCTTAACTCATAATTCAGTACTAGGTATTATTATAATTGTCGTGATATCCTCCCAAATATATCACTCTCTGTATACCTATTAGATTGTACAAATAAACCAAACGAATGGAAGGCGTACGTGACCAACGCAGGGTAGACCTTCCTTCCCTCCAGCAGTCCCTCAACCACTTGTAACGACCGTGAAGGGACTGGAGGAGGGTTCTCCATTCTACGCTTAAACTTCAAGTCGATGACTTCTCTCTCTCCTCACACCTCCTTACCTTTCTTGCCGAAAAGAACTAGGAGTGGTGGAACAGGTCCAGTGAAACCGACCAGGTGGTAACTTTCTGGGCATATCCTCTAGCGGTTTTAGTGGTGGTAATCTTCCTGGCTTCGCCATAGGTGTTAGGCTTCTTAGGCCTCTTCCATCTAACAACCTCACCTATCCAAGCCTCACCTCAACCTTCAAACCACCACAATAATCAGAATTGTCATATTAAAATACATAGTAAGTTGGAGTTTACCATAGAAATAAGTAAGTCCTTAAGATAAGCGATGATAGGGTGTTGTTATAGCTGTTTGTAGCTAAGGTACCAATTAAAATAGGAATACGTTTAAAATCTTCCCCCAAGACAGGACCCTTCACTTCCCTTCCCTTCACCATTCACTTCCTTTGTTCCCCTAACGCCAAAACACCTTTCACTTTCTTTGTTCCCCCGGACACCTCACACTTCCCCCTGCACATAAATAGGGACCAACTGACGAACTGACTCCAGTATTCTCTCGACGGCCTGATGATGGTGGCCTTACATCGAAAGCGCTCGCCTCCAGTACCTACCCAACCAGCTAGTGACGACGGACTCCTCCGGAAGGGATGGTAATATTACCATTCAAGGTGTTTCATATTCTACGTGTAGGCTCAAGGTGATGAAGTTTTGTGGAAGACCACCACTTTTTGGATAGTTAAATGGTATTGCACAAAATAGTAGTTACCTATATTTTCGAAGATTAAGAGGACCTCGAGTCGAGGAGTAAAGGAACGCAAATAGTAGGCATATCTTGACTTGGAGAAAAACGTCTGTCAATTCTTTCCTCATTTGAACCACATGAACGTATAGAATAGTTGGAGAGGGTCATTCAGTGGGCAGGTGGATTTCAATGATTAAGCGTTACAAGGAAATGGTACATTTCATAATCGCGCATGCGCAGATGAAATTTACAGCACGATTCCGATGAGATTCATATGGAACTATCAAAGTATTATTTCTGATCGACCCTTCAACTTTGAACTAATTTTAACAATATTTAAGGTAGTTATGGCCGTTTCAAATATTTCACGTTTGCGCATGCGCAGACGAAAGTTCCAGTAATTTTTCAATGATTTTGGCATGGGATCATCTGTGACCCAAACCGCACCTACACTCCAAATTTCAGCTTCAGCCCATTTCGACCATTATTTCGGGCAGTTATCGGCGTTACAAGGAACTGACCACCGACACAGGCCGACGGACAGACAGCAGACACGGAACCAAAAATGTTCCTTGATGCCTGAAACGGTAGTGGAAATTTTCGTTTTGAAGGACACGATTTTTTTTTTTTTACTCAATCATCACGAATCCAAGGCCGGTAGTGAGGAGGAAAAAACAAAATAGCAGTCTTCATGAACAGTGAAATCTAAACCAAGATAAAACTGTTGACTATAGTAGCCGCCACCAAATTAGAGCTATGAGCCCATCGTTTCTAAAGGGGCAAAATCCGCAGAGCAGGATTCTTACTTGAAGGCGCTAGGGTCTGGTCAGTATGATAAATTGTTGGCCCCCCTAAATCACTATCTTATCGTGTTGCCAGTGTATATTGGTCGATTTCACGACTTAAACGAAAAATTTGAAGGAAGAAAAGTCCTTGCCTTGCAGCATGAACTTTAGGCCAAATTTTTGTATGAAACAACAATTTTCAATTCCTTTTTAACTAATTTTAGCGAATTTTCATCGAAAATGAAGCTATTGCAGGAACGGTTCCAACATTTGGTAACATTAATTTATGAATTTTTTTATAGGCAAATCCGTTTCAAAGCATCCTGAATATTCATCCCTAGCGCTTCACCAACTTTTTACATGTATATATATTTATTTATTTATTTATGTCACTCCAGACGATATGTGACCTTGGGTAAATGATAAAAATCCTAAATTTCGCCAAAATGTTCGTATTACTAATAAAAAATATGAGTTTGAAGATAAGATTTTCAAAAATTCTAAGGGGTTCAAATTATAGTTGGGGGGGTTCAAAAATCGGCAAAACCGGCTAAAATCGCGAACAATTGATATAAAATCACTGAAAGTGGAACGGAAGGGCGAGTAAAATACTATTTCAGTTGTTTTTCGTTCAGAATAGGGGTCAAATTTGGATTTTTGGGAGTAAAAAATTGGTATTAAGCGCTAACAACCATATTAACTCACCTGACGTTGTGGGGGATTGTGATTCACGACAGTAAGAGGGACTATGTCGATGATGATAACGTTTTTCTCAAAAAACATATTTCTCAAAAAATGTCACATTTGACTTTTGAAGGGTCAAAATATCACGAAAAAGTGGTATACCGTTATGAAAAGTGGTATCTATGGTTTTGCCCTTGGTGTATCATCTTTTTACACAATAGCACGAATATTTCTTTGAAAATTCGCTTTTATAGCCATGCTGCATGACTGGATTCTATTTTATTTTTATTTTTAATAACTTCAGATCCAATTCGAACACTTTTTTGGAGTGCCTATATAGGTATTTCTAACGTTCAAATTAAAAACAGCATTCAAAATTTGTGCACACATAGTGGTGTCCTTCAAACTCATCCATTCTTGTGTTATTATTCATGTACGCCTGCAATTTCAAAGCAAGTTAAACCCGCAACACACTGCAGCGGTGCAGATTGCTGTGGCTCTATTTTCTTGTCAGCTACTATCACCACCTGTCATAATAGCCATTATCAGTATTACAATATAATAAATTATCAAGTACTTACAGGAAAGTTAGTTACAACAAAAATGTGAGGTTAGCCTGATTTCGGTAAAATGAGGCAACGCTGAGTGCTCCAATGAGTTGTACTTCAATACACGTTGAACTTATAAAGGCCTACCTGTTTCCAACTGCTCCTGTGGCGACCTCCTCGAAGAAATGTCTCCTCGCCGCAAGGTCTTGAGGCGGGAGGAGCAAGGAGATTTCTTCCGTCATATCGATCAAATGAGTGCCCTCCGCTCGTTCAACGGTTTTTCATGCCTGCATCATACAAATTTATAGTAGGAAACTATTTTGAATTACACAAGGAAAGTAGGTATACCAATTACAGTAAACCCCTTGTCATGATTCCCTCTCAGAAACCACTCCTGTAATATTATGAGAGATTTTACCGAATAAACGCGGAGGTCGTTGAGCTGGTCAACAACAAGGGTTTTCGCCAACCGCCAACCGCCTCAAACGGTCGTAGCGGCCGATTATGGACAGGGGACGGGTGGAAAAGTCTATAAAACCAGCCCTTCTGGCCCAGCTCTTCATTCCATGATCCGACCCCTGACTTGTGACTTCTTTCTCGAACCCCTCTCTCTCTCGTCCTCTCTCCCTCCTTTACTAGTACCTGCTGTGGTGAAAACCGAGGGGAACTCCGTCCTGTTATCTGCTGTGGTGAAAACCGCGGGACACCCTCCTCTCAAATAGTTCCTGCTGTGGTGAAAACCGCGGGGTACTACCTCCTCACCCCAGGTGTATGCTGTGGTGAAAACCGGAAAACCGCGGGACACCTTCCTCTCCACTGGTACCTGCTGTGGGGAAAACCGCGGGATACCAGCTACCACATCCCAGGCGCCTGTTGTGGTGAAAACCGCGGGGAGCTAACCTTCCCTTCATCTAACTCCTGCTGTGGTGAAAACCGCGGGGAGTTAGCAAATATACTCCATAGGAGCACATCCCTCCGCATCCAACATCTCACTCTTCTCACCTCACCTCTCCCGTTCACAACTGGTGACCCCTTCTCTCCAACCGACAGTCGTGAAACCCTTTCACGACACCCAACGGACACCCGTTTTAATGGACAGTTTAGCCATGGTCCCGGCGTAGAGATAGGAGATTCAATGTATTTCAACCCCTGCATAGTGGACACACTCTATAGTGAACGTGGACACCCATTTCGTCATCCTGAACCCCTCTCAGTGGACAGTAGACCCGTTTAGACGTGTAGAAAAGTTTACATTTTTCTTATATGACAGCTATGTTTGATTTGACAGAGTTGGTTTTCTGCTTGTTTACGATTACGTTTTCCATCGTTCGAATTCATTTTTTTACATAGGCCATCATTTGGATTCATTCGCCCCTGAACGACTGACCCTCTCCTGTTCTACGGAAAGCACCTATGTCCTACGTTCTTTCCATCGCCAGTCTCATGTTTTCACTTGTGAGAAGCGCCAGTGCATCACGAACGGGAAATGACAGAATCAAAAATGAAAAATAAAGTCTACGACTCTCCAATTTTTTTCAGAATCAAAACTATACAATTTTATTTATTCGAGTATTTATCGATTTAGTCTTGTATTTCTGACCTAACAATACCCTAATTGTTGTGTAATTTAAATGCAATATTAAAGTATTTATGTACCTATTTTTGAC
Organism: Leptopterna dolabrata; assembly: GCA_954871275.1. Lineage (NCBI taxonomy): Eukaryota > Metazoa > Arthropoda > Insecta > Hemiptera > Miridae > Leptopterna > Leptopterna dolabrata. The sequence continues at coordinate 3,589,771 of OX940989.1, read as the reverse complement.
AAATTTTACGAATTTTTTGTGTGTACACACTAAATAATGAAACAATATATTAAAAAATACGTTGGAATTTGTTGACACCTTCTTTATAGTGGACACTTTTCTTGGTCAGACGCCTGTCCTCTATGGTGGACACCCCTCTATAGTGGACACTTATTTTGGTCCCGTGGGTGTCCACTACAGAGGGATTCACTGTAAAAAGGTAGGTCCCATCTAAGAGAGGTACGTGCATCAGACAAGTGGGTAGGTCGTAGGTATACAGGGCGTCTCGGAAACAGGTCTGAAAGGAAGGAATCGACTTTCAAGTCATTTCAGATCGAAAATGTCAGATTTGGATAATCATGGTGAATCTGAGCATACCTAAATTATTTGAGAAATTCGAAAAACACAATTAGCATAGCTAGAAAAATGGTCGGATTTGTTGATATGTCCAAAAATGTACAAGTTTTTTTAATTCGAAAATTAAGTTTAGTAACAGTCAGAATGAATCAGAATCGTGTCACCAATCGACTCAGCGTCACAAAAAAAAACGCTGCAAATCCCTGCACAATGGTTTATTATTTTGTACAGAATACCCTTCTGTTACAGATCACAGCTCTCTGTATTATAGATAACCCGTCTATATAATATAATATGTACTATTCTATACATATTATGTGGATCGCAGACCCTCCGTAGGTTAGTACCTAACCCCGTACTCGTTACTAGGTACCTACATAAATCACGAGTTAAATGTTGCTAAAATAATGTAGCCGATGACAAACAGTAACTACGACGGCAAAAAGAAGCGCAAATAATGAAGTTCTGAAGGAAAATTGTTGATGTGGAGTGAAATAGACGCCCTGAAATAGGAAGTTTAGGGAAATAATAAAAGAACATGAAAAGGATTTCAGGATAGCAAAGGTGATTCTGCTTTCGCAAGTCACCTGAGTGAATCCAATCATGACTTTAGTTTTGATTTAACAAATAGACAGTATGTAGAATTTCCTCATTTTTGCCCAAAGGGAGGTATGTTGGACGTACTTGAAAGGTTCGAAATTCTTAATAGTGATAGGTCTGGTAAATGTCTGAATGAGGTGGTCCCTCAACATGTTTCACCGTTGATAGGTTCATTCCTGCAATAGCTTGGTCCCCCCCTTCACAATGTTACCCTCACCACTGTTTGAGCTCCCTTTCACTTTGTCTGCCTTGAATGGCATTTGTTGATCCTCCCAGTCCCTTTCACTTTTCTGAGCCAATAGGATTCAAGTTCTCCCTCCACTATTACCTGTTTCAATCTGATTGGATAATACCTTTCACTTTCTCTACCTATAGGATTCAAGTTCTGTAACTATATAAGCTGTGTTTTTGCGATGTACCTTCAGTTCATGTTTGTTACTGACGATGACCTAACCGTCGAAATCGATTTAACTTTGTATTCATTGTTTTCGTGGAAATAGACTTTGTTATATTATAACTCCGTTTTTATTAAAATGGGTTTCCACAACTTCGTCGCGAGTGATTTAATTCGTAAATAGATGCCCCTTCTGCGTAGATCACTGTTTTCTGTGGTCAATACCTACCCTCTGGTCAAGTATAATGAACCGTTGTGTAATAACTTGTCCATCAATAATACTTCAACGGTTGTTCAAGTTGCAAGAGTACCAATCCACAAAATCCAGCCCCTTTTTGGTAGATGAACAGTTGTGTAATAATTTGTCGTTGTGTAATAATTTGCCGTTGTGTAATAATTTACCCATCAATAATACTTCAAAGTTTGTTCATGTTTCACAAGTACCTACCAACAAAATCCAATAGTCCATCACTTGTCAAATGAAATAATATCGCAGAACAACCAACTCGACTTCGTACAGCCATCCTTGATTATAATCAGGTGCTCCCTAGTGATGATATCCGGCCGGATTTATACCGTTTGATTCACGATCGTGTTGACGAAGCTTTTTGGTGCACACGAACGGCTGGACGTACGATGCTCCGGGTGGTCTTAACAAATTGTTTGGCTCAAGACAAATTTAATAACGTAAAAAAAACCATACCCTTCTATCGAAAGTTTTCGAGATACGGCGTTCTGAAAACTTCAACCCCTATTTTGAACCCCTTAGAGATGACTGACAGTAACGTCGAGGTTCGAGGACCAACTAGACCCCGAACGGAACCTATAACCCGAATTTCATCAATTTTTTTTTCATGGTAACTAAGAAAAGTGGCCCGTACGGCGTACGGCGGACAGTCAGAAATATTTTTATTGCATTTTCGGATTCTACATACCTTGGAAACGTAAACCGTCAAATTTTGAGGGGGGTTAGAATTTTTTTTCTTGCTCGATTCCAATAGTTCATTATTGAAAATAATAAACCAAAAATAATAGTTGTGAATATTTTGTTGGTGATATTGTGAATATTTTCAATGTAATCGAATCTAAATGGCGCTGTGGTTTTGAATTCAACCAATAACGACAACTGTTGCACGCTAAATTACAAGGAGACGACGTCCAATGCAACACGAGACTGAAGCCAAAATTTTTGTATTATCAACTTTCCGTCCTTTTCACCTTCCGTCGCATCCCTCGCATTATCCCGTCTGATTTTTACCCAAGGCCACGGGGATAGCTCTGTTCCCTGCCTCAACATCGATCCGTTTGTTCCCAGGCCACGTGCGACCTTGCCCCATATCCAGGTTAAGCCTCATGTCCCGAAATACTCCCATCAAAACAGAGGAGGTGCCGTCGATGCACTGCTTCCGGAATTTATAGATATTCGTTTCAATAAGCCTGGTGTCAACAAACCGAAAACGCTGCAAAGTTTATTATCCTATTGGCATACAGAACAGAAATGTTGGCTGTCCATTTATTGTTTATTTCATGTGCAGCAATTGAAATAGATGTTTTTTTTATGGTTTCCAACAATTTTGGCCCCCCAAAAACACGAATCAGGCTCCTATTTTTTTTTTACACATTATCTTTCATCATTGATAGTGCCACTTAATTGTCTTGATTCACCTGTTGCTACTACTTCTAGTGTTATTATACAAATTTATGGTAATTTCAGACAATTTCCCAGGTTTTTGACTCATAAAAAATGAATTTTGGGAGCTGAACCTTCGTTACAACCTCAATTGTTCACTCGTTGGCCAAAATCAAGTTTACAGTCGGTCTTCTCGCCCTGAAAAATATGGAAACCGATACCTCAAAAGCTGATGTTAGTAAAACCTCAAAAAAAAAACCCTATTTTCACCCCAATTTTTCCCACCATAACACCCCTGGGTGTATTCCGTTCGGGTTGCCGAGCTTCGGAGGACAACTAGGACCCAAATGTGTTCCCAAATGGGGATCCGAACTGAGTGCGGAAGAACGACGATTTTAGACCAAAATTTCAAGTAAATTTAAGGCTGAAACTTCGTTGAACCTCGATTTCCACTCTTTGGACAAAATCGACTTCATATTCGGTCTCCTCGTTCTAAAAAACTTGGAAAAACGTGCCTCATAAGCTCATGTTACTAAAACAACAAAAACCCTATGTTTACACCCATTTTTCACTCATAACACCCCTGGGTATATTCCGATCGGACTGCAAAGTTTCGGGACACAACTAGGGCCCAAATGAAGCCTGTGTGCGAAAGAACGAATTTTTTAGACCGAAAATACAGTAGACATGAGTGATAAGGCGGACGGCGGATTGCATTTTTGGAATTTACGCGCCTTGAAACGTAAAAGAAAATATTTTGAGGGGGTGTTACGAAAATTCTTTGCTGAGCGAATTCACAGGTGTATTATTCACAGAATAATAAACCAAATAAGGGGTTGAAATTTCCAGGGCGCCGTTTTGTCGAATTTTTGTACGTTTTAAACTGGTCTCGAACAGAGGAATTTTTGGAGACCACGCGGAGCCTTGTCTGTCCAGCCGTTCGTTCACAGTAAGCCCCTAATTTTGCGCCGAAAAGTTTCATCAACATGATCGTGAATGAAACGGTATAAATCCAGCCCAGATATCATCACTAGGGAGCACCTGATTATAATCAGGGATGGCTGTATGAAATCGAGTTGGTTGTTCTGCGATATTATTTCATTTGAAGGATGACGGCTATTTTGGATTTTGATGATAGGTACTTTTGCAACTTGAACAAACTTTATGCTTCATGATTAACAACAAATAATTAATGACTGAATTATTGAATCCTGCGCCTTTTTATGAAACTTTAATTCCCGGTCCGGCTCCAGTACTCGATTTAGGGCTTTCCTGGGGGGAGCTCGAGGGTACTGGACACAGAAAACAGTTAATCTACGTAGAATGGGCATCTATACAGGTAAGTAACAAATCGTTGTGTAATAATTTGCAGCGTTTTGTTATTTTTTCCTACATTTTACAGCGCCATGGCCGGCACTTTTATTGCGCCAAAACCCATTCGGAAAGTCGTTTTTCGCGAAACAAACCGGCACGGCGATAAAAATGCCACCCAAATGTTAATTAATTAGTATATCAACCTCCCTTACGTTCGGCAAAAATCAAAACTTAGAAAAAATACCTTCCTAAATTGTGTCATAATCTCATAATAATACATGGTGTTCCAGGAACAGGTCTGCAGTCATTCATATTAGCATGTTCCAAAAGGAAATTTAACGAGCTTTTCAACGGTAACCAGTCAAAAGTCACCAATAATTGCTTTTTGTCATAAAAAAAGGGTTTTATGGTCAGTTTTAATTCGCGAAAAAAACCTTGAAATGGGTGCCGAAAAAATCGAAAACTAAGGATTTAAACGAATATTGCTAAGAGACTTTTTCGTTCGGATATGCCCTGAAAAATCGATTCCTTGCTTCTTGCTGCAGACCTGTTCCAGGGACACCAGATAATTGCGCCAAAATTATCGCCTGGTATGACACCAACCCCCAAATGTAAATCGCTGGTAAGTTTTTGGTTCAGCAATCTATTTGTAACAACAGAACTTGATTTTTAAATTTTTTGCACTAAGTACAAAGTACTTACCTACAGACCTTCTAAAAGGCAATTGCGTTCAGTTGCAATGAAGTCAATATTTTGCGTGCCTGTACATTCTGTTGTTTGCATCAATAAAATGGTAATTCCAATCAATAATTAATTGATCATAGAGTTGAGTGATTGGTCATTTCAATTGGTGGTCTATAATATGCGTTTCATTTACGTCATAATTATATACCATTTGAAGACAACAGGAATGGAGGGGGTTCAAGATACAAATAATAGACGCCCTGTATACTTGTTTCGTAAACAGACAACAAGCAGGAAGTGCAAGTTTACCTACTGTGGATTCTGACAATGGATAACCAATTATGCAAATTTATTAAATAATAGGTCCTACTCAATATTGATAATTTTCGTCAGTTTACCAATGGCGTTACCTACTAAACTTATAAGTAATATGAATTTAAAAAAATAAATAATAAAAAATTCACCAAACAACCCTGTTTTGCCCGCCAAACAAACTTGCTCAGCCGTAAAAAGGATTGATACCGGTTAAACCGTTAAACCAACCGTGAATCTGTCAGAATTTCTCAGTTATAGTAAGATAGTTTTTGTTTGTCAATGAAGTGTTCCAGTTTAAAATTTATGTCTCTGATTATCAGGAATCGGAACACAACAAAAGCAGTCCGTGTTTTACTGACTCCGTGCTGATTATTGTTGTTATTTGGCTTAACTAATCATTAATAAATAATGTTTTCGTAATTCTTTCTTCTTTTCATAATTTTCTTTATTATTTGTGTTTTTGTATAATTTTTCTAAAATTAATTTCATGTTTAGTTGTTTAGTTTTAGGTCAAATCAGTGGTGTAGCCAGAATTGTTGAATGGGTGGGTGGGGGGGATCGGAAATAGAAAATGTTCCCGTCATGCAACATGGTTTTAAGAGCAAATTTTCAAAGAAATATTCGTGCTATTGTGTAAGAAGATATAGCGAGAAACCATACCACTTTTCGTAAAATTATATATATATATATATATATATATATATATATATATATATATATATATATATAAATTATATATTCGTGATTTTAACTATTTTTACCGATTTTTTCACCGGGATAAAGTCAAATTTGACCCACTTGCGTTTAAAAAAAGTATTTTCATCATCGAAATAGTCCGTCCGTAGTCATTCACCATCCCACACAACGTCAGGTGAATTAATATTGATTTTAGCACTCAATACCGATTTTTGACCCCCAAAAATCAAAATCTGACCCCCTATTCTGTATGAAAAACAATGAAATGGAAATTATGAGCTTTGACTTCACAAATAAAGCTGAATGTAAATTTAATAAAGCACTAAATTTTACAGGTAATTAGGTAAGTTAACTGTAAAATAAAACATAATTATTTTGCAACAGTTTTAGTGAATTTTCAAAAAAAAATTATTGCAATGGGTCCAAAATTTTCAGAACATGAATTTTTGAAATGGTTTTATAGGCAAATCCGTTCCAGAGCATCCTGAGATCATCCCTAGATTTTAACACAGTTTACATGCATATTTTATTTATGTGTCACTGCAGATGATATATTATCTGACCTTGGGTACGTGATAAAAATTCCATATTTCGCCAAAATGTTCTTATTGCCCAAAAAAAGGATGATTTCGAAGATGAGCTGTTTTAAAAAATGCTAAGGGGGTCTACTTTGTTTTTTGGGGTAAAAAATTGGTAAAAATGACTAAAATTGCGATATAAAATCACTGAAAGTGGCATGAAAGGATGAGTAAAGACAGAAAAATACCATTTCATTGTTTTTCATATACAATAGGTGTCAATTTGAATTTGGGGAGGGGGGGAGTCAAAAATTTGTATTAAGGGCTAAAATATATAGGTATTAATTCACCTGACGTTGTGTGGGATTGTGATTCACGACAGAAAGGGTGACTATTTTGAAGATAGATATATTTTTCACATTCATATATTTCAGAAATATTCCACATTGCTCGTTTGCAATAAAAAAACGTAATATTATTTAACTGTTCATTACTGAGGTCATTGATATCATTTGGCCCTGGCTACGCCACTGGGCCAAATTAATGCAATTTTAAACAGTTGTATACTATGAGGGCCCGAGGGGTTGTTAAATAGTTGCATACTAAATAGGAAGGTACCAACCTTTTTCTATTATCTGTTTAACTCAATGTAATTTTTACATAATAGCGAACCTACAGGAATCATCGTAGCAGGTATACTTATCCTTGCACTACCTATTCATTTTTTTAGTAAACACATCAAAATAACGAACTATTAGAAACAGAATATGACTCGTACTATAAGAAACTATCGTATTAGAAATAGGTATTGTCGCCCCAAAATTATGAATTATGTCAGGATCGTTGATAATATTATGATCAAGTAGCTACCTAAGTTGTATTTAGTAAAATATGAGTTGTTAAGGGTAAATTTTTGGGCAAACCGCTTTGGGTGTGGTGTTAGGCCAGGTGAGGAATAAGGTGTCTAATATTCCGACGGTGTTTTAGCAGGTACGTTGACATCGAACGTCATTTATTGTACCAGTTGATACCTGCACAACTGGTGAAGGTGTACATTTGATCGAAATTTCAATGAATTAAATTGTGCGCAAAGTAAAAAAATCTGAATTTGTACCGGAATACGTGAAAAACAAATTGCACGTACCGTAAAAAAGGACTTGCGGCGGTTTTTTTTCTCCTTTACGAGCTGAACCTGCACGTGATTCTTTCGCGAGATCCAAAATACTTTCGTTTCGCTGTCCGCGGGTCCCCGGTATTTGAAGATTTTTCCACTGAAAGAAAACTGTGCTTTAACCGGAAAAACAACCTCCTTCCCCCACGGTCGGGTCGGGAAATGGGAAGGGTTACTTGTTTTGGCAACTGTCCCAACCAACCCCTGTCGCGAATTCAGTGGAACTGAGCGGTTACGTAGGGGAACTGCTACTGGGAGCTGTTATACGTCCGTTGTTGAGATTTCGATGACATTCAGCCGCTCGGCAAGGAAGCCTATCATTTACCACGTCGAAACTGGCAATGAAAGGCTGTTATTGTAATTTCTCGACGAGACCATCATAAGGAAGGTGCTATACGTAGGTACTTGCACCTTGTAGCATAAGAAAAACGTCTGCCAAGTTGGGTGGGCAGTATAGCTTCCTCACTTATTGTACCATGGACGTGTAGAATCAGCTGAAAAAAAAAGAAAGATGAAAAGATGACTCAAAATGATTAGTAAATAGAGTAGTAATAAATTACTTAACATGCGTAATAGGATCAAATATTTCAACACTTTTCAGCATTTCATATTCGCGCATGCGCAGACGAATGTTACAGTATGATTCAAATGAAATTCATACGGAACCATCAAAGTATTATTCCTGATCGACCCTCCAAATTTGAACTAATTTCAACGGTATTTAAGGTAGTTATGGGCGTTTAAAATATTTCACGTTTACGCATGCGCAGACGAAAGTTACGGTACGATTTCAATGATTTTGATGTGGGACCATCTGCAATTTAATCCGCGTTCATCCTCAAAATTTCAGCTCTCTACGACTATTTTTCATGTAGTTAGAAGCGTTACAAAACAATGGTCAATATTATATGTTCGCGCATGAGCAGACGAAAGTTACAGTACAATGAAATTCATATAGAATTATCAACGTGCTATTCCTGATCGATCCTCCAAGTTCGAAATTTCAACGATATTCAAGGTGGTTATGGGCGTTTCAATTATTTCAAGTTTGCACATGCGCAGACGAAAGTTATGGTACTTTTGCAATGATTTTGGTATGGAACCATCTGTGACTCAACCCGTACCTACCCTCCAAATTTCAGCCTATTTCGACCATTATTTCGGGTACTTATGGGCGTTACAAGGAATTGACCACAGCCAGACAGACACGGAACCAGAAAGGTTCCTTGATGTCTGAAATGCAAAATGGTAGTGGAAATTTTCATATTGGAGGACTTCAATTTAAAAAAAAAAACTTGAAAACCTCGAAATGTGCATTTAAAACTTTCGAAATATGCAACCCTAATGTATATTAAAGCATATTTTGAACAGTTCTATGTATGTAAATCACAATGCGAGCGTTTAAAATAGCCAAAAATCCTGAGATTACTTGCATGGAAACAGGGGTATACACAAGAATAACCACAAAACCAGTCATGCAGCATGACTTAATGAGCGAATTTTCAAAGAAATATTCGAATTAATGGCTATGGTTTTGAATAAAGGAAAACTTCGGTCTAAAATTTGGTTTTCTATGTATATTCTCTTCGTATTTATTTTAATTTGTACGTTTTGTCCATCCTGATTCTACCGTTTGTTTATTACGTAATTGTACTAAGTGCTTATTTATTTGATCGCTGTGGGTTCATATTAGGTAGGATAGGGTAGTTAGGACTTTTGACTTACCTACTCAAGAGAGTGCAGTAGGTAAAGGAGTTGTTATAGAAAATCATGAGTGCTTCAATTAATACTTCTCACATTTTTCAATCTGACCACTCTAAGGGGGTGGGGGGGGGGGGGTAAGAGTTTAAAGATTATCCTAGTTTTGGGTAATTTTTGCGCACTTTAAATGCTCTAATTTAAGAACGGATTTAGATATCTAAAATCCGATTTCACCATCGTGTTCAGCGTGCAAAAACCTTTAAAATGAGGGGTCACTTGTTAGAAAATAACATTTTGGGGATTTTTGGGTAATTTTTGCGCACTTTAAATGCTCTAATTTGAGAACGGATCAAGATATCTAAAATCCGATTCCACCATCGTGTTCAGCGTGCAAAAACCTTTAAAATGAGGGGTCACTTGTTGGAAAATAACATTTTGGGGATTTTTGGGTAATTTTTGCGCACTTTAAATGCGCCAAAACCCTCCTTAGAGTAGGCCAATTTCGCCCATCTTCGAACTTAGCCTTTCGATTGCCAAGATAGATTTTTTGTGCAAATTTGAGCTGTTTATCTCAATTCTATCGAGAGTTATCGTCTGGAGTGACACATATATAAATATATATATACATATAAAAAAGTGTTAAATTTCAGGAATCGTTTTAGAATAGTCTGAAACGGATTTCTATGAAGAAAATTTCCAAAAATTTATATTATTTAAATTTCGAAGCCATTGCAATAGCTTCATTTTCTTTGAAAATTCGCTAAAATAGAATTACTTATTGACTAGCACTACTTATAAGAAATTACATAAATATCTACTTACCTATATGAAATTGCACCAATTATATTAAATTAATATTGTTAATATTTTTTTAGTCAATAGTTTTTGACTAAATACAAAATGAGTTCATTTTTTACAACCAGCAACGTGCTGATGGCTAAAATAAAGTTAGTTAATATTCATTCCTTAGGAATAATGAAAAACTCAAACATCCGCTTACTGGTACTTGCATTACATTTCTTTCAAAAACTGGGATATATTTTCAAAAACCCAAAAATACGTATGCAATAACGCACACAAATGCCCGAAATATGCAAAGATAGTACCTATTTTAAATTTGAATTTAGAGCAGCCTACTACATCTAAACATCATAATTCGTGAGAAAAAAATCATTAAACAAAAATGATGTGCAAAATATGCGAAATTGCAACGTCTACTTATTAGGTACTGACCTGCCTTTATCAGTTCCGTTTATGGCCCAAATCAGTCACAGTTTATACCTACATTTATTCTTCACAGGCAAAGACAGTTTACAAAACTGTACCTACTACAGCAGTATCGTTATAAATACAGGTACATTTGTAGGTATTAAAACATGAATAGTAGGCAGTAGTAGTTGTAGTAGTAAAGTACCTACCTAATGAAATTATTATAGCTCAGATAATTATGTAAGATTATCGAAGTCAATATAATCTAATATGAATTATGAAAAAAGGTATATGTTATGAAAGTTGTGTAGGTAGGTGGTTGAAATATTCGGCAGAAGTAAATTAATAAACAATGTTTTTATTAATAATTAAATAATTACTAATAATTTGCTTGGAGGTCGAACTTGCTCATCTCCATGAATGGTATACAACTACTTACACAGGTCCTGGTCACTGATCCTCCTGCATTTCCAGTTCCAGTGATCCAAAGAACTGTTACTATCTCCTAAGGTCACTGGTCGCGGAGGGTTGGGTTCACCGCGCATGCGCACTCCGCCCTTACAGGCGCCCTGGTGCCATAAAAGGGCTAGCCCTCCTTTGTATCGGGCGGGCAGGGGTGTTGGGAAGGTCTGATATCGATTGTACTTTATTTAGGTTAGGTCTCAAGGTTATAAGGGCCGTAAGATTGAGTTGGTACAGTAGGATCATTTTGATCAGAATTCATCAAAGTACATTTTCGTCAATTTTGCGTTCAATTCGCACAAAATTGAATGTCGTTCCCTCCTAAAGCCAATACTGCCTGTATTCCTGTGATCCTTTTTGGATTTATTTTGAAAAATAAGCTAAGGTAATGCAATAAGTTCATAAATTTAACACATAAATTGATTTAAAAATACGTGTAGACATTTTTGCCATTTCCACCAGTGCAACAGAACCATTCGATTCATCACTGATTCTGTAACAACATAACTGATCTATAACTACTAATATAACTAACTAATAAATAAATAAATAGATAACTAGGTAATATTACTAATATAATTCTATAACTGTATGTTTTTGGGCTGGGGGACAATCCAAAATTTCGGACACTAAAAAGTGTAACGCGATAGCGATAAACACGACTAGATAGGTAGGGAGGTACCTAGTCTTGCTAGATTTGTATAATCATGGTACAAATATTAGTAGATTACACTCTCTTTGTCGTTCCGCACAGAATTTCAAACCGAACTCCACCCATAAGACATATCCATGTCAAAACATAGTTCACGCAGGTTTGAAAAACATCGAATCATGGCTATGTTTTTGGTTCGTAGGTACTTCTACTGATATTTGTAGCATGATTATACAAATCTAGCTGTTTTGGTAACCTGCCTACCTAGCTAATCGTGTTTATCGGTATCGCATTACACTTTTTGGTGTCCCCCAACCCAAAATTATATCCATGTTAACATATTTTTATCCATGATTCAATGTTTTTCCGCGTAGCGGAGAAAATTTTCAAACCTGTGTGAACTATGTTTTGACATGGATAATATTATGTCTTATGGCTGGAGTTCGGTTTGAAATTCTGTGCGGAACGACAAAGAGAGTGCTACTGGTTTTGACATAGTTCCTTTGTTTTTATGGCAGTTTAGTCAGCATAATATTTTTGTATAAGAAGTTTTTGCAGCACGAAGAGCTTTCCAACGAGCAGAGAACGATTTCTGTACGACAAAAACTGACGGAGTGAAGATAGGTTCACATGGAGATGCAATTCCGGACTGCAATCCGGGACGGCAACGCGTTCGCCACAATTTTTGCCGCAGAGGCGTTCACATGGCAGTGGAATCATAACCGGAAATCTAACTGGCAAAATCAACGAGAAATGTCGAATTCCAATATGGCTGAACAACCAAACAGGAGAGATGTGCGCAGTAACCTCTGCGCAGATTCGGCAGGAAAATATCTGGAGATTTTGATACAGTATTCATGACATTACGTTGCAATAATCCATTTTGCTATGGCCAATAGCATTGCAGAACGACTTGCCTTACCGGATTGCCGTCCGGATTTGCGTCTTCATGTAAACCTAGCTTTACATTTCCCTAGCTACAGTTACATTTTTAATGATTTTTCAAATACAAACGATCCACAGATAGTTGTTTACTACACGGGGCTATTATTTACTGGCAGAGTGTGTAAGCACCAAAAATACTGCAGAAAAACTCGTAGCTGAATTAAACTAAAGCTAGGTTCACATGGAGATGCATTCCAGACAGCAATCCGGCAGGGCAACGCGTTCACCATAATTTTTGCTGCAGAGGCGTTCACATGGCAGCGGAATCATAAACGGAAATCTAACTGGCAAAATCAACGAGAAATGTCGAATTCCAATATGGCTGAACAACCAAACAGGAGAGATGTGCGCAGTAACCTCTGCACAGATTCGGCAACGGATCTGACAGCGGAAAATATCTGGAGATTTTGATATAGTATCCATGACATTACGTTGCAATAATCCATTTTGCGTTGGCCAATAGCATTGCAGAACGACTTGCCATACCGGATTGCCGTACGGATTTGCGTCTTCATGTAAACCTAGCTTTAAGATTTTATTCACTTCATAATAAACTTTATACCAAAGCGGGGTACACACAGCGAACATTTCTGGACCGTCGACGGACGACATTCAAAATATCTACCCTCGTTTCCTCTTACTCTGGATCATGTCCTTGCACCAGGCGAACCGTGCAACGCACGGGTCATCCTGTTAATAATAAATTAGCACCCAAGGATTCATTTTTTATTCTTTTTCGGTGTTTTCATATTTTTCGTGTAATAAGTGAGGAGTCGCCTGAAGATACTCGGAGAGAAGGAATAAGTTGTTTTATTCTTTTGAGAACTGCAACTCGAGCACAGTCGGTAACCGGCTGGGCAGTGGGGTTGACGTCTTCCGCTAGAAGTCCTCGACGCAGTAGACCGAAGACGGGATCTTTTACTGGCGACGGTAACGCGTTTAGCCGTAGCAGTCCTTCTGGGAGCTGATACTGGAACACATTTTTAAAACGACTTAGATGGTTGGTACCTGTAACAGTACTATAAGACCAATACAATTATTTAAAAAATTCGGCCAATTTGGGTGGGCAGTGTAACTTCCTCTCTTATTGCTGTCCCAGCTCATTATAATAATGAGTTCCATATACAATAATGATTCGTATAATAATGATGATGAGTATAATAATGAGTCCATGTTACAATAATTGTAACATGGACTTGTAGAATCAGTTGGTAAAAAAATGATGCGTCAGAATTATAGAATAGCAATAAATAGAGTAGTAATAAATTATCTAAAATGCGTAATAGGATTTCAACAATTTTTCAACATTTCCTTCCAGCAGCCTTTCAAGTGTTAGAAGTTTGCACTTCGTGTGCCAACATCCGCTCTCTCCATTTTCCTTTCCAAGTAGGTAATTTTTGTAGGTAAAAGATATCATGGTTTTTTCCGCGAGCTTCTGGAGATCCAATACTCCGAACTCCTCGAGTAGTTTTTTCCGTCGAATACGCTTTTGGTTTATTATTTTCAATAATAATAACCCCCCCCCCCCCCTCCTCGAAATTTGATGGATTCCGTTTCAAGGTACGTAGAATCTGAAAAGGAATGCAAAAAATTTCTGCCTGTCCGCCGTTCTGGTCACTTCCCTTAGTTACCATGAACGAAAATTAATGAAGGGCTTTCTTGGGAGGAGCACGAGGGCAGGTATTGACCACAGAAAACAGTGGTCTATGCAGGTAAATAATAAACCGTTGTGTAATACTTTACAGCATTTTTTTGGCGAATTTTCATCAAAGTTTTTTGTGTGACGAGAATTGGCTGGAGTTTAGATTAAATCTAAAACAACATAATACATTTTATTTTGTTGGTGAGCTGTACTCAGGAGGGCCTTGTAAAATTCTCAACTCAACTTTTGGTCACTTCTTCAGATTTTTTCCAACTCTGCTAGGTAAACCGGGGTGAGGTTTCATCATGGGCTAGGAGTTCCTAAGCAGGGGCGTTGCGTTCATAAGGCCACTGCCCCGGCACCCAAAAACACTAGAGTAAAAAAGACCAGCCATTGTTCAGTTGGCATCTGAATTTCCCTCCGTACACAAGTTCAACAGCCACACGCCGGAGTCCTCTGGCTATGGATATTCAATATTCTAGTAGAAAATCCATGGTGGTTCCGGAATAAAGCGACATTAATCGATGTCCTGCAATCGAAATCGAAACCTAGGCTCCTGAATCTGGAAGGTACCTATGTCCTGGGACCTAGTTTTACCATGGCAACCGAGAAAAGTGGCCCGTCAGCGCATGCTTGGTCAAGTAAAAATGTTGCTCACCACACCCACTTTGGGCCCGGGCCCCATAATCTGATTTTAACCCCAAAATCGTTCATTTCGCAATCGATTCAAGCCCTTTGATTCAATTTGTCATCTCGATGCGAGATGCTTCTTCTTCTGATTTGTTTTTGTCGTCTCTGAATCACATGTCCGACATTGGCTTATGTCCGACATCTGCAGAGGACAACTAAGCTGAGAACTTCCACTCCACTCCACTGAATCACATTCGCTTTCTCTGTTTGTCAGTTTTCAATTTCTTTGCGTCAAATTTTGCGCGTTTTGCGATGACAGATTTGTATTTGTGGTAGGTAGGTACCTACTTAAGTGCGTTTTGTCCTGTTTGCAGTTGATTGATCGACGTCAACACAGAGATAACTACCTAGCTTCTCTAGTCAATAGGTTCTCCATTCAAGTAGATACCAGCCGACCGGTCATTGTTTTATTGTATTTTAGTTTGCTATATTTTTGTAACACATAAATTCGGTGGCTAATTTGCAGTAGAAATTGTCGACGTTTTGTACGATGACGAAGTTGATTAAAAGAGATAAGCTTTGCTGAATATCAATGCTATCAGTAAATAAGGGAAGGGTGTTGTTGCCTTGGGGTCTTTTGTAGATAAATCTGTTGGTTTTGTGTCCTGGTCTGGTGCTCCACCGTTTTCAGATCCCAAGCACCCCTACTGTTCCTTTGTCGTTTTCCTTGAATTCGACTCATTCTGACTAGTTTGCACTTACCTCTTGGGCTTCTGCTTGCAGGCCTCCGCCGGGGCGGGGCCTTGGAAGTGCAACTCCGGGTCCTGATGATCCTGGAGGAACGGGTTCCCGTTCGGCTCATCCGGGATGCGACGGATTTGAGGCTTTTTCTCGAGCACTCCCTTCGCGCGGGGGGCGGCTCACGATCAGCGCAGTATGGACAGAAATGTCGACGACTCCTCGTCACTTGAACAGTTGAAACACTGTGGTGAGGATAGGTAATTGGACGGCGAAGCGACAGTTACTAATGAAGAGAGGGGGGGGGGGGGGGGGGTAGAAAAACGATTTCGACATTTTCGTCCGGGTGGCAATGTTTCCGGCTGATTTTGATGAAAAGTTGAGATAATGGTTACTGTGCTGATGACGTCTTAAGATTTAAAAAAAACTCAAAAAAGCAGCTGATTAAGCAGTTTTGTCGCTTATTAGGTTTTTACCAAACAAAAAAACGCTGAAAATTATACACAACGGGGGCATCTATACCTGTATAGATGCCCCTTCCGCGTAGATCACTGTTTTCTGTGGTCAATACCGAGCTCCCCCCAGGAATTCAAGTACTGGAGACGGACCGGGAATTACAGTTTCATAAAAATGCGCGGGATTCAATAATTCAATAATTAATTATTATTTTGTTGTTATTCATGAAGCATAACGTATGTTCAAGTTATAAATGTACCTATCAACAAAATCCAAACGGGCCATCATCCTTCAAATGAAATAATAATCACAGAACAACCAGCTCGACTTCATACAGCCCTGCGTCATTATAATCAGGTGCTCCCTAGCGGTGATATCTGGGCCGGATTTATACCATTTCATTCACGATCATGTTGACGAAGCTTTTCGTTGCAAACTATTCGTAAGTTCGAGATAAATTTGAAACCGCCAAAAAAAGCGAGATAACGGCGCACCTGAAATTTCAACCCCCGCATTTTCCACCCCTTAGCCCTTCGCGGACCAACTGGACCCCAAATGGGACCAGCAGACCAACTGTTATTAGTTTTCGTTCATGCTAACGAAGAAAACAAAATGAAGTACGGCGGACGCACAGAAATTTTTGGTATATTATCTTCAATAATGAAGCGACCTTGGGAAAAAAATTGTTAAACCCCCCCCCCCCCTTAAAATTTGATCAAGGTAGTAGAATCCGAAAATGGAATAAACAAATTTCTGTTCGTGTGTCCGTTCGATAGGTAAAAATTGGGTGCAAAATTAGGTATTTTTGAGGTTTTAGTGAACTTGGGCTTGTGAGGTATCGTTTTCCATGTTTTTTAGGGTGAGGAGGCGAAGTTGATTGAAGGATTGAGGTTCTAACAAAGTTTTAACTCTCAAAATTCAATATTTATGGGTCAGAAACATGTGAAAATGGAATCACCGGAAATTTGTGTAATAACGCAGGGGGTAGTATTAATAGGTAAATCGAGATAATTCAATAACAATTTCACTGATCGAAAATAATTTTTCAGGAATACCAACATAATATTCGAGTTTAAAACCGTCAAGGTCTCTGAACTGAGGTCACAATCGTGCCGTATTCTGTCGAGAATAATAAACCCAAACGACAAGGACTTTACAGCGTTTTTGGAAATCATTCGTAGCATCGATGTTGTGTGTGCCGAGTGGGTACCTACCTACAAAACAGGGTCCGCTGACCAATCACGCAATTTTGAAAATAGGCTCAAATTCTTCCCGTGTGCTTCGCTTCATAATAGCTACGGTTCCTAACGTTTTATGGCTTAATATTCATCAATCGCTGTAAGGATGACTGATAGAACTTTGAAAGTTATTCCTTTCGATTCAGCGTGCTGGAAAAATGAAAAATTATAACAAACAAACATTTTTCTGACAGACGGCACCCCTGGTGCCAGCGTGGCGCCGTTCCCTGGCAACAAGGTGGTACCAAAAACTATACAGCAAATTCTGGATGTTTGCGGAATATACTGTCAAAAACTAACGAAGTAGGTTTTTGCCGTCAGTAGCGAGAAAGTCTTACCTACCTGACGATTTGGCCAAAACGTTTGTAATGGTTACGGGGGGGGGGGGGGGGATGGTTTCCACCAAATTTACGATTCTCATAATCATATCTGCCTTAAACCGAGCGTTAAATTTTTGGCGGGATGCTGGAAAAACTTGATTTTTTACATCACCAATCGATTTTGCGCGAAGTTTTCTTTAAAAACGAATGTTTGAAATAAAAAATAAAAAAAATATATAAATGAATTTGTAAAAATAAATAAACTTTTAAAATCACAAGGATACCTACCTATTAGTATGGTATTATCGGCTCTAAACGTATTATTAGGCATTTTGGTTTATTATTTTCAATAACGAACCTCTGAAATCGAGCATGAAAATTTTTTTTAACCCTCCCTCAACATTTGATGGTTTCCGTTTCAAGGTAGGTATGTAGAATCTGAAAATGCAATAAAAAAATTTCTGTCCGTCCGCCGTACGCCGTACTCGGCACTTTTCTTAGTTACCATGAACCAAAATTGACGAAATTCGGTTTATAGGTCCCATGTGGGGTCTAGTTGGTCCTCGAAGCTCGGCGTTAATGTCAGTCATCCGTAAGGGGTGAAAAATAGGGGTGAAATCTCCAGGACGCCGTTATCTCGGCTTTTTTCAACTCCCTTCTTCAACAGAAGGGAGAATGAAATTGTATACATTCAGCCGAAATGTCATCACTAGGGACGCGGTAACAATCGGGAATTGGCCCGAGATAATCATTGCTAGGGAGCACCTGATTATATTCACGGAGTATGAAGTCCAGTTGGTTGTTCTGTGATATTATTTCATTTGAAAAATGATGGGTACTTTGTTGATAGGTACTTTTGAAACTTGAACAAACGCTGAAGTATTATTGATGGGTAAATTATTACGCAATGGTAAATTATTACACAATGGTTCACTATACCATCCACGTAGAAGGGGCTGGAGTTTGTTGATAGGTACTTTTGCAACTTTAACAACCGTTGAAGTATTATTGATGGGCAAATTATTACACAACGGTAAATTATTACTCAAATGTAAGTTATTGCACAACGGTTCATTATACTATCTACGTAGAAGGGGCACCTATACAGGTAAATTATTACACAACGGTTTATTATTTGCCTTATGCTTCATGAATAACTACAGAATAATTGATTATTGAATTATTGATCCCGCGCATTTGTAGGAAACTTTAATTCCGGGGCCGGGTCCAGTAGTCGATTTAGGGCTTTCCTGGGAAGGAGGACGAGGGTATTGACCACAGGAGACAGTATTCTGCGCAGAAGGGGCATCTATACAGGTAAATAATAAACCTTTGTGTAATGATTTGCAGCGTTTTTTTCAAGGGTTGGTTTTTCGGCAGACACTTGCAGCTTACGCTCATCTGACGGCAGTATTTTCCTTTATAAGATCTGCGTCCAATACAAAATTAATACGTACAACCTACTTGAGATATTCCGATATTGGCCTGGGTAGCAGCAGCCTCCGTCCAGTCGGATGTTCCCGGTCTCTACGGTGTTCACGCCGCTGTTCACGTACCTGGCGCGCTTTCCCGAAGGTGCGAAGTCCAGAGTTGATCGACAGCAGCCACCTGTAGTCAAGTCGTAGGCAATTGTTTATAGTTCATTGTTTGTTGGATGGTATGAGAAGATACCCAAATTTACAAGAAAATTATATCTAATAATAACATCTTGAGGGCTAATGACAAACAGCATGGGTGAAAGTGAGCAAATGATAGATCATGACTAGAGTTCGGATTTTGCATATTTTGCATATCAGGTTTTTTCAATAGAAAGTGTCATACTTATCCGAATTAAGGTATTTGGAGATGTTTTGGACATTTAAAATTGAATTTAAAATAGCATATTTGTGCATATTTTGCTGTTTTTTGCATATTATATGCATCTGCATATGTTACAGAGTTTTGCATATAAATGGCATATTTCTAAGAAATATCTGCGTACCTACACTGAAATTTCCGATCTCCGGTCATGTGAAAGGTCTTATACGTGCCTTTGTATGACTGCCCGTTCGATCTCTCCGGGATATCTCACTGTTGGAGAAATTGCCAAGTTAAAATTACTTCCTGTTGTCAGCTGCGACGTTTAAAGATCCTTTTCCGCGCTGAAAATGACCCTGTCAGACCGACGGAGGAATTTCACAGTCGAAAACCTCGAAAAAGTGTTGATAGTCCAGGGAAATTAATCTGTACCTACACCTACACATTGAAATTTTAATCATTGTTAATTTTATTTAATACTAGCTGTGTACCCGCGCTTCGCAACGGTAGAGCAGACACCCCCTTTAGGACAGGCCCCACTCATAACAGTTTTATGATATATTATACTATTTGAACCGACGCGTGTTGCTGCGATTTAAATAAATGGAGCCAACGGTCATGTATTTTAATATGCCTGTATCCCCCCCTCCTCAACTGATCAGAAACCTTCCCCAATGCCAACCCTAACTGCCTTTAACCCCCCCCCCCCCCCCGTATCCTATGAACCCTCCCTACCTGGTTAGAAACATTCCTCAATCTTCACACAACAAATTCCCAAAGTTGCACTCCAATTGGTCAAGTAGTTTTGACATTTCTGTAGACCCCCCCCCCCCCCCCCTCTCATAACCTGTACCCCCCTCCCACTATCATCCTGATTGAAGTACCACTTGAATGTACTCGTCGAGCTGAATCCAGAATCTAATTACAATCGGATTTACGTCCAACCGTTCAAAGTTATTATAAGCATAAACGTCCTCATAGAAGTGATTATAACACGTTTTTTAGTAGTATTTCATTCATAGCGTTTCAACGGATGGACAGATTCAAATGCGGATTTTTCATAAACCTTCCCAGATAAATTCTGCGTCAAATGGTACCAGCCGCAACTTTCTACGTTCAGCCGTTCTCAATTGATGCCGAGACAAACAAACAAACAAACAGACAGACAAACAGACACTGTTTTATTATATGTATAGATAATAAAACCGGGTAGGTAGGTATAGGGTGTAGCAAAAGTCGGTATCTTTTTGATTTTCCCATAACTTTATTAAAAATAGGTATATTTTCATAAGGGTTTCGTCATTATGTAGGTAAACATGTTCTATTTAGGTGAGGAAGATAATATCCGGCATATGGCCATCCCTAGCCCGATGACACGCGTCTACTCGCTCCAAGAAATTTTGCAAGACTCGCCGGCAGAGCAGCTGGTCGACATCGGCGATCTTCTCCCGGATTTCTTCCTTCGGTACAGAAAAATGCTAAACGATTTTTTTAAATCCCTGAATTTATTGAAACAATCTGACATCAAGGCAACACGCTCCTTCAGAGAGCGCCTAGATTCCTGCATTTTGGCACATGGACGCCATATGAACGACGTGCTAGTCAAAAAATCTATTTTTTTTCATTTTTTTTTCCACTTAAACTCTCCGTTCTGCATCTTTTGACATAATTATACTTTTAAACTTGTAAACTTTATTCATTCAAAATTGGATTAAAATCCCGCCCTGGATTGAAATATAGTAATAAGGGAACTAAATTAAAAGCCTATGAACTTACGACAAAAAGGACAATACAATTTTAAAACGTAAGAGTAAGGAAGTAAAAAGTGAGAGGAGATCAGTAGAATACAAGCGAGAACTAGGTGAAATTGAAGAAGATGAAGTGACAGAGAAAGGAGAGAAAGTAAGAGGAAGGATTGACAGAAAAAGAAGAAAGGCTCATGTTTGAAGGTGCTCTCTGAGAGCAGCAGTGAACGAATCGATATAATATATTTTTAATATACAATTATATTTATATAATATTGTCGTGGTATCTTCCTGGAATACCACTCGATGTATATATTAAGATTGTCCTAATAAACCGAACGGACGGAGGGCCTACGTGACTAAAGTGGGATAGGTCTTCTCTCCCTCCATCGATCTACCAACAGCTCCTGACGACTGTCAGAGGACCGGAGTTGGGTGGAAGAGCTCCTATAAAACCCGCTCTTCTCACCCAGCTCGTCATTCCACGCTCAAACCTCAAGTCGATGACTTCTGTCTCTCTCCTCATACCTCCATACCTCTCTCGCCTAAAAGAACTGAGTGGTGGAACCGGTCTGGTGATAACCAACGTGGTAGAACCGTCTGGGCGTTTCTAGTGGTGGTAACCTTCCTGGCTTCACCATAGGTGTAACCTTTTAAACGCCAGCCATCCAAAACCGCAACCTTCCCCATCTCAATCTCACCTATCCATGCCAATCCTTCACCTTTCTATCAACACAAATATATTTATATTTATATCAATATAATACATTTATTTATTACAATCACTTTTGGCGCAGCATCATTTTAAAATCCATGCGTTCTTTCTGATGGACCCTGTATAACAACGGATCACATATAAAAGCCTTTAAAGCTTTTAGACGTTCCGTGTGCACATTTTGTACAACTTACCTCGAGCTGCCCTGTCGTCCGGAATATTATCATCGCTGTTTTCAGACAACCTGTCCGTCAAATCTACGTAATCCACCCCAGAGTCGTCACCTGTGGATTCGTCGTTGAATATCCTCACATCGTCCTCGTCGCGGTCCACCCTCATTCTCGATTTGCTCCTGCTCGGCAACATGGCTTACCATAAACCGAAGGAAAATAAGTTGTGAATTTTGAGCGATTTCAGGTCTGGAGACGTATTTTGTTGAATTGTAGGTACACTGTATCTTTTTTTAAAGGGGAAACTAAACTATTTATTCAACAATTAACTAGGTAAAAAAATGTTATGGTTACAGGAGTATTTATACTAATGCATAATATGTCACTCTATAAATAACTAATGTGATCACGTGAAGCAGAAATCTTCCACTTTTCTTGTTTGCCATCAACCTACATCAGTTTGTTCTGAACAGGAAATTTATGTGGATGGTACAACAGATTAGGTAGGTAGGTACCTATGTGAAAGAAGCTGAATTTGGGGTGAGTTTGTACGTTGGATATTACCACTTCATTTAAAATCACCTACAGTGTTCGTGTTTAGAGTTCAGATATGGTCTAGATCAGTGGTTCCCAACCTAGGGGCGATCGCCCCCAAGTGGGCGATTTGGGTTATCAGGGGGGCGATAAATAAGTGGGGGGCGATCAGGGGGCGATGAGTATTCAAAGGGGGAAAAATTAAAATAGTACTGTACAGTAGAAGTTGTCGGATCAAGGCCAAAGGAATTATTTCATCATTCATCGCCAAGTTAGATATTCATAAGGTAAATATTGGCCGTAAAGAGCTGATTCAGTTTCCGACCCTTAAAAAGTGTTCAGTGTTAGATAACGAGACTCCTGAACTCCCAGAAGACAAAATCCCAATTTTTACTGATCACCTTGACCAGTTAAAAACTGACATGGAATCAAGATTTGAAGATTTGACCAAGTTACAAATTCCGGATTGGATTCTAGATCCATTTTCGTTTGAAGCTGTGGATAAGCTTGATAACTCTTTGCAGACGGAGTTTCTAGATCTGAAGTATGACTGTGAGGCGAAAATCATTTTCAAGCAGAGCGGTTACGAGCTAGCCTGGGTGAAGCTTATGGACACTTATCCACAACTGTGGGAAAAAACTGAGCCACTTCTCATCTCGTTCCCGTCAACATACTTAGTTGAAAAAGGATTTAGTTCTGTTGTCCAGCTCCTCACAAAACACAGAAATAAGTTGGACATTTGTCTCAAAGGAGACTTGCACCTGAACTTGACGAACATAAAGCCAGATATTCAAGCGTTAACTAAAATCCACCAAGCACAAGGCAGCCATTGAAAAGGTAAAATAAAACAATAACAAAGTTTTCAAACTTTCATTAATTTTTTTCAAATTTTAACTGTCAACTTTCTTATTTTTTTCAGATTCCAATTTAAAAATGAAAACATGTACTTACTCCTGTTTTTTAAATGTACATCAATGATCTTAGTTAATTATTTCACTCCTTTGTTCTTAAAAAAATCTGTAAAGAATGTACATTTTAATTTGTTGTCTATTTTATTTAAGAGTGACCGGATACAACTGCTTTGGTTGTTTTTATATACGGTAATAAATTTGTTTAAAATGAGAAAACTGCTTTATTATTGACACTTTACTTCAAATTAAAATTAGGCATATAATGAAAATGAAAAGGGGGGCGATAGGTGTTAGTCAATCTCCAGAAAGGGGAGATGGGCCACAAAAGGTTGGGAACCACTGGTCTAGATCTAGAGTAATCCATTGCTGGGCCTTGGTACTGTGGAATTAGTTGCTCGTGTTCATAATGGGTTCAGCGGTTTTCAAGTTTGCGCATTCGCACTGTCTGCTACTAATGTCAATCCGACAATGTTCATATACGGGACCAACGAGGACCTAAACCCGAACTACCATCAAAATTTGAGCCAATCTGGACCAAAAAAAAAACGGAGTTACTGACAAATTAGTCTATTTCGACTAATACACGAAAAAACGCGAAAAACACTGTTATACCGGTTTCGGTGATCAAACCATCGTCAGTAACAAACAATAACTTGTTATTAGGAGTTATTGTTTGTTACTGACGATAGTTTGATCACCGAAACTGATATAACAGTGTTTTTCGCGTTTTTTCGTGTATTAGTGGAAATAGACTGTTTTTCAATAACTCCGTTTTTCTTTGAAATGAGTTTCTACGATTTCGTCGCGAATGATTTAGTTCGTAGCAATTTGGAGCATTGAGTTGTACGTTTTTGGGTTCAACGTTTTGGTTTATTATTCTGTGAATAATACACCTGGGTATGTATTCGCTCAGCAACAAATTTTTATAACACCCCCTGAACATTTTTTCTCATACGTTTCAAGGTAGGTACGTAGATTCCAGAAATGCGATGTCCGTCAGACGTCCGCCGTATCATCCATATCTACTTTATTTTCGGTTTAAAGATTTCGTTCTTTCGCACACAGGCTCCATGTGAGCCCTAGTTGTGCTCCGAAGCTCGGAAGCCCGATCGGAATACGCCCAGGGGTGTTATGAGTGGAAACGCTGCAAAGTCCTTGTCACATGGGTTTATTATTCTATTGGACATACCTACAGAAATGCTGGCTGTTCATTTATTGTTGCTTTCATGTAAAATAATTGAAATAGCTATTTCTGATGGTTTCCACCAATTTTGGCCCCTACAACTTGAATTAGGTGGTACGCTCCTTTTTTTTGTTATTAAATTATCGTTGATCATTGGTAGTGCCATTTAATCGTCTTGATCCACGTTTTGACACTTTTCCTAGTGTTATTCTACAAATTGATGGTGATTTCAGACGATTTCGCAGGATTTTGACTCATAAAAAATCAATTTTGGGAGCTGAACATCTGGTACAACCTCAATTTTCCACTCGTTGTTCAAAATCGACTTCATATTCGGTCTTCTCGTCCAAAAAAACATGGAAACCGATACCTCAAAAGCTCATCTTACCAACATGTTGATAAAACGCAAAAAGTACCTATTTTTACACACATTTTCACTCATAACACCCCTGGGTGTATTCCGATCGGGCTGAAAAGTTTCGGGACACAACTATGGCCCAAATGGAGCATGTGTGCGAAAGAACGACTTTTTTAGACCGAAAATGAAGCCTGTACACGTGATACGGGGGACGGCGGACAGACATTGCATTTTGGTTTATTATTCTCTGAATAATACACCTATGTAATCGCTCAGCAAAAAATTTTTATAACCCCCCCTCAAACTTTTTTCTTTTCCGTTTCAAGGTACGTAGATTCAAAAAATGCAATGTCCGTCCGCCGTCCGCCGTACGCCGTACGCCGTCCGCCGTATCACGTGTACAGGCTTCATTTTCGGTCTAAAAAAGTCGTTCTTTCGCACACATGCTCCATTTGGGCCCTAGTTGTGTCCCGAAACTTTTCAGCCCGATCGGAATATACCCAGGGGTGTTATTAGTGAAAATTTGAGTAAAAATAGGTACTTTTTGCGTTTTAGCAACATGTTGGTAACATGAAATTTTAAGGTATCGTTTTTCGGACGAGAAGACCGAATATGAAGTCGATTTTGACCAAGGAGTGGAAAATTGAGGTTGTACCAGATGTTCAGCTCCCAAAATTGATTTTTCATGAGTCAAAAACCTGGGAAATCGTCTGAAATCACCATCAATTTGTATAATAACACTGAAAAAAGTGTCAACAGGTGGATCAAGACGATTAAATGGTACTATCAATGATCAGACATAATTTATAAAAAAAAAGGAGCGTACCTAATTCGTGTTTTGGGGGCCAAAATTGGTGGAAACTACCAGAAATAGCTATTTCAATTATTTTATATGAAGGAAACAATAAATAAACAGCCAACATCTCTGTAGGTATGTCCAGTACAATAATAAACCCATGTGACAAGGACTTTGCAGCGTTTTTCTCATACGTTTCAAGGTAGGTACGTAGATTCCAGAAATGCGATGTCCGTCAGACGTCCGCCGTATCATCCATATCTACTTTATTTTCGGTTTAAAGATTTCGTTCTTTCGCACGCAGGCTCCATGTGAGCCCTAGTTGTGCTCCGAAGCTCGGAAGCCCGATCGGAATACGCCCAGGGGTGTTACGAGTGAAAAATGGGTGTAAAAACAGGGGTTTTCAAGGTTTTTTTGAGGTTTTTGTGAACATGAGCTTGTGAGGTATCGTTTTCCATGTTTTTTAGGGCGAGAAGACCGAATATGAAGTTGATTTTGACCGAAGAGTGAAGAATTGAGGTTGTAACGAAGGTTCAGCTTCGAAATTCATTTTTTATGAATCAAAAACCAGGGAAATTGTCTGAAATCAGGCCATGGCCGTGGCCAACCTATACTTAGGCCACTTCTGAGGGGCCCTGCCTAAAAATTTAGAGTGTACTTAGTTGGAGTGTTGTAGGACTTTATTATAAAAGTTTGAGTTAAGCCCCTAGACAAGATCAAAGTGGTTTTCCTCAAAACCGTAAATTTTTTACAAGACTCCCAGTCAGAGGATCATATTATTAAGGTAAGAAAAATTCAAGAAGTATCCAAATGTACTGAGACTATTAAAACATGTTGGGTGCGTATGTTGTACGTTATTTCAACATTCGATTATCCCGTCCCCACAGTGGAGTCAACTTCGATTAATGCCTAGGTTGCCATTGGGAATTTACCAACACCACACCGTTACAAGTGAGTATACTTACCTAGCTGACCTTCACCGACAACACAAAGGTACTTTTATTACCTAATAAACTTTTACCTCTGTGGAATGCAAGCAGAAATCATTGAAAAGACAACTCCAGCTAAACAGCTATTGTTGAAAATTGAACATGAAATTACTTTGGTTCTTCAAACGCAACGGAATCATGGAGCATTATAAACGCTATTCCACACGCAACATTTTTTCATCTTTCTATTCATTTTTGTTAAGCACCCGTACTATTTCACAATCTAAACGAACCACATCAACTAATTTATTGGCGTCTAGTGTTCTGTGGGTTGGTACCTTCATCATAATAATTATCTTGAAGATTGCCGATCTGCAGAACTTACTTCTTAGCAGGAATTTCCAACATTTATCATTATAATGTTCAGAGCAAATGACCTGAATTCAGCTTCACCGGAGAACTTGATATGCAGAAGAAATCAGCAAAAGCCGCTCCCAAGTAAATGACTCGCTTACGAATAATGAAAATGAAACTGATAAAATAATATCAATACCTACCGAATGTTGGACCTCCACGTAGAAGAAATGCCGGTCCCTTTTTCCAGCAGTTCGGCCTTGACATACGGTCGCAATTAGGGATGGGATATCGAGGGCTCGATATCGATATCGGTATCGATATTGACATCGGAAGAGTGGTATCGATACCAGGTAGATATCGGCTTCATAATATCGATATCAACCGATTTATATCGATATCGGTTATAAAAACTCCTACTTCGTTTATTTTAATTTTACCTACTTATTTTAATTTTATTTCCTTTTCTCCGAATGTTTTTGCACTTGCAGTTCCTACCTAGATACCTACTGGTCAATAATTTACCGTGGACAAAGTAGGTGTAGGTGATTCCATGGTAGAATAAATACGAAGGACTTGGAAATACGAAGTGGTTCAAGGTAGTGACCTCTAGTGTTGATACCTACCTAAAGCCTTTTTGTTCAAAATTCCTTTCTAAAAAAAAAAAATTCTTCTGATTATTTTTCAGTCAGATCTTTATTTTTATTTATTTATTCATTTATTTTTTGTTCCCGCCTTGATGGGAAAGATTTAGTTTCAATTTCAACAGGGGCTCAACACAACACAAAAACGCGGATACTTTTTAGCCAACAACAGCACGGAAACGGAATGATGGCCACAAGAAGAAATTCGCGGTTCGATCGGCTGTCAGAATATCGATATATCGATATTATCGCCAGTGCTGATATCGATATCAGAATATCGGATATCGGACGCTAGATATCGATATTTCGATACTATCGGATATCGATATCCCATCCCTAGTCGCAATTAACACTTTACCGAGATCAGATTATGACTGTCTTCCAACCTCTATTATTCTGCATGTCTTTCTTGCGGGTATATATATATTTATGTTACATCACGTAGGCATTCAGTTCATGTAGGTAATGTAGCATTGCTGTCAGTTCGAGGAAAATTTACCGAAAGGCAGGAAATTCAGAACATCGGAACATTTCGAGATATTTTGCGTGGTTCCTTTTTTCTGTTTTTCCCACTTGTGTTGAATAATTTATTATACTTTAACTTACGTGAAATAATTTTTATGATCACCAAATTATGTCTTACTTATCTGCTAGGTACCTACCTACCTAATTTTCTATTAATTTAGTCATTCATGTACTATTTTATGCAATTACGAGTATGAAGTTCCTTGGTGCAATAGGTACTTACTTATTTATAAAATGAATTACATTTGATATTAAGCATTATATTTTATGAGTGATACGTTAGTGATACTTACTCTATTTATTTTACTGCTGTTTTTTATTTTAAGTTTTATTGACGACAAGAACCAGTACCAATACAGAATATAATATTTACATAGGTACACACCAAAGACTTGAAGATTAATCCCTAAATTATTGAATTAAAACCCGCTCTCTTGAATTGAAGGAGTGGAAACCAAGTGAAAGATGAAATAAAAATGACCCTTCTTTTTTAGAACTTCATGCAGAATAACAGTGTCTGGAAGAAAAAGGGAAAATCTTGGTCAGATCTGGAAAAACGGGATATTTTGAGTCTTGCAGCGGGAAATCCAGAAAAGAGGCTCCGGCAGCAGTGTAATGTAGACCTTTCTAAATAGGGTTATCTCCCTCGGGAAAAAAAAGAGTATAACGATCAGAATGTCATAATAAATATACCGTAATTAATGCTGGGAAGTTTCTACATAGAACTTACTTTTTTCAAGCAAGTTATCTACCTATATAAAAAAATAGGTAGGCAGGTGCAGCAGTCATATATTGCTTTCTTCAGTAGTACCTATGAGGTATACCTACCTCCCTTTTTATTCCAGTTCCATTTTACAAGTGACTTGGGGAAATAATAGTTTCATTAATTCTAACTTAAATCACTTGCGGCTGAGTAGTGGAAATCCATAGCAAAAAACTACAGGATAAAAATAGAATTGTCTATTTCCACGTAAACTAACAAACTGTAGACCGGTTTCGGTTGTTAAACCATCAGCAGTACACAATTGACTGTATTTCTATTTTTATCCTGTGGTTTTTTTCGACAATTCTGATATTGAGTATTCAAACTGATATTGAGTAGGTAGACAAACCGGTCTTGAAAATCGCGACTTTAAATTTGCATTTCCCTCTTGGTGGCTTTGGCCCCGTCGTTTGACCGGAATCACTTGGGTGCGAGGTCGAGGACGAGGACAGAAGCAAGTTTGTAAACCAAATAAAATTCATAGCAAGATTAGCAAGAGCAACTTCCAAGCTTCCAACATCTCATTCTTCTCGTCTTATGGCTGTTGGCTGTACTGAGGGACCTTTACGTGGCCATGTAATGTATGGCGTTGGTTAAGGAAGAAGAGGAGGCGATTTTAGGTTGGATCAAGGTATTTGGCAGAAGGATAGATGCAGGTAATCGTTACTTTTTTCAAGTTTTCTTCTCTATCTATTGAAAAAATAGTATAACAGGCTCTGGTAAGAAAAAGGAGAAGAGTATAGAGGAAAGGACCTAAAAAAGAGTATACGTACTTGTGGTGGATGCATAGGTGAGGGGCGAGGTAGGAGTATGAGCCTGATGCCCCGGTTAATACCTAGAAGGTATCCACCACTGGAAGCGTCAGGAGGACCTAACACCCCTGGTTAATACCCCTAGGATATCCACCACTTAAGGTTAATACCCGAAGGATATCCACCGCTGGTTAATCTGCGATGGGCATCCACCACTTAAGGTTAACCCCTATTAATGTCCTGAGATGTCAATTTTTTAGGGGAAAAAAGTTTTTCCCGTCTTTTCATCTCTTAAACAGGTAAAATAACGTAGAAATGAAGTGAAAAAAAATAATTCGTGCATAATTCAAATTTTAAAATTTTGTTGCTCTGAAGCAACATTAGGATGTGGGACGGAAGGGTGTGGTGCTGCTACTTCACATAAACGTAGGATAGACTGGGTTTCGAAACGTTATATTTCATCAAGCACAATGAGCTTGTATGTCATACAAAAATAATTTGAAACATCACATTTTCACCAATTTTAGAGCTTTGGTAACAAACATTATAAAATATTCATAAAACATATTAGTAAAAATAAAATACTTTTTGTATGTCATACAAAAATAGTTTGAAACATCAAATTCTCACCAATTTTAGAGCTTTGGTAACAAACATTATAGAATATCCATAAAACATATTACCTAGTAAGAATAGCTGTTTTTCATCTTCTAAAATTACCATCATCAAGAACATTCTAGTTCTTTTCGAGATATTCTAAAATTACAATTACAATTAAAATCAAAATTACAATACAATTGTTTCTAAAATATTTCTCTCAAAATCACGTAAGACATCAAGCATTCTTACCTATTCAAGTGACTTAGGCATCATGAACAAAAGGAACGAGTCATAAAATTGTGAGATAAAATTATGATATAATATTATTATGTCTAAAATCAGCATTTCTCATCAGCTTTCTCATCTCGTGCAGCAGCGTTTAGGGCAAACATAACTTGCTCCGCCCTGGAGGTAAATATTGGCTTCTGAAAATGAATTAAAAAAAAAAAAAAAAATACTAGAAGGTATTTGTGAACACAGGAAACTAAAAAAGAAGAAAATTTCCAT
Organism: Leptopterna dolabrata; assembly: GCA_954871275.1. Lineage (NCBI taxonomy): Eukaryota > Metazoa > Arthropoda > Insecta > Hemiptera > Miridae > Leptopterna > Leptopterna dolabrata. The sequence goes on along the minus strand of OX940989.1, from coordinate 3,558,837 downwards.
AATTTTAGATTAGCAAGCTAAAAAACTTCTAGAAAGACTAGAAAACATTTTTGCTCGCCAAAGAAAGAATTTCATCAAACACCTACGGCTCCGTCATCCTACTGTTGCTCTCAAGCATCATCGGTTCAGCTGTAATCCTGCTGTTGCTCTCTAGCAACATTTGTTCTAACTCTCATAGCTACATGGAAACCGGTAAACTCTAATATTCCATACGATCTTCTACTTATTCAAAGTGTAAACAACAAAAGTGAAAAGAATTTGGACAGAAAAAATTATAATAAAAGGCTAAATCAAATGCTGAACTTACCTTCTTCCGTTCATCTGCCATCGTGTCGCTGCCGCCACAAAAAGTGAGGGAAACAAGTGGTTATCACTGTTACCAGCAGTCAGAACCGCGCCAGGTGAGCAGGGATGCCAACTTACACTTCACAGTGTTGACAGAAATAGTGTTTAACGATGAGAATTCACCCGCCTATTTTTGAAAAATCAGTAAAGTTCATGTAGCTCCAGGGCAACATCAGGACGTTAGGGGTTAATACCCAGAGGGATCCACCACTGGAGGCGCTAGGAGGAGTTTGTGCCCGGTTTGGTTATAGCTGGGAGGCTACCACATGCCCGGGATCTTTTAGATGAGGAGAGCGAGAGGAGGAGCGAGGAGAATGAGTAGTCAGCGACTAGAGGAAGCGTAGAATGGTTTGAAAGCCGAAAGAGACGAGTTTATATAGCCCTTAGGGCTATCTCCCTCCATCCTCCATACTGGTGGAGGATGGTGGGGATCCCCACCAAGTTCATCGGTTCTCCTGCATCTACCGTCCCATGTCTATGTTTATTTGAGAGATCTTAATTTGTACTTGTATTTTGTGTTGTTGTTGTTTGTTCTGGGAGGATACCACGACAGTACTATAAAAAGAGTGTCTGGTAACCCTATTACTAAAGTACTGCTAGCAATTTTAAAGCAAACAATTTGATATCATGAAGATGATGAAGCTAGATTAGAAGACGTTATTTACGAACATTCCAGGAACAAAGGCCGTGGCGGTGTTTCTCGAAAACCTCGTCAAAAGTGCGAATGTCTTCAGTGCAATCAGTACCAAGCTAAGGTAACAATGCTGAGTGGGTTATTAATTTTAAAATAACATGGGAATGACATGTATTTTGAAATGTATGAAGAGCGTTATAACGTCGTACGTGCTAAGTAGTACGTACATAGGCGAAGGTGCTGTCTTTGAATAGCACACATTTATTATAAGATCACCAATATGACACGTAGGTATAACATGCAAAAACGTTCCAATGTAAATACGCTCCTTCGAAAGCCTGGTTCCTGTGTATAAATAGCGGATATTTTCTCCTCACAGTTCAAACCAACCGTTCATCCCTGCCCTAATTTCAAGAAAAAGAAGATGTCTGGAGCGAAAACTGCCAGAAAAATTGCTGCTCCGAAAAAGTACAATTAATTACCTATTATCTTTGTTGACTGTTGATTTGGTATGTATTTGAGCAATATAAAAAATATGTTTAAAAAAAAAAATTGTATACTGAACCAATTTATTTGTTTCATTAGAGTTATTACGTCGAGATGGGTAGTGCCTCCTATATACAACTCACAACGCCCGTCTCCATTTTGCCGCTGCATATCTTCTGCGCAGGTAACTGTGAAACTGAATTACCTAGTGAAACATAAGTGCATAGGAGAATAATTAGTTACGGTGATACCTATTAGTAGTAGGTAGCGTTGGCAGCTACTGGTATTATGCCAAATAAGGCACGGGATGAATATTCTCATGTGAATTTCATTACTTATTTCAAAATTTGCTGATACATATAATTAGATACATTTATTGCATCGCGCGTGTGAATTATTTGACACTGACCAAGATGTTTTCATCCTAAATTTTGCAGGCTTCGGCAGACCAGTCGGAAAATAGTGACAGTAAGTTGACTGGGTAACCTTGTTTAATAGGACCTACAATAAATTTCTTACATTAAACATTAAACCTCCCCCACTACATTTAGTTGAATGAATCTATACAAAAAGGCTAATGGTTTACGAAATTGCGAACCATTTAGTAATAATTTGCAATTAAAACCTTATCCACAGATGCCTATCTTGTAGATTTTATTTTTCTTGTTAATTAGGTGCCTCGTCTCGTGGATCCAGTCTGGGAAGATCGGAATCGGAAATAGCTGGGAGGTAATTTTTAATAACTTCATACAGTAATTTTCACAAATAAATATGTAAGATAACATTGGATGTAAATTATAGAATGGCAGCATTGAATTTACTTCACACTGGCCGGAAGTAGTTTTACAAGGTTTTATTATTATGTTAAAAAGCTATCAAGTATTACAGCAGGTGAGAACGTACCTGCACACCTAGGTAGGTACCAACACAAATGTATTACTTATTGATGCTTTAACCAAGTATTTAATCTCCATAGGGGCGAAAAAGCAAGAAAATACCGGGAAGAATTTTATCAAGCCGTTGAGAGGCAAGCTGAGAAAACGTCAGGTACGACCAATCAATATAGACCCGTTCGGTATCAAAAACATACAAAATCTACTGATTTTGTTGTGCCTATTATAACACCAACGGATTCTAGATGGATGAGGGAAAAGTTGTAAAATTAATTTACCAGGGGACCTGTGTAAATACCTATTTGTAGCGAGATGCAGGAGTTTCAAAATAGCCACCTACTTTTGTCAGTTAGGTACTACCTCAATATGTCACCTACTTATTCAGAATGTTAGTACGTGTTGAATACAGAAATTCTAAAAAATACTAAGTACAGATTTAATTAATTTCTTTTATGCTTACCTTTTTTTCATACTTGATGAAGCATCAGCACCAGCTGCTAAACTAGAAATCAGTTACTCCGGAACTCAAATAGGTGAAGCACATTTGACGAGCCACATTTCCAGAGCTTCAACCAAATGGGAGGCTAGAGAAGTCGGAAGGGCTTGGATGTCTCCAGGGAAGTCAAATTTGGACGACCAAGACGACATCCTGATGAAAAATCTCCCGCGGAGCGTATCCCAGGGTTTTGTCGGATCTGAGACGAGCTCGAGCTTGGATTTGCCTACGTCCGGGAGATCCATCTCTCCCAGGTCCAGAACATCGCGAAAGTCTCTAGGAACAAATATCAGTCGGTCCAGGTCCAGGGAGAGCCTGACAAAGAGGAAAATGGTGAGACAGTCGGCGAAACCCGACCTGGAACTTGGAGCGTCCTCGTCCTCAGTCTCGTTCTCCCTGAACGTGAGTCCTGGCTTTGCCATAGAAGAATCCTCAGTCAGAGTGTCCCAGTCCTCGACCAGATCCCATGGAGTCCTGAAGGATCCACGCTCCACAGCTGTCCGCAACAACAGCGCCAGGCTATACTTAGAGGAAGAACATCTGCGGAAATTGCAGGACACCATGGAGAAGGCCTTGTTGCTTGAGGGAAATGGGGAAGACCATCAAACACACAGAGCCAGCAGAAACGCAGCTTTGACTGTCCCTGATTCTTCAATAAACTCGGAAGACCCTGTGCCAAATGGCAGATTGGCTCCGAGTAGGCAATTCATGAATGTTTGTGCCCAGGAACTGGCGAAACGGAAGCTCATAGCGAGAGCCAAAGCAGCACAAGAGCTTGACTCTACTGATTTATTTGGTATGGAAAGCCACTACGAAGTGTTTGCTGTTGAAAAGAAAGCTGACGGGTGTACATGGGGATTCAGAGCATACAGACCAGTCTGATGAAGATACTCCTTTACAGATGGTATGATAAGGCACAATAATATTGTTAAATTTGAATAAACACCATTAACATACTAACAAATACTGGTTCATTCTCACTGATAGGGTCATTCTTTTACGCATATAAAATTAGACTATTGAAATGAAGAATATGTAGACTATTAGACTAGAAAGATGAATAGGAAAGAAATCCGCTGAGAGCCGTGAGTCTAACTCAGCTGATTGTGGTGCGACCCTACAGTGTCATTTTTTAACCAGTAGGAACCTAGTAGGTCCTACTAGGTAGGAACCTAGGAGGCCTCATGTCAAATTTCAGCATTTTATTTATTAAGGGCATTCCTCCCACCCCGTCGTGTTGGTCTCCCAACCACGAGACTGTGCTGTGAACCCCGTATCCAGATGTTGTCGCCCCAAGCAATGGCAGAGCTCCTAGTGGCGATCTGCAGCAACGGCTACCGACCACAATAGTAACTTTGAGTTGCATAATAGTGGAGGTAGGTAGCGCATAATCAATGGAAAAAACTTGGTAACTTAGCCTCAGTGCCTACTTGACTGATCAGACTACCCAGTCATTCTCACCCAATTGAACCAAAAGTCTCATAAGTTAGACACAAAATAATGAGTCAAGTACTGCCTCACTGGGATGTCTGAAAAGAACTAGAAGAACTAAACCATACCTGTGTAAGTGTGTACACAACTTAAAGCCTTCAGAGGTACAATCTAGAGGGTACAATCTACAATATAGTTGTGAGACTGCTCTGTTAAGGGTAGTAGAGGACGTTAGAGCTGGGATTGAGCTGGATTAGTGTACTGTTCTTATACTATTAGACTTTAAAAGAACGCCTTTGGCTCCATGCCTCATAATTTATTATATTCTTAAGCTTAAAAAATTTTTCAACTTCTCTACTTCAGCCTGCAAATTGGTTTTGTCTTACCTTTCAGATAGATCCCAGCGGGTTATGTCAGGCAACTCCATCTCAACACTCCTCCCTGTCTGTTCAGGGCTACCCCAGGGTTCTGTGTTGGGCCCACTATTCTTCTCACTCTTTATAAATGACCTCCCCAGCCATCATCATCATGTTTCTATCATTTATTTGCTGACGATTTTCAGGTATATTACCTCGGAGAACCCCTACTTTCCTCTATACAACTTATCAACAGGGAACTCACGTCTATTTCTAAGTGGGCTCAAAATAATGGTATTAAGATCAATCCCCGTAAATCCCAGGCGATTGTTGTCTACAAAGATGAGATTCCTACAGATCCCTTACCCCCTATCTTAATCGATGGAGTTGTGGTCCCCTTCTCTTCACAGGTGAGGAGTTTGGGTGTGCTCATTGATGCCAGTTTGTCCTGGGTGCCTCAGATCTCTCAGGTGTGTAGAAGGGTGTATGGGAGTCTCCACTCTCTGCGCCGCCTGCCCTATGTTACTCCACCTTTTTTAAAACTCAGACTTACCAATGCTTTAGTTGTCCCTCACTTGTTGTACTGTTCTTCCTTATTCTCATATTGTATCTCTTCGCCTTTAAACCATAAATTGGAAGTTGCTTATAAAGCTTGCCTTCGCTATGTGTACAACATAAAGCCACGCCACTCCGTAGGTGATTTAAAACTATTGTGTCGGCCTATAAGTATTACATATACAGGCATCTTAAGATGATTTTCATGTTACTTAAAGCGTCTCTCCCTCCATACCTTCACACGACTATTCGCCTGGCTTCTTCACTCTTTCAGAGTTTCGGGGGCTAGGTACTGGAACGCGCAAGCTGTCTCTGTGCGGTCTTTGCCCACCTTGGCTCGTTTCTTGGCAGCTGTACGTAAGCATCTAAGTGATGCGTAATTATTAGTAATCTAGGACCTATTCCAAATGCACCTCCCCCCCCCCTTCCTTTTTTTATGCTCCTTTAATTAAATTCAAATAACTACCTTCTTTTGTGTGTAAAGCGCCTTTTGAATTATTGAGTGTCTGTTTTCATGTAATTCATGTGTGCTTCATATAGACTGCAAAGTATCATACAAAATAAAGATTATTATTATTATTATTATTATTATTATCTACTGGACATGGACCAACCGCCTGAGGAGTGACTTCACCTTCGTCCTCAAGTTTCACAAGGATGTCCAAGGTTTCACCGAAGAAATATTCGACCTTACCATCTCTTCTCCGTGCCATTTGTAACCTCCTTCTAAGGCGCCTGCCATCCTAACCTGACAATGTTTGATTTCATTTTCTCTCATTGCAATTGTTGGAGTCGGTTGCTCCTCATTTCAGTATTCTTCACACGCTTTCTGTTTTAAATTCTTATATTTTTCTCGACGTAGCATTTTCTTGCGTGGAGAGGACAGTAAGTCAGTCGTAGCAGCCTATTTTGACTTATGGTCATGAAATGAGCGAGGCATATGAAGCTAACCCCAACGATTTTGAAGGGGCTGAAGTTGGGATCGAATCAGAAGGTCAGTGATATTTCACTTTATTAAAAGTTCAAAAATGGGTTCATGAAAATATCTTCACTTTTTAAATATTCTGGGGATGTAAACGCCAATAGCAAGCCTGTAATTCTAGCTCTTTGTTTTTAGCGTTTATTGTTCATCAAAGTGATTAATTATAGGTCGAGACACAATAATAATAAGAATTATGAAACATCAGTGAATCACAACCTCACTAGACATTGTATAAAGTCACTATCAACAATGAGAAATATTCCGAAGGCCGTTCCTTCGCTATCTATCTATTTGCTACCTATCTACTCATTTCATTCCCGTTTGCGCAACATTTTGAAAGTCCGGTTAAAGTACCTGCGTCCCAAATACCTAATTCATTTAATATCTGTTTTTTTTCTGTTTTATGTACCTAACAATTTGGAATCACCATGAAGCCAGTTATTGGTTCTTGGCGTACCCATAAATAACATGCAAGGTTGGTGTCCTTCATACACCCATCTGACCCATCTGTTGACCTTGTTTTTTCTCTCTGTTTCCCGCCAGTACTGTTTACCTGGATAATCAGGTATTGTGCTTCAAGGTTTTGATTTGGCCTCGGTGACTCCAAGCGTACTGAAAAAAATACTGCTTGTGAAGTTGAGCTGAGTGGGAGCGGTTTCTACAAGATTTTGAAGTGTAATAGATTGAATATTCATTCAATCAATCAGTGATTCTCAATGATTCTTACTGTAGTGGCGCTAAGTGCGCGCATGTCCATGCACAGCATTTACAATGTTACAGAGTGTATTATACCTGCGTACCTATACATAATTCTGTACCTATGTAGAAAGTGGGCCAAAGTCAAATCCATCGTTTTTCCAGTAGAGAGAGAGAGAGAGAGATAAGAGAATTTATTCATCATTTATACTGAGTATGATAATGGTGAAAAGGTTCAAATGAATAATATTACCCAACTGTAGGCTAGGCCTGAGGTGTCGGGTAAGAGTCGCTATTTAGCTTAAAATATGCTAGGTACCTATCATAATAAACATAACAATTTAAGATGAATATAACCCAGAAAAAATATATGAAAACCTAAAGATATACGCTTTTAAAGTAAATATCGAAGGAAACACATCCTTTCATAATCAGCCAAGAGAAGATTAACTTTTTTTTATGAACGTCTCTTATATTCAGTAGCAAATAAAGTGGGCTTCTGGTGGTCAAAACTAAACGAGGCTTACGATTTACAATATTGCCTTGTAAAATAAATCTGGTGGGATACAATATTTGTCTGTCAGAATGAAGCAAGGTTGGGTGCCTATGAAAGGAAAGTAAAATGTTTTTAGCAAGGAGCTGCTTAACAGTAAAAATACGTAGATTCCTGAAAAGGTCAGAGGATGGGGGACCTACGGGTTTTTCTGGCCATAATCCTTAATATAGCCTTCTGGAGAACAAATATCCTGTGAAGGTCGACTGCACCCCCCCCCCCCCCCCCCGCCACACGAGTAAGCCGTATTGCAGAACAGACTGAACTAGAGCATAATAAATTGTTTTCAATGTTTTTAGATCCAAGATATTGCGAACATCATAAAAAATACGGGTAAATTTGCTGAGTCTATTTTCGATAGAATGGATGTGCTTCTCCCATGAGAGCCTGTCATCAATGATCACCCCCAAATATCTATATTCCCCGACTCTCTCGAGGGGGGAACACAAGCAACTATCACAGCAGTAACTATCACTGGTACATCAGTGATGCGATTGATGTACCAATTACATGGCCATGGGTTGTGGTGCATTATTGCAGGTGGTACACGTCATTTACCCTGGTTTGGATCATTGTTGTCACTGCCCAAACTCTTGTCAGGCTTCGTGATGATATTGTTAGGTACACAGATCCTTGGCTCAGTCAAAAGAGGCTCAAAAACCTTTCCTGACCTAAATAATTACCATAGAATTAATTATTTTTTAGATTTGCTTGGAGGTGTCCGGGGATGGTTTTACCAAAAGACCTCATGAATAGGAGGTGAGCTAACGTCAGATGTCTAGAAACTGAAAAAAACTGGACTTTCTTAGTTTTCGATAATATCTCGAAAGTTTATGATCATTCAACAAAATTTGCGATATGAAAGTTGCAGAGCGGTAAATTCTGCGTGGGCCTAATCTGCAGTCCAAAACAGGCAAATATTCCCATTTTGACTGTAAAGTGTGTTAAATGCTAAGTTCCACACGTCTGTAACTAAAATCTGGTTATTCCAAATGAAACCTCATATAACTAAAGTTGTGGATCATAAAATTCTGCGTTCAGAGCACCCATATTTTTATTAAAATATTCAGTTAAAAATTTCGACTTGCTGTCCCTAAAACTTGAAATTTTAAATTGAATATTTTAATGAACGGGTGCTCTAAATGCAAGAGCTTGATGATCAACAACTTGTTATATGACATTTTGAAATGAATTGAATTACATGAAACAAACCGTTTTATAGTTACAGGCGTATGAAACTGAGCATAACACACTTTTTAGTCAACATTTTGACTGCCTATTCCGACCAAACCGCTGAGCCAAATTAATGTTTGCGGAAGTCATTCGACGCATTCACCGCTCTACAGCTTTTATGGATTGATCATCAAATTTTCGAGATATTGTCGAAAAACCACAAAAAGTCGGAATTTTTTTCTCACTTTTTTGGCTGTCCTGACTTTAGCTCACCTCCTGACAAAAAATTTGTAAAAAAAATTGGTAGAGTTGCATCCCCAGGCACCCTCAAACAAGTCAAAGAATTACTTCTGTGGGAATTAGTTAGGTCACGAGTCCTTTTAGCGAATTTTCGAAGAAAAGGAAGCTATTTTTGATTGGGCTACTAGTAGATATTGATGGATATGTCGACCGTGCATCGATACATTGGGGAGAGATGCAACTCCTCTTGCACAAAACTCAGCCGTAACGTGTCTCGGATAGGTGTGGCTTAACATGCTTGATCATGTAAATCCCAATGAAAACCGCCGCCATCTTAAACCGTCCTTGGTCCTTTGAGGTTAGCATCTGAAAATGCTCCTAAATCCTTAACTTTTAATGGAATCTAAGAAGGCTGTTAGATTGACATTTCTAGATAGATTCTAATATTGGTCTTGTTTTCCGATAGATTTATTGGACTTGAGCAAAGCCTTATCAGACGCCGGAAAGTATTCGTTCGCGGGACTGTGTGCCGTCTCGCTCAACAAGCTTTTCTACTACAACGAGTGGGACAGGAAATTCTGCCGAGAGTGCCTGAAATGCATCATCAAACATTTAGAGCTCCCCTCCTCGGTTGGTACCCCTAACATTAAGCTTTACCGTGAACATATTTTATTGAAAAATATAATAATATGGGTTTATACATGAAATTGTGCATTATCACCACAGGTGCAGCCTATAATGGAGTTGCTACTTACCGGGGAGATGGAAAATACTGTCGACTCCTTCAAAAATATACTTTCCACGGAACCTGCCCTCCAGGGTAATCTCAAACCTTTGCTCCAAGACCTCATCGCCATTGCTGTTCAAGAAGGTGAATACTTTTCTTGGACCTAACCTTGTAATTCCAAACCCGACCAATTCCTTTCATGAATTGTATTAAAATTGTGTAATATGGCAAATTCCACGTAGGGTCACCCTAACACAGTTGTCTATTTTGAGAAATTTACTTTCCAAAATTCAGTCGATTGAAGGTTCTAGTATTGAAGACGTAAGGTAGTTATATTTTAGAAGATTCAGTGGTAGCCTCATAATCCCTTTAAATACCAACATTGTTTTAGGTCCTTCCCTATTGAAAGACTGCATTTTTTGAGACCGTCGTCAGCAATTTTTTCAATATCTAGGTATGCAGCCATCAAGCAAAATAACCATGTCTAAACATAATTTTTTGTTGTTAATTGGCATTTTACTGAATTTCACACTCCCAAGGGTTCCTCAGAACAACCTTGATAATATGGGAACAATGTATTATCCAGTGGTTTGCTTTGTACTACTACTATGGTAGTTTGCTATAATAGCATTAGCATTTACTATAGTAGTTTGCTACTACTATAGGAGTTGTATTTGACGTCGGGGCGAGTTCTCAGTTTTGGATTGCTGTCAGATCAATCGTTAGAAGGTTCTGAGCACTCAAGGTCGTCCATATTGTATTGCAGCTAGAGCAAGTAGAGCGGATGCTAACTATAGCTGTTCAAAATCCGAAGAATCTCTATGCATTCTAACGTACATATTGTAATAATAACCTATCTGTATCTAGAAGTTTGGTAGGTATAATACATCAGGGTTTAAGCACAGGGTGGTGTAGATCGGGCAACTCTGTTTGAACTCCACACCATAATTATTAGTTTTTTAGGTAGGGGGTTGGAAAAAATCACGAGTTGTTGCAAATTTATAGAAATTTGATTCAATTTGAAAAAAATTATTTATAGAACAGAATGTCCAATAGATGGCGTCCACACACTGAGCCAAATTCTTGGAGGCGATCGCAGAAGTTCCAATTCTCAGATATTTCCATTGGAATTGGTGCAATTTTACGCATCCTTTAATTCGGGAAGGGTTCGTGGCTTGTCGACATAAACCTTAGACCTCAGATAGGACGAAGTCGCAGGCCGTGGCACGTCACCATTTCGAGAGATTGCGACTTCTTCAGAGAGGTATTTGAAGTAAAAGGTTCACGTCGACAAGCCCGAAACCCGTTCCCGAATTAAAGGACGCGATCAGTCTCGGAATCTCATCACTTCCAATGGAAATGTTGGAAATTGTGGTGGACTGATGCAAGAACTTCGGGTAAAACTTCAAGAATGCATCTCCGTGGGGGTACGCCATCTATCGTACTTTCTGTTCCACAAATAACAGTGTGCTATGCTCAGTGTGAAACTGAGCGGAAATTGAGTAACTAGAAGTTCCGGTGTGGATATTACCACACGATGCTTCCATGTTCTTCATGACGTGTGGATACAAGTTTGGCGGCAGGGGGCCCCGACTGGCCATCCATTTTGGCCTGACAGGCCGAACATTGCGGCCCAAGTGGCTGCTCATATTGGCCCGACAGGCTGATCATGAGAATATACCATATTGAGCATGGAAATATATAATATACTTGATAGAAATATCACCTTTGACACCAAACCAACGCCATTTGGCGAGTATACCTAGAAAATGTTGGACCCATTGACATATTTGCTGCCAGTTAGCGAGTAAACCTAGAAAATATTGGACCAATTGACAGCACATATGTCTATTTGCTGCCAGTTAGCCTAATCAAATGCGATCGAGCTAAAAAATAAGCGTCCCAGTGGACATTTTGGTACCAAACGCACCAATTATGGTCCATTTTTACGACAGTTATCGTTGAAAATCAAAAAATCAGAAAAACCTTCATAATTCCCTTATTTTTCCACATAAGAAGCTCGTTCTCGTATCAAATTGAAGAGTTCAACGAGCGGAACAAAACCCAAAAGAAAGAAAATCTGAAAAAGGCAGGATACTTGCATCAAAATTTCATCATGACCTTCCTTCAAACGACTATTCTATATTCTTGCATTGTTGTTAATGTGTCAGTTTCGTGTACCTCCATTCATACTAAGTGCTTCGTAATACGCAAAATTTCAAATGATCGATTTTTCATTGCATTAACCTTGATGACGGCGGCCTGTGTCCAATTTTTGTGCATTTGCCCAGATAATATTGTTCTTTGTTACAGCATTACAAATTCAAACCGCTTGACCAAAGCTGCTTTTGGCTTTTTGCGTGTCATTTTTTTCCCCCTCTACGACATCGAAATGATTTTCTACCTCTTAAAAAAAAGTGTCCTTGTGTTTGTTCTTTTCTTGCTTTCTGTGTCCAAGGACTTACTGTTGGTAAGATTTTTTTCAGCATCAGCGTGCATTTTTTTTTCTCTTCCATATCAGAAAATAATTTCAAATAAAATGGAACATTTTTCACTTCGCCTTGCAACTTATTTCCCAATATTTTTGTGGTTTTTGGTGTTTTTTTGTGGATGTTTTCTCGTTTTGTATGCTTCCCTTGCTTGTAATCCATCCCCAATATTCCTCCGTTTGTTAAGTATCCAGTGGTGCTAAAGTTTTAAATTGTGTACATCTCATTATCAGATATCTCACCAGTTAGCCTCCTTAGGTACCTAATCCTATTTTGTGTAGGTATTGTAATCCCTTTTCAACACGATTTCATCTCCACGTCAATCATTTTTCTGATGATGACTCATAATGAAGTATTTCCTAGTGCAAACCCTTCGGTTCTAACATCACCAGCATGAATTCTCTGTGGTGGATGAGTAAATTGAATTGCTGCACGAAATTCTCTGTACGATGCTCGATGTTTGATTGATTGTTTTTGTGATGGAAAGCGAAACGTGCGTTCGTAATTTGGTAGGTCTTAGTTATTCTGAAACGTTATTTATATGGTTTTTAGTGTTATTTCAGCTTTTATTTATGTTGTATACACAATTATTGTCAGGTGGAACTACAATATTGGTGTACAGCTGTTGGAAACAGCCGTCGTCGATAGTTCCTTACACGTGGAGACAGCGGTGGCACCTTGTGGATTGTTTTCCTATTAGTAGCATTTCTTTTTCCTGCCAGTTTGTTGAGAAATCCGCTAGGATCGCTGGTGGTGCGCCTTTTGAGCTGTGTCCGCACGTGCGAACCAAACTGTTTGCGATCCGTTTGTCGGTAATTTTTTTGTTCCGGCGTACTGTCTGCGAACAGCCATGATACAGAAATTCCGGTGAACCATCCACGAACCAGTCTTTCAATAGATGTGCAGCTGGAAGGAGCGTGGGGACTGTTCGCGGTACTGTCCAGACGGCAAAACTGCAGATCCACGTGTGCGAATGGAACCCCTTTGTGTTCATGGAAAAAAACGCTGGAAAGTCCTTGTCACATGGGTTTATTATTGTACTGGACACACAGAAATTTTGGCTGTTCATGTATTGTTTCGTTCATGTGAAATAATTGAAATAGCTAATTCTGATGGTTTCTCCACCAATTTTGGCCCCCAAAACACAAATTAGGTACGCTCCTTTATTACTATTTTTCAAATTATCTTTGATCACTGGTAGTGCCATTTAATTGTCTTGATCGACGTGTCGACACTTTTTCTAGTGTAATTATACAAATTGATGGTGATTTCAGACGATTTTCCAGGTTTTTGACTCATAAAAAAAAAATCAATTTTGGGAGCTGAACATTTGGTAGAACCTCAATTTTTCTGGTCAAAATCGACTTCATATTCGGTCTTCTCGTCCCAAAAACATGGAAAAAGATACCTCAAAAGCTCATGTTATTAACATGTTAGTAAAACACAAGAAGTACCTATTTTTATGCACATTTTCACTCATAACCCCTGGGTATATTCCGATCGGGCTGCAAAGTTTCGGGACACAACTAGGGCCCAAATGGAGCATGTGTGCTAAAGAACGAACTTTTTAGACCGAAAATGAAGCCGGTAGGCGTGATACGGCGGACGGACATTGCATTTTTGGAATCTACGCACCTTGAACCGGAAAAGAAAAAATTTTGAGGGGGTGTTATAAAAATTTTTTGCTGAGCGAATACAAAGGTGTATTATTCGGAGAATAATAAACCAAAAACCCGGCAAAATGTGGATCGGTTCACTGCATTGTCCGGACGCGGGAATTTCAGGTTTGCAAACAGTTTGGTTCACACGTTTGGACGCATCTTTGTTTAGAAAATCACCCTTTTGTGTTAGTGATATGGATGCTCACTGACGCTCCATCTGGAAGTAAATGAAAGATCCCCCATTGTGGAAATAATTTTGGACAATTAGAGATAGTGGTAGATGGTTTTCTGTTCAGCCACAGCCCCCAGCGCTGCAGCAATGTGGATTCTAGACTGAGTTGTATATTATCCCACATGATGGCAGGTTGGGTGGACACTGGGGGTGTTCAAAGTTGAGTGATCGGTACATACTGGATTTGATCAAATATTTGATTTACCCCAAACTGGGGGGGGGGGGGGTTAATATTTGTAATTCAATATCTTAACTGATGTGTTGTGTTTAGGAGAATATGATGCAAGGTGGAGAGTCCTCATACGGAGGGTGTCTGAAATAATCGAATGCCAGTTTGAAGAGATGGAACTCTACGAAATTACTGTCATACACTGTCTTACCAGGGACCAGGCAAATCAAACTGAGTGAGTAATTTACTTACACTAATAAATTCATCCGCTGTAGTTGAAACGTTTAGTTGATGTTGATCGATCGGGAGCAGCCTTTGGTGTGTCCAGGTTGCTATCAAGCCTCTGTTGGCCTTGAATGGCAGGGCTGGGGTGTTCGAGCGGGCTTGAGCCTCCATTCTTTATATCTCCAGTTGGGATGAAAGTTCACGGCGTCTCTGGTTCTCATCTCGGGCGAGCACCAATTCAAGCTTTGAAAAAATAGCAACTAGCTCTTCACCTCAGATAGAATCGTGTGAAGCATACTGGGACTAAGGGTTTTAGAGTAAAACGTTTCCTCAGGATATACAGAGTAAGGTTAAATTCAGGGTTATATTAGAAAAAACGCTGCAAAGTCCTTGTCACATTGTTTTATTGTTCTACTGGACATACAGAAATTTTGGCTGTTCATTTATTGTTTCTTTCATGTGCAATTTTTGAAATGGCTATTTTTGATGGTTTCCACCGGTTTTGTCCCCCAAAAACACGAATTAGGCTCGGCTTTAGCTTTCAGCAGATTATTTTTGATCATTGATAGTACCATTTAATTGTCTTGATTCACCTGTTGATACTACTTCTAGTGTTATTATACAAATTGATGGTGATTTCAGACAATTTCCCATGATTTTGACTAATGAAAAATGAATTTCAGGAGCTTAACCTTCGTTAAAATCTCAATTCTTCACTCTGTGGTCAAAATCAACTTCATATTCGGTCTTCTCGCCCTAAAAAATTGGAAAACGATATATCACAAGCTCATGTTCACTAAAACCTCAAAAATCCCTCGAAAACCCCTAATTTTACACTCGTTTTTCTTCCATATCACCCCTGGGTGTATGCCGATCGGGCTGCCGTGCTTCGGAGCACAACTAGGACCCAAATGTGCTCCCAAATGGGGACCCGAACTGTGCGCAGAAAAACGACGATTTTAGACCAAAATTTAACGTAAATTTTTTAAGGCCAAAACTTCGTTAGAACCTCAATTTTCCTCTTTTTGGTCAAAATCGACTTCATATTCGGTCTTCTCGTCCCCAAAAACATGGAAAGCAATACCTCAAAAGCTGATGTTACTAACATGTTACTAAATCATAAAAAGTACCTATTTTTATACACATTTTCACTTATAACACCCCTGGGTATATTGCGATCGGGCTGCCAAGTTTCGGGACACAACTAGGGCCCAAATGGAGCATGTGTGCGAATGAACGAATTTTGTAGACCGAAAATGAAGCCGGTACACGTGATACGGCGGACGGACACTGCATTTTTGGAATCTATGCACCTTGAAACGTAAAAGAAAAGATTTTGAGTGGGTGTTATAAAGATTTTTTGCTGAGCGATTACATAGGTGTATTATTCACAGAATAATAAACCAAAAACGACGTTGTACTACTCTTGAGTAGTACATCAGTTTTTCATTCTGTATACCACAGTTAGTACGTACGCAGGTACCCACTTCGCATGTATATTTACTGTAGATAATACGTCGGCACTTTATATATGTTCTCTGGTTGAATTTTCAGTGCAGAGAAGAAGGCAACTCGGTCGAGAGAAAGGATTGTCAAAGCGAAGCGTTACGCCATGATAGGCCTTGCCACAATTGGTGGAGGAGCGTTAATTGGTATGTGTGATTTCCTTTGAAAATTGCGTAATTTATTCAATTTTTTAGTTTAGCAGAAGATAGATTCAACGTTTGCAAATTTCCCATTCATTTGTTCAACCAACGGCTGATGTGGATCGAATGATTGGCAGTGGGATGATGTAGCTTAAGCATGGGAGGTAGTTCCAGCTGATTTTCGTAAACGGTTGGGAATTTTTGACAAATGTTGAATGTATGCTTTATCTTTTTATACTTTTCCACCAAACTGCTTATCCGAAAATATACGTGGCATTTAAATAAATACGTTTCATAGGTGTAACGGGCGGGCTGGCTGCTCCACTGATCACGTCGGGGCTGGTTCCGCTGTTGGGGAGTTCGGCTTTCCTGACTGCGATGGGCGGTGTCGCCGGTGCCGCCACCATGGGCACGCTGTTCGGAGCTGCTGGTGCCAGCCTTGCAGGTATTACGATGTGAAAAACAAACCTTTACATTTGGTAGATGTGCACAACGTCGCATAACGCTAGTTTAGGTTTAGTTGATTGATAGTATCCATCTTTTGTCAGGTTACAAAATGAACAAGAGGGTCGGAGAGATTGAAGAATTCGCTTTTGGCCAGCTGTGCCCCTACACCAACAATGGCCGGGATGGCATGACAATGGTGACAACTCCTCAGCTCGATGTGACTATCGCCATATCGGGGTGGATCAAGGACGAAAAGTACACTATTTGTAACCTACATTTTACTCGATAACAGCTCTGTATAGTCCAATTTGTAACCGAATTTTACTAGATAACAGCTGTATGGCCCAATTTGTTTTCACTAAATAATCAAAGGAAGCTACGCAAGCATCAAGTTATTTTAAGCAAAACGTACGAGTTTTAAAAAAACTGTTTTCCATCTATTTATTTTCAAGCTGTCCCTTGATAATTGGTTGTCCTACCTACGTATTACAATTTTCCAGGGACGACAACTTCACACGTTCCTGGAAGATGTTATCATGTTCCCGGGAGCAGTACTACCTGCGTTACGAGAGTTCGTACCTTCTTGAGCTGGGCAGGGCTTTGGAGTACTTCATGTCCATGGCGTTGGGGATGGTGGCGCAAGAAGCACTCAAGTACACTATTTTGTCAGGTGATTATTATTGATCATGGTTTTGGTTGGTTTATTATTTTCGATAATGAACCTTTGGAATTGAGCATGAACAATTTTTTTCAACCCCCCCATAAAATTTGATGGTTTCCCTTTCACGGTACGTAGAATCCAAAAATGGAATAAAACATTTCTGTCCATCCGCCGTACCACACTTCTCTTAGTTACCATGAACCAAAATTAATGAAATTTGGTTTGTAGCTCCCGTTTGGGGTCTAGTTGGTCCGCGAAGCTCGGCGTTACTGTCAGTCATCTCTAAGGGGTTCAAAATAGGGGTTGCAATTTTCAGAACGCCGTAGCTCGAAAACTTTCCATAGAAGGTTTTTTAAAACGTTTTTAAATTGATCTTGAACTAAAGAACTTTTTGAGACTACCTGGAGCATTCTACGTCAGCAAAAAGTTTCGCCAACACGATCGTGAATGAAACTGTATAAATCCGGCCTGGATAAAGAAAAACGGAGTTATTGAAAAAATAGTCTATTTCCACTAATACACGAAAAACGCAAAAAACACTGTTATACCGGTTTCGGTGATCAAACCATCGTCAGTAACACACAATAACCTTTATTGTGTTTTACTGACGATGGTTTGATCAGTGTTTTTTGCGTTTTTCGTGTATTAGTGGAAATGGACTATTTTTTCAATAACTCCGTTTTTCTTTGAAATGGGTTTCCACGATTTCGTCGTGAGTGATTTAGTTCTTACCAGCCTGGATATCATCGCTAGGGAGCACCTGATTATAATCACGTCACAGATGGCTGTATGAAGTCAAGTTGGTTGTTCTGTGATATTATTTCGTTTGAAAAATGGCTTTTTTGGATTTTGTTGATAGGTACTTTTGTAACAAACGTTATGCTTCATGAATAACAATAAATAATTATTGATTGAATTATTGAATCCTGCGCATTTTTATGAAACTGTGATTTCCAGGCCGGCTTCAGTACTCAGTTTAGGGCTTTTGTGGGGGAGCTCGAGGGTAGGTATTGTTCACAAAACAGTGATCCATGCAGAAGGGGCATCTACACAGGTAAATTATTACGCAGCGTTTTATAATTTACCTTATGCTTCATGAATATCAACAAATAATTATTGATTGAATTATTGACTCCCGTGCATTTTTATGAAAAATGTGATTCCCGGGCCGGTTCTAATACTCGATGTAGGGCTTTCCTGGGGGGAGCTCGAGGGTACTGACGCAGAAAACAGTGATCTACGCAGAAGGGGCATCTGTACATGTAAATAATAAACCGTTGTGTGATAATTGGCAGTTTTTTTTTCCAACGGGAGCATTGCAATTGGTTTATATAGGTTAATGTCTCTCTTTGTAAATTAGTGCTGCACTGAAGACTCCGCTAAAGGTTGCTCGATAGGTGCCTTAGTGCTTGGATTTCAAGTGAATCTGCGACAACTCGTCTCGATCTTGAGATTTTGGATTTTCAGGTATCATGACTGCCATTGCCTGGCCTGCCGGGCTGTTGGGTTTGGCGAACGTCATAGACAATCCCTGGGGCGTCTGCTGCCGAAGGTCTGCCCAGGTAGGTGGTTCTTTCAATCAGTCATTCATTCAAGTGGGTGGTGTGACACAACGTGATAGTTAGCGGAGATGTTTGTTTCGTTCGGTAGGTTGGCAAACATTTGGCTGATGTCCTATTGAAGCGAGAGCACGGGAGGAGACCCGTCACTCTGATCGGTTATTCTCTTGGAGCCCGAGTGATATTCTACTGCCTGAGGGTAAGTTTAATCCTTAGTATATTATCTGTATGCAGGGGCGTTACATCCATAAGCCCACTTGGGCCACTGCCTCCGGCACCCTAAAACACTAAAAAGACCACCATTGTTCAGTTGGCATCTGAATTTCCCTCCATACACTGTACCTATACATAGTATTTTTCACAAAGTTCAACAGCCACTCGCCAGATTTCTCTGGCTATGGATATTCAATATTCTAGTATAGCATCAATGGTGGTTCCTTCTTGTTAGCTCCATGGAACAAGCATGTTATCGGAATAAAGGGACAGTAATCGATGTCCTGCAATCGAAATTGAAACCTAGGATCCTGAAACTGGCAGGTTGCCTGGGACCTAGTGTTCCCATGGCAACCGAGAAGAGTGACCTGTCCGCACATCCTTAGTCGAGTAAAAATGTCCGCCATGCCCACTTCGAGCCTGTTCCCAAAATCTGATTTCCACCTCAAAATCGTTCCTTTTCACAATCGATTCGGTCCCTTCGATTCAGTTTGCCATCTCGATACGAGATGCTTCTTCTTCTGATTTGTTTTTGTTGTCTCGTGAATCACATTAGCTTTCTCTGTTGAGTCTGTTGCCAGTTTTCAATTTTTTTTGTGTGTTAAGTTTTGTGCATTTTGCGTTCGATCCGGTTCCAATGACAGATTTGTATTTATGGTGCCTACGTGCGTTTGCTCCTGTTTGCTGTTTGTGATCTTGTGTATTGATCGGCTTCCTAACACATAGACAACTACCTACCAAGCTTCTAGTCAATAGCTTCTCCATTCAAGTAGGTACCGGCGGACGGGTCATTGTTTTGTTGTATTTTATTAGTTTACCATATTTTTGTAACACATGTATTGGGTGGCTAATTTGCAGTAGAAATTGTCAACGTTTTCCTACGACGATAGAGCGTTGGTTAAAGGAGGTAAGCTTTGCTGAATATCACTCTTATCGCGTCTTCCAACAACGTGTTGTACTTATAACACGTTGTTAAGCCCAAAAAGCCAGGTTTTGTCAAACCTTTTCTTTTTTTCTTTTTTTAAAAAGAAATTTAATAGGTACCAAAAGTGGTTGTTTAGCGTGGACTACAATTGCCCATTGTCCTATCCAAAGAGAATAGTGCTTCATAATAGATAAGGGTAATTATATGATTCATTTCGAGTGGAATTCATGGGGTAACCGTTCATCACTGAAAGGGTTCTTCATTTTATGTCCAGGAGATGTCTGAACGGGAAAACAGCACCGGTCTTGTCCAGGATGCCATCCTCATCGGTGCTCCGTGCACGGGGAATCCGGAAAAATGGAAGAAGATCACGCAAATAGTGGCTGGAACAGTTGTCAACGGTTATTCCAAGTAAGATATCATCGGTTTCATAATAAAACCTGGTATGTGATTTGGGGGCTGGACCCATAGTAGTAAGTTACTATGATTTTCGATGTACCTTTTCTCTGCAACCCATAATGCCCAAAATGGATGTTTTTGGTTGATTATTTTCAGTAATGAACCTTTGGAATCAACCATGAAAACATTTTTAACCCCCCCCCACCAAATTTCATGGTTTATGTTTCAAGGGACGTAGATTACGAATATCAAATAAAAATATTTCCGACAGTCAGCAGCTTTTTTCTTAGTTCCATGAAATTCGGTATATGGATCCCGTTTGGGCTCTAGTTGGTCCTCGAAGCTCAGTGTTACTGTTACTCAACTCTAAGGGGCAAAAAATAAGGGTTGAAATATCCGGAGTATCCCTACCTCAGAAAAATCTTATTTTGAGGTATGTTTCTTCGCGATGTTAAATAGTTAGATTTTTTTTCTGAAATTTTGAGACCATCCGGAGCATTCTACGATGTTGCCATAAAATTTTCTATGAAATTTGCCCTAAAGAGCAGGGTGTATGGAGGCATGAAGCTGAGTTGAGAGAGCACATCACTGATCTCTCGGCCAGGTTGGCGCGTTAGCACAGTGGTCTGAGCGACAGACTGGGACGCCAAAGTTCCCGAGATCGAAATCCAACCGGGACTGAATATTTTTAACTCCACGTCAACAATTTCCATTCAGAACTCCATTTGTGTTTCTTTTTGCCATTTTAGCTGCTGTTGGTGGAATTATTTTAGCGACATTTAACACGTGATTTAGGTAGGTACGTAGTAACGAGTATGGGTTAGGTGCTAAGCTATGGAGGGTCTGCAATCTGCACATGTAGAAGGGTTATCTGTACAGAGAGCTGTGATCTGTAACAGAAGGGTGTTCTGTACAGAGAAGTGTGATCTGTAACATTAGGATGTTCTGTACAAAATACTAAACCGTTGTCTAGGGATTTGCAGCGTTTTTGAGACGCGAGCGTTATTCAACATCCGGATCACTGTTGTGCAGAAGGGTGATATTCTACCCCTACCATTTAGTGTATGTAGCATATAATAGGGATTTCTGTCGTTTTGCCGATATTGCATGTAATTTTCGTCCTGCCCTCAGGACGGACTGGTTGCTGAGATTCCTCTATCGCGCCCTTTCGATGCCCAGAGGAGGAGTGGCAGGTCTTCAAGCTGTAGAATTCGAGCACCCTCGCCTGCAAAATGTCGACCTTTCAGATATCGTTTCTGGTAAGCAGCCATGATTTCATTTTACATAAATATCTGCATTATGAGAAAACTGTTAGGTAAAATAATTGTCTGTTAGTTTACTATGCTGCCATACATTCCAAGCTACTGTGGGGGTGTTGGGTAGGTTTGCCTGTTTTGATAAAGTCGTCTTCAATATTTCGAGTTCTCGCCTCGGATACTTACTGTACCGATGAAGGATTTCTGGAGGTGTTAAACCTAGGTGTTTTGGTGAGAAGAGGTCCTGTTGATGTTTTCTTCTGCTCTTCCACCCCAGTTCCTCTCCCTCTCTTAAGCGGATATTAGACTGTCAGTCCATGGAACGTTGCCCACACACACATCAATTAATCTGAACATCGTGGACTGCAGTGTGCAGTGTGCGTGGACTGAAGGTGAGTCGGGGAGGCGAGGGTCGGACGAGAGGTCAAGCGGCAGTCATGGGCCTGTCCGATCTTGATCTGATGCCCAGTGCCACACAGTCAGTCGTTCTGCAGGCACACGACTGGCCTTCTTCGACTTCTATAGTTTATCACAGTTGGACTGCAGGCCATTTCTCCATTTGTATTGTTGGTGCATTTGCTGACTGAAGCATGGACTGAAGTGAAAAAGGTTTGCTGTGAAGTGAAAGTGGACAACATACCTCAGTTTCACAGTTTCTAATGTGTGTATAATACCTATTACATGAAAATAAAAATACGATTGTGCCAAATAAGCTGATATTTGAATGGCGATTTGCGATTCCCACTCGTGTTAATTAGGTATAATTTTTCCTTTCAACTTTTTGATGTTTTATTCGATTTCGGATCCTGTAGGTATACCTATCTCAAAACGTAAACCATCAAGTTTGTCGGGAACTTTAAATCTTCAAAACTTTGGCCTGTTGCGAATTGACTGGCCTGCAGTTCTGGATCAGTTGGCCTGCAGTCCTGGTTTGCCGACTGAAGGCTGCCTGCAGCCAGTTGTCGCACAGTGTGTGGTGTCTTCAGGCACACATTTACAGTTCAGTTCATTCGCCTGCAGTTGGTCGGCTGTTGAGCTAGGTTCACATGGAGATGCAATTCCGGACGGCAATGCCGTATGGCAAGGCTTTCACCAGAAATTTTTGCCACAGACGTTCACATGGCAGCGGAATCATAACCGGAAATCTAACCGGCAAAATCAACCAGGAATTTCGAATTGTAATATGAATGAACAACCAAACAGGAGACATGTGTGCAGTAACCTCTGTGCAGATAGGGCAGCAACGGATCTGGCAGCGGAAAATATCTGGAGATCTTGATATAGTATTCATGACAGCGTTGCAGTAATCAATTTCGCGTTAGCCACTAGCACTGCAGAACGACTAGCCGTACCGGATTGCTGTCCGGAATTACATCTCATGTGATCCTAGCTTCAGTGTGTGTTGTCCGTAGGGCATTGATCTTACGTTCATCTGTTTAGCTAACCGTCTGCAGGCCACTTTATCACTCTCCTTTCGCCTAAAGCCTCCTGCTACACGGGACTCGGTGTTCTTATAGAACGCATCGGCAGAGTGTCTACAAGCCCTTGGGTAGGACACCTTGACTTTTGGATTGCTGCAGACAGCTATTTCCGCTTGCACTTGCACCACTTCGGTAGTTCAAGATTGCATCTGAAGACAACCCCGTCTTTTCACCTGGAATACCTATTTCGAGGTTATGAGCTCTATGCAGTTCAAAATTCGAGTATTTCTTACCGTTTTATTTTCGAAGAGTCCTTTTATTTTTCTCCCTTCGGAATGAGAGCTAAAACGGCAGCTTTTTCTTTACGATAGCCTCCCATAATTTTCCCGTCAAACTGGAGGTAAGTGGTCCAGGGCTGCTGTCCTGCTCGTGGGTCCTCGCCTGCGCTCTCTTGCTGCGGATTCTTCGCCAGTTAATGCACCTGGATCCTCGTGACGGGTAGTATGTCATCATTTCACCCAGGCGCTTTATGCACCAAACTTCAGGTGTCACCAGACGTACTACTTCCTTGTCGGTACGTTAATGGAACTCTTCCCTCTCTTTCTGTCCTAGTAAGGTAATACAACTCTCCAACAAAGAAGAGAGTTGTAGATAACTATTTCAATTCCAATAAGAATAGAAAAGAGATTCTAGTAGTACGTATCACCTGTATTCCAATAATACCAGGTTTTATTCTTTTCTTGTTTCGGAGTGGCCACTCTCAGTTTGGTAGTAAGCGTAAAATACCTAAGCCACAAGCGATCTCGAACCTACCATAAGCTGGACTGCCAGGTCAGAGGCTTCTTGGGAGGCGTTATTACTATTATTTTACTTTCATAAGGGTGTGTTGAATGGATTTTCCGATCCATTATTCGGAGGTGGAAATGGCATCATGCCTTTTTATTTATTTTCTTTTGAATTATATAGATCCTGAGCAAAAAACTGTCTTTTTGAGTATTTCTGTTCGCCTTCATTCTTTGGGAAGGTTCTAGAAATATTAGGTTTCAACCCAAGTTATCCTTCTGAAATAGTGGTGGGGGGGTTATATTATTATACCCTGACGCCGTTGCTGACGGTATAATACCTAGTTACTTCAGATATTTCATCTCATTTAAACGTCCATTGTTTAACCAGGCCACAGTGACTACTACGATCACATGCCTCACATTTTGAAAAAGCTGAAAATCCGCATCCTCGAAGAACCCGAAGGGCTGCCGGCCACCAAATCCGATTCGCACCTTTCAATTCCTGTCACAAATACCGTAAGTACCTCCAAGAACATTTCATTTCGATCACTCGATTTTTATTGTTTATTTAGAGTTTTGTCTAGGATTTCGTGGCAACGTAGCGCCTGGGTTTCACGTGATGTGCAATTATCGTGAATTCTGATAGAATTTTCATTTCTCAGTAGCTTATGAGGGAAATAGGGCTGAATTGGGGAAATATGCCGCCTCCTTCATATTTTGAGAGACGTTCAAACTTCGAAATTTCAAAAAAAGGAGCGGGAAAATGGGATTTTGAGAGACTTTCGAATTTTGAAATTTCAAAAAGGGGCGGGGAATTGGAATTTCGAGAGACTTTCGAACTTCGAAATTTCAAAAAGGGGCGGGGAATTGGGATTTTGAGACTTTCGAACTTCGAAATTTCAAAAAGGGGCGGGCAATTGGAATTTTGAGAGACTTTCTAACTTCCAAATTTCAAAAAGGGGCGGGAATTGGGATTTAGAGATGGCCTGTCGACGCATTGTATCCGTGTGACGTAAGCAAGCGGCTTCTCTGAATCAACTTTTTATATTACGTGTTTTTCTTCATCCTTAAAGCAACTTTAACCTCGACTTTTCAAAATTTTCAAATGCGTAGAAGAAAATGATGGAATTGGTACCTACCAAAAGTGTTCTTTGTGGATAAATCATAATAATTGCCCATTACATTCCTATCTCTTGAAGGTCAAAGATATTTATACGTTACACAGCAATCTGGTTACAAATTTTCATCATTTATATAGCATACAAATGCATAATTCTGAGATAACTGCACATAAATGCATATTTTAGCAAAAAAATAAAGAAGCAGATTAAAAATCGAAAATAAATAAATTTATAATTCGAAAAAGCGATCTATCAAGTCTTTTTTACCATCTGATTCCTATTGATCCATTTCGATTTACATTTTATGTAGGTATAATACCTACTTCCCATCTCTGTAGAGAACTTCCGAAAAGCTTGAGGCCCGAACGCTTATTCTGTTGTTCAGACGTTCGAAACTAAGTTGCAGTTGAACGAAAAAATGAAGTTTTCTGAGAGATAAACAGTTAGCGAATTTTCAAAGAAAATGAAGCTATTGCAATGGCTTCGAAATTTAAATAATATAAATTTTTGAAAATTTTCTTCATAGAAATCCGTTTCAGACCATTCTAAAACGATTCCTGAAATTTAACACTTTTTTATATGTATATATATATTTATATATATATATATGTGTCACTCCAGACGATAACTCTCGATAGAATTGAGATAAACAGCTCAAATTTGCACAAAAAATCTATCTTGGCAATCGAAAGGCTAAGTTCGAAGATGGGCGAAATTGGCCTACTCTAAGGAGGGTTTTGGCGCATTTAAAGTGCGCAAAAATTACCCAAAAATCCCCAAAATGTTATTTTCCAACAAGTGACCCCTCATTTTAAAGGTTTTTGCACGCTGAACACGATGGTGGAATCGGAGTTTAGATATCTTGATCCGTTCTCAAATTAGAGCATTTAAAGTGCGCAAAAATTACCCAAAAATCCCCAAAATGTTATTTTCTAACAAGTGACCCCTCATTTTAAAGGTTTTTGCACGCTGAACACGATGGTGAAATCTGATTTTAGATATCTAAATCCGTTCTTAAATTAGAGCATTTAAAGTGCGCAAAAATTACCCAAAACTAGGATAATCTTTAAACTCTTACCCCCCCCCCCCACCCCACCCCCTTAGAGTGGTCAGATTGAAAAATGTGAAAAGTATTAATTGAAGACGAGAGTTCGAAGCAAAAAAGGGGGAGGCAAACGATTAGTACAACTCCTTGAATTTCCCATTTGACATATAATTGTTATGATACCTTCATAGATAGACAAGTACCGGCCCACGTATTACTAGAAGGAAGACGAAAGAAAAAATCTATTTCAAATTATTCAATTTAGGTACTAACAGTAGGAGGAAGAAGTTTTCCTTTATTCAAAACCATAGCCATTAATTCGAATATTTCTTTGAAAATTCGCTCATTAAGTCATGCTGCATGACTGGTTTTTTTTTTTAATGTATTGTCAATAGTTTGCTAATTAATTTCAATCTGTAATTAAAACTGTTTTCTTGTTGGACATGAAGGGATATTTTACGGATTGTAACTCAGTTTTAGTTGCATAGGTATTGCAATTTTAATTGCGTAGGTATTTCGAGTTTCAGCGTCATATTTTACGTAGGTGTATAAAAAAGTTTTTTTTTTTGAACGACGGCCCCAGTGATGAGTATTAAAATCAAAAATTTTGCTCCCCAACTTGTTATGCTGTCTTTCATTTAAAATGTACTATAGGCCCCGTAAAACTACTAGGCAATGTACTGTAATATTATTTATTTATTGGCAAAGAACAAAGCATTGCAAAATATGTGTATTTCAAGTTGTTTTCTCCAGAAACAAAAGGATGGAGTATTTTAAGTAGGCAGTAAATATACAGACATTTTAGCAAGTAAAAGAAGAAGCAGATTTGAGCAACAAAGCAATAAAAATTATTGGTTGGTACGCATCTACCTTGGTTTTGATTGTGGATCTTGGAAATTTATTAAAATAGCTTGAAACACCTCAAAATGGTGGATTTCTTCCTTTTTAAAATTTTATTATTATTATTATTATTTTTTTTTTTTAGACCACCTCGATGACGAAATCGCAGTCCGACAGCGTCCTGCTTAGCAGTAACAACGACAAGTAAGGCAAACTCCTGAAAGCCCACGCCAGTTCACGAATATACCTATCTTCCTAGGGATATCTTCCGTAAATTAGGAAACATTCCGTAACTTTTTTAATACTTGTACGTATGGTTACCTTTTCATGTGCAATCAACTATCTTCCTGTGTCGATGGTTGGAACCTTCTTATCATTGTTAGTTACTGTTTTCTGCCACCAACGTCGGTCTCTCGTTGATGTAACATGTGCCTTTCGAGTGTATCAGTTCCGTAGGAGGGTTGTTGCTGGGAATTGTGGCTCAAAGCCAAGAAGTATTCAAGTTGAATATAATCTGTCCTGCACGTAGTTGTGGTGGGGGTAAAAAAAATGAATCATAGTTTGATCGGTGTAGATGTCAAAAGCACTAAACACATCTTGTTTTAATGATCTGTATTGAGGCGCGTTCCCACTGTGTCGGATGAAAAATGGCGGCAAAGCCGTCGAGAGCTGGGATCTCCAATAGGGCACGCACTAGGCACCAAAGGTTGGGTCTAGTTAGATAGGTAATGGGGAATACTGCGTATTTCTTATATATTTTTTATTTGAAGTAGGCACTGAGATGAGATGGTACATATTTGGTACGTTCATTTGGAAGACATCATTAGTCAATTTTTAATCAAATGTAGAAGTTTCGATGACGTCATTGCCACCTTTCTATGGATACAGCCTGTTTTCTATAATCCACGACGATGAGATGAGCTGTGACGTCAATACTGCTGCCCGAGAAGTTTTGCTGTGCTTTAGCACGGAGGAATAAGTAGCGGTAATGACTTCATCATTGCTGCTTTTCACTTAATCTTTGAAACTAAACGAATACGTAGGATATTATGCTATTCTGGCGAACCGGTTCGATTTTTCTGCTTGACAAACCACACAAAAAGTAAATTTTGAAAAAGCAGTTCCAAAACCAAGGGTATTTATTCCCCGTTACCTAACCTACAGTCAAAACATTCCTATCAAAAGTCAACCTGATCAGTGAATTTCAGTCAGAATCTGTTTAGTTTCTTTGGACATACTACTCATTGAATGAGGGCAAATTAATGGTTATTTTTTCGTCACAGTACCAGCTGATGCGAATATTTATTCCCTCGTTCTGGAGCTGTGCCTTTCAACAAAACTAGACGGGACAAAAGTTTTATACGATTTGTGAATCGACACCAACTCTATCAATATGCATCATTCATGTTGCTCTACTGCCACATACCTACTTTGCAAAAATTGGTAAATTATTTGGAACAACATGAACCAAACAAACGAAAAAGCTATAGCAGAAAAGAATCCGCCAAGTGAGGCTTTTCACGTTAGGTTTTCAGGGGCAAGGGGTGGGGGTCTGGTTTGCCCCCTCTTTTTCACCCTCCATCACTGTTTCATCACTTCCCAGAGTAGGTTTATCCCGTTCGAACAGGTAGGTGTATATCGATTTTCTCTGGCATAGCGTGGACGTGCCTTTATAACTAAACATTCATTGTCCATTACACTACTTGCGAAACTCATATCAAAACCAATAGGATTACTGGATATCATTGGGCATTTTTATTGAGTATTGTACTCTTGTGTCATTACGATAGAGGGACTCTGTCTTTTGGTTCAAGCTGTAAACGACTTGTGCTGCCACCGGTGCCATTTGGAGATTTCAAACCCTCTTTGATGGGTAGCCAACCTTGCAGTTTTCCTTTGAATCTACGGATTACCAAGGGTTTGTGTAAATGTAAGGACTTCCATTGAAATAACCTCAATTCCCGTTGTTACATCCTGAATCAACGTCTTGAAGCGCTGTCTTTGACATTCCAAGTTCGTTTTATGGAGGTTTGAAATCACCGAAAGGCGACTGGACCGTATGGCTGGACAGTGAAACAGCATTGAAAGGATGGACAATATCCCTCCATCGTATGCTCACAGATTCTACCAGTGTGTTGCCTAACTAGTTTATAGGTACTTTTATTTAATTTTTTTAAATGTTTAGTATGTATCACAAGTCCATTATTTTCTAAGTAATTTCGGATCAGTTCCTTGTTCGCATGGGAGTAGGGAAAACAATAAATTAACATCGTCGGTCCACACCAAAGGGCCAGTACAATCCAGAGTCAATCTCTCCCCAGCTCCACTCGCCGTTTGACTCCATTTGACGTTTGACCTGCCATTGCATTCAGTGAACCTGCATCAAGGTTAGGTTTGAAAGTATCACAGAGAAGACATACTGACCACTGTATACAGGGTGGACACAAGTTAACGGACCACCCTTTCTATTTACGTTATTATTAGCATTACGAAAAAACTTGGAAGAGGTAACCTCCCTTCATTTTTTTGCGAGGAATTACAGTATGACTTTTTTGTGCACGTGCGCCACTTTGTTTTAAAATGAGAACTTATTGCAGAGAATTTATTGCAGGTTCCGATTCTGCGCACAATTTCATGAACAGATGACACGTCAACCGATTTTTTTTTCAATGCCATGTAACCCGTTCAGCGAGCTGGCAAAGTTTCGCAACCCAGAGATTGCGCTAAAAAAGAGACGTTGGTAAACCCTTAGTGTGGCACATGAAATTTCGTTATTTTTCAGTGCTGATTCACGTGCTGTCTGTTTCCTCATTTGACTCGATTTTACCAGGTTATTCATTCGTTCTCCTTTTCCCTTTCGTAACACTAATGTTGTGAAAGGGAGAGGGAAAATGAATGAATAACCTGGTAAAATCGAGTCAAATGAGGAAACGGGTAGCTCCACGTGAATCAAAGTTGAAAAAAAAATGAAATTTCATGAGCCACACTAAGGGTTTACGGCCTCTCTCTCTCTCTTTTTTAGCACAATCGCTGGGTTGCTCAAATTCGCGAGGGTTGGCCGGCATTAAAAAAATCGGTTGTGTCATTTTTTCATGAAACTGTGTGTATAATCCGAATCTGCAATCAAAAATGGGGGTTCTCATCTGAGAAAACAAAGTTAGTGCGCACGTTTTGCGCACTCGCACATACGCAAAAATGTCATTGAAAATCGAAAAAAATGTCGAATTCCTCGCAATAAAATTAAGGGGGGTTACTGTTCGAATTTTTTTGTAACGGTAGTAATAACGGAAATAGAAAGGGTGGTCCATTAACTCGTGTCCACCCTGTATGTGGGGTTTAAGCACTCGTAGTTATGTTCGAGTTATTTGAGGTTTAAGTGGTCTCTGCTTGGTAGGGAGTTTTTCCCTGACGCTTGTCCCCTTATCTGATAAGCGACCTGTGATTATTTCCTTCTCACTGCACATGCGCGATTCTGTGATGGACTATGAAGATATGCAGTGTCGAGATCGCATTGCAGTAGAAAAGTTGGTCTCAGCGCGCACGCCCTATCAAGTGGTCCTTTCCTCCTCGTTAACCCTTTTGCTCAGGACGGCCACAGCGCGCGCGGTTCTGTGGAGCCGAGACCCTGTGCCATTTTCGCGTTTTATCGGGAACCTGTGGAACCAATAGTGGTAATATGGATAATATAAAAAGGAATAAATCCATGGCAAACCCTGTGGTAAGAGTAGTTGGTTTCAAGTAAAGACAGATGGGGTACGAGTGCAATATGCAGGATTGGAGTATGTAAAAAGGGGGGTTTCGGCTCAAGGAGACGTTATGTAAAGGTGGGCTTCGGAGTGAAAGGTTTAACAGTGGTCTGTTACTACTGTCTTTCTTTCTGTCATTTCCTGTGAATTATCACAATTTGTTACCTCAAAATTATCACTGAAATCATAAGTTATCACTCTTGATCTTGGTTGGTTTCTTGATGAAGTAATAACTTATCCCCTTTCAGAAATGTTTAATTCAACTGCTCTGTTTTTGTAATAACAGGGGGTTTAACGATAAGCGAGTGAGCACATTAGAATGGTGGAGAAACTCTCCGTTAAGTTAAATTATTTTCGTTGAACGACCCGTTTGGATTAACCTGAGTAGATTTTGGCTCGGGTTTCTTGAACCTGCTTTAAACCACCCATTTATTGTTAGGAACAACCAAAATCCGACAAAAATAACATAAAATCAAGAGAATGCAGGTAAAACGTATGTTAAGTAATAGAGAGTTTTTGCAACACACTCACGACGAAACGAAAGCAGTGCTGCGCATGCGCACTTAACACACCGAAAAGTTTGACGAACCGTGACGACGAAAAATACCGGGATCTCGCGGTGTCAGCTTTCGTCGTGTTGAGATGACGAAACGTAATTTAACCTTACATCTGTATAACGCTACCTACCTTCTTCTGTTTTCCTTGGAAAATAAAAATGTCGAGCGTCGTATTCACAGCTGCTTCTTGGTGTCTTGGCAGACTTGACGCCATGTGTGGACATAGATTTGTATTAACCATGGAGTAAAATGGATGAAAGAGAGGTTGACATAACGTTAGCGTGACTCCACCAGCCGGTAGACGCCAAAGCTGAACGAAAACTGAACCGAAAAAGGTTAGCATCTGACTTCGGTCGCCCTATCCGCCATTTCCGTTTTGGTGTCGTTTTCCGTTTCGTTTCGTCACGAGTGTGTTGCAAAAACTCTCTATTATCTGCGTCCAGTATTTCGTCGGCCAAATTCGGCTTGAGCACCTTCAGTTTAATTCTTTTCAATAATCTATTTAAAAAATACCTAATCTTTACGACTTACAGCTTTCGATGTGGTTTTGATAAGTCAATTTTGTGAGTGGTAAAACTAATAAAGTATAACACACTAACATATCTGCACTGTGCTTTGAAAGGCTGTTTGATTAATATAGAAAATTATATTTAGGTATAGCAAAATCATATATTTAACCGTAAATGTTTATTTTTTAATGAAAGTTATTGTATTTATTATACCTCAGACACTATTTAGAAATGAGCCGTAAAGTGTAATGCACTGTGATAAAATTGAATTCTCCATGTAAAAATATAAGGATTTATTTGTTTCGATTTCCTTTTAAGGTGCCTAAATCCCATGAATTTCACTGTCGGTTATGGGGTTTCATCGCAGATTTGCATTCCTCGTGTGATTTCCAAAAGAAATGGCCCGTCACTCAAATCAGTGGTAAACTGATTAAAATACCTACTGTATAATGACTGGGATGTTGTTAATGACTGGGATAACCTCAAATAAACCTCTTCCTGGTTCAAAGAAAAACTGAGTTATAGAAAAAAATTGTCTATTTCCACTAATACAAGAAAAAAACGCGAAAAACACTGTTATACTGGTTTCGGTGATCAAAACATCGTCAGTAACAAACAGAAACTGAAGGCACATTTGGAGAGGTGACCTTGTAAATAGTCAAAAAGTGAAATGTGGTCGATTGGGATTGGTTGTGAAGAAGAATGGTGAAGGGAACAAAGGAAGGGGGGTCGATTCTGATTGGCCCAGGAAGAGACTGCCAAAAAGTGAAAGGAACATGGTGAAAGGGGTGGGGAGGAACCAAGCTGTTACAGAAATGAACGCAATAATGGAGAAAAACTTAAAGGAATTACATCATTCAAAGATTTACCCAACCTATCACTCTTAATAATTTCGAATTTTTCAAGTACATCCAACATTCTCCCTTTTGGGCAGAAATTAAGATATTCAGAGAACTGTCTGTAATATCAAAATTGAAGCTATGACTGGATTCATTCAAGTGACGTGCAAAGGCCGAGGCACCCTTATTATCCCTGAAATCTTTTTCATGTTCCTTTATTGTTTCTCTAAACTTCCTACCAGTTTGACCACAATAGTCAAGTCCACAAGAACACTTTAATTTATAAACACCACTTTTATCTTGAACATTAATTTTATCTTTAACTGAACTTAATGAAGATCTAAGATTGATTATTTTTAGTTTTATATCCTACTTTGAACCCTTTAGAAGTTAATATTTTACCAGTTTTATCCTAAATTTTTCCATACCACGGTATACTGATCCAAATCTTTTCCTCAGTCCTAGCTTCCCTAACTAGGTTTGAAACTCCTTCTGTACTCTTTTTTTCTAAGAACCATATTCCATATTGTATCAATGAGATCTCCCCCATAGCCACTACTCGCCGATGTTAGTTATGAAATCTACGCAGAACATTATGGGAGCGACCATTCAAACGTCATAACTTACCTACCTGGTAACTTGTTATTCAGATGTGATGGTTTTTAACCCGTCGACAGTGTAGAGCAAATACCGGCGTTGAGCGTATGAACTGACCAGGAGGTTAATCGCTCCTGGAACACGTTATTTTTTCCTCTCACAAAATCTACCCGATCAGCAATTATTATTCATTTTTTGCGCTTTTTCCCGTCTACCTGTGTTTCTGTAGTATTTATAAGGTCAGCAGTAACCAATCGGGTGGGTGGGAAAAAGGGCGAAAATTTAATTCTGATTGGGTAGCTTTTGTGATAGGGAAAAAATCGCGTGCTCCAGGAGCGAATAACCTCCTGGACAGTTAACTTAACCTCAATGAGAGAAGGGTATTCGCTGTGGACAGAGCACGGGTTAAAAACCCATCGCATAGGACGCAATTTTTGAGCATTTGGATGGGCTTTCAGACACGAACGTGTTCCGCCTCCAGTGCATTCGTTCATTTTATAATGTTTCCTGGTTTTTGGTACTATTTTTCAAATAATTGCCCCTCCCCCCCCCCTCACCAATTCAATGTTTTCAATTTCAAGGTACGTCGAATCCGAAAATGGAAACAGATTACCTGTCCGGACGCCGTACTTTCTTAGTTGCCATGAACCAGAATGAACAAAATTATGGGTCTAGTCGTCTCTAAGGGAAATAAGGGTTGATATTTCAGAATTCCGCGCAGTAACTCCAAAACTTTTAATAGAAAAATACGGTTTTTATGACGTTTTTAATTTTTGTTATTGAGATTTTGCTAAAATTCGGTGGGTAGTTGGGGTGTTGCTTCTAGATGGTTAACCCTATGAATTGCAAAATTCTTGGATCGTTGGCTTTCCTATGAGGGGGGGGGGGGGGGGATTGGCCACGGAAAACAGCGATCTACACAGAAATCTGTACAGGAAAATAATATTAAACCGTTGTGTAATAATTCGCAGTGTTTAGATGGAATATTGTAATTTTTTCAGTGTTCAAAGATTCATTAACAAATTTATTCCATTTGTAAATTGCCGACAAGTATAAAATTGTCCATTGGTAGAAACCGAAAAGTGGACTCAGCGCCAGGCGATAGTCTCGTTCCATGTCCAGTATATTCTGTAAAGGTCCTCTACGAAGTGGTTATCTGCCAGAAAGTCTCCTTCTCCCGTGACTCTCAAAGTTTCCATTACACTAATTTGCTCTGTGCCTCTGACAGGTGTAGTGAACTGCTTCCAGTGGACCGGCGAACCTTCGGGAGTCGGGTTGCTGCGAACGTTCCGTTAAACGAACATCAATGAAACATTCAAATGTAGCGTGAAACTGTCGACTGTACAGTCGAACCTGGGTATGTGCGAAACAATAATTGTGGTCCTGTAATTTTTGGTGTGCCAAAAACCTGGATACTACTAACACCTTTTAAGGTTCTCACACACTGTGCGGGAACGGGACAGGAAACGCCGTGGGTAGGACGCGGGATATCAGCCGGCGATAATATAGATATTATCGAAATATTGATATTTTCCTTCCGATATCCGATATTTTTAAATCGATATTTTCACTTTGATAATATCGGAATGCCGATTTACGTCCGATATTATCGGGTTTTTTTAATAACGAGAAAAATCCTCAGATTTGGTTTTAAACTTTTGAAAACGTAAGGAGTGAACCCAAATTTGGAGATGTTTCATTTTCACAACATTTAGGTAAGTACACAACAAACTGAATATTAGTTGAAAAAAACTTCAAAACTACCTTATTTTCACACGAAAATAGGGGTTTGTAAGTAGTTACAAAACAGATTGAAAACCTACCACAATTTGAACAAAACACTATTTTCTTTTTATATTATCTATATAGGTACACAACAAATAAAATAAAGTCCGCAGATAACTTTAAAAAGAAAGAAAAAATTGTATAAAAGTTAAAAAAAGGATTCCTCTCATCTCCCATTGAACAAAGGTACAGAAGTTCATTGTCTCTCCAGTAAGTCTGTTTCTACTTGGTTTCTTCTCCGTTTACTGAGTTTGGCTTACAAAATACAATTTTAATGTAATAATGTGTAGCTTACTTTTTTAAATGATTTAATTTGATATTTCAGTTTCTTTCGATAATATCGGATATCGGTATATCTCATCCGATATTATACCGATATCGATTTTTGCATTTGATATATCAATTGGTATCAATATCGTTATTTTCTTTTGATATCCCATCCTGGGTCTATACCCACACTAGGCAGGACATTCCTCAACTCTCTTACCCCCGCCGTTCGCCGCCGTGCTCCCTTCGTTTCAAGCAAGGGTGTGAGGGTGAACGCGGGGAAGGCGTGCGTGAACGTGGGGAACGTAAACGTTGGAAGTTGGAGGGGGAACATCCCGTGCCAGGCATCGCCATTTCTCGCTTCAAGAGCGATCTCGGTATAACAAGTCCTGTGCCTAACCCATGCCGTGACCCCCACATCCCACCTGTTGTGCTTACCTCCATTCAGATACACAGAAGGGAAAAAAACGCTGCAAAGTCCTTGTCACATGGGTTTATTATTCAATTGGAGTTCTAGAGATTCTTGTTGGCAGTTAAATTTATTGTTTCTTTCATGTGGAATGATTGAATTAGCTATTCCTGATGATTTCCACCAATTTTGGCCCCCAAAACATGAAATAGGTACACTTTTTTTTTCCACCAGATCATCTTTGATCATTGGTAGTGCGATTTAATGGTCTTGATTCAGCTGTTTACACTTTTTCTAATGTTAGTATACACATTGATGGTGATTTCAGACAGTTTTCCAGGTTTTTGACTAAAAAAAAACAATTTTGGGAGCTGAACCCATGGTAAAACCTCAATTTCCGCGTCTTTGGTCAAAATCGACTTCATATTCGGTATTCTCGTCCCCAAAAACATGGAAAACGATACCTCAAAAGCTCATTTTACTAACATGTTGCTAAAACGCAAAAAGTACCTATTTTTACACACATTTTCACTCATAACACCCCTGGGTATATTCCGATCGGGCTGAACAGTTTCGGGACACAACTAGGGCCCAAATGGAGCACGTGTGCGAAAGAACGACTTTTTTAGATCTAAAATGAAGCCTGTACACGTGATACGGCGTACATCTGACGGCGTACGGCGGACGGACATTGCATTTTTGGAATCTACGCACCTTGAAACGGAAAAGAAAAAAGTATGAGGGGGTGTTATAAAATTTTTTTGCTGAGCGAATACATAGGTGTATTATTCACAGAATAATAAACCAATACGACCCGTGCCCCACAGCTGTTTCCTGTCATGTTCCCACCTTGTGTGTGAGAACCTTTAGAAGCCCGTGTGCAAAAAATGGTGGAAAAGCCATAGGGCTGTTGAAGATTATGAAAATTTCTGGCGAAATTAGGAATTGTTATAACCCAGGCAAGGTTAGGTATTCACTCATAATTATAGTACTCACCCGTGTTTAGCGAAATTCGTCAAATATTTCACAAGTCTGTTGGTTATCTCGCGATCGGCAGTGGTCTGATTGGGAAAAAGGTTCAAGTAGTAGGAACTCTCTGTAGCATGTGTGGCCACTGCATGAAAACACAATAATCAGAATCAACGACATGTCCTTCGGAAGGAAAGTTGAATGGGTAATCAGCCTCATAAAATGCAGTCACAACTCGATAAGTTGAACACCGATTTGTCAATATCCCAAACTATTTTCTCAGGTCCAGATTCCCGCCCGTAAGCTCAACACCTCTGTAACTCAGACAGATTAACTATAAGTCGAACTAATGAAAGGCCCACAAGCGGTGGGTGGAGACTACATTTTAAACAAATGCACCCATTTCTGAAAAACTCAACTTGGTATGTCGAACGACTGGCCTAATGTTTACGTTAAGTTTCTCAAAAGGGGATTTAATTCAATGTTTTTGCGGACTTTGTCGACTGAAGGACACAGTTGGTTGAATGTGAATATTGTTTTCAGTTTATCATCAGACTCCCAACCGTGCAATGCCAGCGTGATGTATGTATTAAGTTCGATTTAAAACATGCATCTTCCATATTTATTTATTTTCCTGTTTCTAGTACAACCGATATCTCGAACTCCCAGTTCGGTAACTCGATCTACCAATACCTCAAATTAACGATCACACAAACAGTTTTGCCTGTTCCTGAGGTGTTCGACTTATGGAGTAGCGACTGTAATGTAAGCACTGTAAAGCGACCAATTGTTATGGATGTTTGTTCAGTTTGACGAGCCATATTGGGATTTGACATCTCTTATTAGCCCATTCGGCTTCCATATAACACGAAATTATATCTGTAAAAGTTGTAGACAAAGCGATAAGCTTGCAACAAGCTGAAGCCTGGTTCACATGGAGTGGCAACGCGTCTACAGCCTGTTTGGTGTTAAGTTTCGTTGAGCGACGAATTACAGCAAAAAAAGGCGTTACGGCTCACACGTGCCAGCCATTCGGTAGCCAAAACATAATGGAAATCAACAGGTTGGCATGAAACCCAAACCCCCGGCAGACTATAACCCAGTCGGCAACACTGGGTGTGAGGCTGCTGACAGTCCCAGTATCCATGGCAGGTGACCGGCAGAGCATGTGGTTAGGAAGCGTCAACAACGCTGAAATCTTAGGCAATAAGGCTATGCCCCACGTAGACGGCAAACGCGACATGTCAGGCGTTGCGGAGGTAATCAGGCGATCAAACCATGTTAAGTATTGGAAGTGTCCCATGAGGAGTCGTATGCCCATGCTGGGTCATTCATTCGCCCGTTCGGGTTTGATTTTCAGGCCAGCTTGATTTCGCCACATGGTAAACACACGAACTAATCGTTTGTATTTGTTGTGGTTCCATTGGTTAAGGTTATTTTCGAAGTGTCCCATTTTTATATAGTATTTTTATATAGAAGAAGTGCAAAAACAGAAGGTGCTATGGCTGAAATCTTCATTCAAATGTATAAATAATAATTTATATGGAGCATGGATCGTAGTAAACACCATCGCCTCTATATCCATCCATTCATATAGGACCATCTGTAAATTCAAAAAGCTCCGAAACGCAAACCGTGAGTAGCAATTTTGATTTTGGAGGACAACCATTTTTTTTTTTCCAAAATGGTCACAAGGCTTTCGCAACCTTTTTTGACTGTGAAGCAATGAATTAAGTAGGCACTAAGTAGCATTTGCAGTTTCTCAATTGATACAGTTTTTTGGTAAGTAGAACACGAGCATAGTTGATAGAATTCAATACATTAATTACTTACCAAATGGTGACCATGTGTCTCCCGTTCCATGTAAATTTTGCTGACGGGATTTATTTGTTACCTCCCGTCTTCCGCCAAACACGCAAATGGCTGAATTTTCCAAAAAGCAATAATCGGCAATAATCTCGGCTTGAAAAATTGACGAGGTATCAGGAAAAAGACACTCGTCACTTGGAAAAAATAAAACAAATAACATGGCAAGGACAGCGAATGTTCATGGGATCTGTTGTTGCCACCACGCGCGGTTCGCGTGTGTCCACACCACTCGGCCGCTTGGATCGTATACACAGCAGCACATGGGACATAACCTAACACTCAGAGTTATATATATATGCGGTTCCCCAACAACTCTCAAAGTTATATATATATGCGGGGTCCGAACAACACTCAAAGTTATATAATATGCGGGTTCCCAACAACACTCAGAGTTATATATATGTGGGTTCCCAACAAAACTCTAAAGTTATATATATGCCGGTTCCCAACAACACTCAGAGTCATATATATATATATATATATATATATATGCAGTTTCCCAACAACACTCATATATATACGGGTTCCCAACAACACTCAGAGTTATACATATGCGGGTTCCCAACATGATGGGTTACCCTTGCTGTTTTTTAGTTCCTTCCCAAATTTCACCAGTGACACTGAATGGTTCTCACAACCTCAATTTATTGATACCTCTGTCCGGATAAGGCTTGCCAGTCCTGGGATTCGGGTTGGTGCTGCCCTGTCTCACGTATTCGAATCGATACATCCATTTTGGCCCTTGATGAATCATCATGTTGTACACGGCAGGGTATACAAAACCGCTGTCGCCGTGAAGCTGAAAATCATTTCAAATTAATTTAACACTTATCAATCAAATTAACTCAATTGCAAATGGATCAAAAAGTAGATTTGTTTTGCTGCTTGTTACGCCTTGCAAAACTACACCACGACTCGAAATGGCGTACCAAAACTAGCATTTTATGGTTATTTTGGTGAATCTAGATTTTCATCTATTCAAATCAAACTATAATGGAGATATATAGCCTTTCAGCTATGAGGCGATCTTCAGGTTGATTATGCTGAAGCAACCGGCGACTGGAACAAACTAAGGGTTTCTAAACTAGAAAACGTCCGTCTAGAAACATTTAGAGGTATACATTTAAATTAACAATATACTACAAACTAGTATGGAATAGAGTAGAATATTCCATACTCCGTGTTTTTTATTAAGAATATTTACATGCACAAGAGTAGGTAAATACAAGTAGTCTCCTCGTTCCTATCGCATGCTACTTGACATTAGGCATTGCCTGTGTCTTTGAGCTTCGAATTGCTAAATTCCTTCACGTTCTCCTGGTATAATGATTATTCCTACGTTATAAAAATATAACAACACATTTTCTTGATACAATTACACGCCAACTATCAAGTTATCAATACTGTCCATGCCTTTTTGCACTATCCACGACACAATTCCTGTTAATAAAGGGATATAAAAGGTCTGTTAAGTTCTGTGGGTAATGTAAGTTGTTTGTGGATATTGTTCGACATTTAGGTTGTTCCTTTAATTAACTGGAAGATGGCGTCACAGTTGAAATACTATAGTTAGATTTGAATACTATCGAGGTACGTGGGACGGGTTTTACCATGTAGAGTTAAGGTGCGAGTTACCTACGTTAACTCAGAGTTGCAGAAAACCCAAGTTACCTATGTTAACTTGCGAATTACAGAAAAATATTAATGCGTTTTACATGCTACATACACAGAGTTAATGTAGCTCGCACTTCAACTCAGGTGGTGAAACCCTCCCTTAATGACTAACAAAAATTATGGAGTTCTACCGTTGGTTCTAGCCGTTATACATTCCCCGGGGTCTTATCAACTATTGAAATAATTGATATATACATATATATATATATATATATATATATATATGTGTGTGTGTGTGTGTGTATATACAGTTTAGGGCAGGGAGGTGTCTCCAATTG
This sequence comes from Leptopterna dolabrata, assembly GCA_954871275.1. NCBI lineage: Eukaryota > Metazoa > Arthropoda > Insecta > Hemiptera > Miridae > Leptopterna > Leptopterna dolabrata. The sequence continues at coordinate 3,518,677 of OX940989.1, read as the reverse complement.
TTGAGGTGCGGTCGTCAACAATTGGAGACACCCTTCCTGCCCTAAACTATTGATCAACGGTCAAAATCCTCCCAGTATATGTATATATATCCGTGCGAAATTGATATTTGATAGTTGATAAGACTCCGGGCAGAGGGGGGGCGGGACGTATTTATGTATATATATAACATACAAGTACACTACCATCTACCAGATAAATGACTCCAGCAATAATACTCACCTTAGCAAAAGCCCTTGGTAGATCTTTTCGGTAGGGTCCTCCAATGTCATTATCGTACAAGTATTCTCTGGATATAAGATACTCGCCGAATGCAATAGCGCTTCGGCCGGTCGTGTGGCGCGAGATCCACTCGTAGAGGTAACCGCTGACATTTCGCCTGATGTTTTCCATGTATGAGTTGGGTAAACTGTCGACTGGAAAATAAGAAAACCATTAACACTAACAGAACATCAGCAGTGTATCGGTGGGTTATTTTCACGTAAGTGGTCAAATCCTCTACCTGTCCATAACAAAGTACCTATAACGTCATGGTCCCTCGTTCTGTATTTTTTGTTTCAAATGAGTGACACCTTCCTTGTGTCATAAGCTCAAGCTGGAACTGTTGTGTGTAACAAGTGTTGCAAAGTATGGGTAGGCAGCTCTATTGGGGACAAAATCTTGACATTTTTTTATTTATTTATTCATGATCAAGTCAACAGTTGGAAGAACGTTTTGTTTAATGTTTTATTTCTTGAGATGTCCGCATGGTGAGCTTGCGTAAGTATTTACAAGTTCATTGGTGATCCCAAACTACTTTCACGGATTTTTATAGCTTTTTTGACTCTTACTTATGATTTACCTTGATAGCAGAATGCAGGTGCAGCAGCTGAGATGATGGTCACGTAGATATTCACTGTATATTTTGGATTAGGAACCTAACTGTAATTATTGGAAAGTTTCAGTAGATTCGTCAGTTCCATTCATGCAGCATTACCATAAGTGAATTATCATAGTAGCTAACATCATCATTTAACTCTCCTTTTAAAAAACATCATCATAAAAAAAAAAAATCTCATATTTTTCACCCTTTTTTAATGATCAGTTCTGGTGTGGAGATCGCCATACAATACAGTGTTCTTCTTGATAGTATGGATACAAATTTAGTCATGAGAATATACTATACTGAGCATGGAATAGCTAGTAATACTAGAGAATGTCGGACCCATTGACAAATTTTTTACTTCAGTTAACCGAATCAAAATGCGATTGAGTTCAGAACCAATAGGCGTGATCTAGACGTCCTAACTGACATTTTGGCACGAACCGTACCAATCCATTTTACGGCAGTTACCTTTGAAAATTGAAAAAATTAGAAAACACAACATAACTCATTTTTTCACCTCGTAAGCTCGTGCTCATCTCAAACTGAAGAGTTTAATGAACTGAACAAAACCCAAAAATACTGTATTTTGAGGAAGTTATGTCCTTTTGAAATGCCAGCGTACGTACGTACATAATATGTTCGAAGCGAGTTTCTAATCGTTTACAAACTCTTTTTGAGCACTTCTGACCAAGATTCCGTGGTTTTCTCGACCACCATAACTTCCATTCCTCGACAATAATAGGAACACTTCGGAAGTTGGTCGATCATGATACTGAGGTATGATTTTCAGCCGTATTGGTTCTAAATTCACAGGGGGTCATTTAGGAGCTACACCCTAACTACCCACCAAATTTAAGTGAAGTCGGGCCATTGATTCGTGAGAAATGAGGAGGGAGACCTCAAGACGGGCAGTGGCTGTACCAATCATCATCCGATCATGATGAAATAGGGGACCATCTAGGAGCTACACCATAACTGCCCACCGAGTTTGAGCGAATTTGGGCCATTGATGTGTAAGAAAGCTCTAAAACGGCCTTCAAAATTTCGATTTTGGAGATGGAACAAAATTTTCCTCTCAAAGGCAAAAACAAAGCTTCTGCTACATTAGTAGACTGAGAAGCAAAATTGATGCATGAACTTCCTCTGGAAGAGTGAAAAATTGACTAGGGACACTGTGATTGCCACTTACGTGAAAATGACCCAAATTATTGTAGGTAATGGATGTCTGCATAGAAATTGTCGAATTCCATACTCATAATTAGGTGCAGCAAGTATTCGCCGTTGGTGGTGCTAGTGATCCAGGGCTTGTTGGAGGGGCGGAGAGCCAAATCTTCGGTCATGAAAGCCCCTTCAGCGTCTGCAGGCTCGATTACAGGGTTGAACATGCTGTCCAACGTCATTGTCTGTGAAGAGGGAAGAAGGTAAAAATTCCGTCAAATTGGATAGTGTGTTGAAACAGGTGAAACCAAAGGGGTTTGTAGGTGTTGGTTGACTTATAATTGTTATGTTGGCAGCATTGGTCAGCAAGTCACGTATGAAGACATGTTGACAGTTGTAACAGGGTGGGTAATATTATTTTTACCTCGACTCTGCTCGGATTGGGACACTCTCTTAAATTGCATAATAAAATAATTTCATTTAAATTAGGTGCTATTATAGGATAAGGGAAGATAATATTATCTTCCCTTAAGTAGACGATTCTGTTCTGACTCGATACCTTTTAATTGGATAATTAAGGATAAAGCTCCAAGAAGATTGTTTAAGGGGCAAAAATTAAGGGGAAGCTAAATTTACACAAGGGGGGTAGATTGATATATTTCTCGAAGGATGACAATTTCAAGGGGTGGACCTATCAGGCAACTTCCGCGGAATTGTTAAAATGATGAAATGGTTTAAATATAGAGTGAGATAAATGAAAATAAGGGAGGTGTGCTCTTACCTTGTTGAAGGCAGGAAACGGATTGTTGGTTCTCCTTCCTATCGTTGGGACGGGTGGAACCATTCCTGAGTAACAGTTCTGCTTGCTCATGTATTAAGAACTGTTACACAGTCAAGTCTGGATTCTCGTTTTGTTTGCTCCATGTATTCCGTTTTGTCGTTCGTGGTCTGAGTACTAATATTCACTCAGTTCAGTGTTTCATTTCTAATGCTACCAACCCATTTGTGCTAGACAAATAAGATGGCTTCTTGGGCGACTAGTTTTAGGGCTCACAAGCGCGTTTCAAAGAAATGAAACACCGAATAACTGAACTGACTAATACTCAAGACAACCAATGACAGAATACATAGAACGACCAAAATGAGAACTCAGACTTGACTGTCAATATGTCTCCAAGATTTGCCAACCAATGTTGCCAACATAACAGTAATAAGTCAACCATAGGCTCATTCGCAGTACAAGTCGCGACTCTGTTCTGAACTCGAGGAGTTCCGGAAAATGGCCGCCACAGGTTCTGAACAGGAGTTCCGAATTCCACAACACTGCGAATCTGGAACTGTCGACCTTACTAGTGGATAACCCGCGTCTCTTCGTAGACGACAGCCGGAGAAAAAAAAAACCTGGCTGGGTTAGCTCTGAATCATTTCCCCCCTTCTCACCAGAGCGCTCTTGTGTAGTTGTCCCCCCCAGTTTGAGAAAAAAACGTGAACTCCAGAACTGCATTCCGAATGTGTTTGGGACTTGGAGGAAAAATTACTGCGGACAGCGAACTCAAAACTAGAACTCCGAACGCCTGTTCTGCGAACGCTATAAACACTAGGGCACCTGCGCGGAATTTTTTGTAACTGTCTGGAACTCCACTGCGAAAAAAAGCTCATATCTACAATACGGTGAGGTCGAATTTTCCACGTGCTCAGTTGTACAGTCTGATATGGTACAGTTTTTGACCACAACGGATCTAAGAAGTCTCTATTTTGTATAGGACTTGTTAAATAATTTCGAATTGATGTGAAACAAGTTTATTGAGTAGTTCCTTCACTTAACCGATTGTGACGTATTTTAGAATCGTTAGATGAGCTTCGTTTTATCGTAAAATGAGTTGGAGTACCTAACTAATCGGAACCTAATACTTATACATAGATACCCGATGTATCCAGAGCTGAACAGCTGTGGTTAGCTTCCCCTCTGCTCGCCTTAGGTCTCATATCTTTTTGCAGTGTGATATGGACTGTTTTATGTACTAGGGACTCGCGATTATAAGACAATTTTTCGTGGTTTACAAATTCTCATTTTTTTGGCCAAATTCTATTCAGTGATGGAAATGAACACTTACTGACCACATAATGAGGTGTTGTGTCGGAAAATATAGGCAGAAAATGAGTGTGAAATTTGAATTGCTGAGTTCCCGCTTGAAATATATGTCATTTGCCCTTGGACTTGCCCTAAGGGGGATTTGAGTTGAACTACTCGGCAGTACATATATGTACATTGCCGAGTAGTTCAACTCAAATCCCACGTAGAGCGCTAGTGCATCACAATGTACAGAATCGCAATGGATGGATGGATAGAACCGCAAAAGTCTGCAATAAAATATAAAGAAACACGTCCTTAGAAACCAAGGGGAAGGCCACAGGCAAAGGTTCTTGAAGGTTTGCCAATTCTGATGTTGGGTCGTTGGCAGCATTGAGAACGTTTGCATCTGAGGCTTCACTCCGCCTCCTTGGACCAACAGTGACGAGATGATGTCAGTAGATCTGATACGTCATTTTTTGCCACATTTTTACTTTTAAACCTCCTCATTAGGAAAACTCAGCTTCTTTTCTGAAAACGGGCTTCAAACTACTATTTTTCCAAGATTTCTATATTGTAGTATATATATATTTTTTTAATTTATTTTAATTTGACCACAATTCCCCATTAACCCAGGAGGGTTCCTTAGACCCTCTCAGATACCGTCACCACAGTACGGCGTTCAAGAGACATAGTGATAGTGGTCCGTGTAGTGCATAGGTAGTGGTTTGTGATCCAGATGCTAACCTCAACTGACAAAGATGGTGGCTGTTTTTAAGAGGTTTTAGTATATGGTCAGCTATATTGCTGTGCCAATTTAATTTTCTGCATTTTACTGACAAATTTTACTGTCCCCGGCTTAGTAGTTAATAGTTCTTTCTATATTTTCTTCTCATATCTGAACGTTCTCATGTACCAACTCAAGATGGTGTCCAACTCACTTTTGGTGTAAGATCTATAATTCCTTTCATCAGTTTACGGGCATCGACTTTTTGGAGGCATTTCACAATTTCCTCGCTACTGGCGATGGGACACCTGAAATGAGTTGCGAGCTTGACGGTATTGTCAGCAACATCTTTCGCCTTCAACAAGGTACAAACGTGATTGATGCTCCCAGAGTCTGACCAAGCTCGGGTCAAAAGTCCTGCAAAAATTCAAATTCAAATCAGCCATAGGGAGACCGGGGCAAGACGAATCAAAAATTGTTCAAATTGAGTTTTTGGTCATATGACTTGATTTGATACTATTACCAAGCATGGCATCTTTAACTACAACTAATCATCTACACTATCCAATCAGTAATTTTCCGAAAACGCCATGGAAGAGCTACTTATTTCAAATCAATAATTTTTTCTCACATGGCTCATTTTGCCCAGACCCTGGGCAAAATGCACCACACCTGCGGCAAGATGAATCAAAAATAATTTAGTGTTGTACAAAATATTTTATTTTCGTATAAAAAACGAGTTCGTAAATCCCAGCTTTTATAAATCACATTTAGTCAATAGTAAAAAAAAAGTAAAATTACACAACTATCTAACTAGACAGTTTTCTCTCTCTCAGGTTTAGAGATCTTTAAGTAATTAGGTAGGTATTTGTATTACATATCATTCAATAAAATAGCAAGACTCATCTGTCATTACAAAGGAACCCACGTAGAAAGAACTAGAAAAATTTGAGGTAGAAAAAGGTACCAATTGAAGTTTGGTTGGCTCACATTTAAAGAATGACGATACAAAAAGAATATTTCTGGGGACGAGAAGACCGAAGATGAAGTCGAATTTGACCAAAGAGTGGAAAATGGGATGGTCCCTTGTTCACGTATTGTTCTACTATAAGGGCATCAGGGCGCCATCTTCTAGCCCGAGGCACCTCACTCTTCTTCTTGAGCCTCTTACCCTTAAGGACACCGCTCTTACTACAGCAATTTGTGTCTTCACGCGGACCCAATGTGTGACCTGTGAAAGGGGTTTGGCCCACTTTTCTGAGAGCACTTCCGCCATTCTCTTGAGGAAGCTGTCATACCCCCTGTGCAGGGATCCGTCACACGAAACGACCAGGGGAGTGAAAGAACCTCTCAGATCCTCCGCGGCTGTATCGTATTTGCGGTGCTTCTCATTTGCTGAATTCTGTGAAATTGTGGACCAGGCCTGGGAGCCGTAAGAGGAGGCGTCTGCGTTCACAACGCGGGTGTCAAAATACGCCGTTCTCTCTTGGTTCCACACGCCATGTATTCGTATGTCAGCCACCAACCTCGGAGTTCCGTCTGCATTTTCCTGCATAACTGGCTCTAGACCAACTGAGTTCCAGGCCAGGCTAGCCATTTTGCCGCACTGGTCTCGTATCTGATCATGCCCTCGTTTGACCAATCCACCTTTCTTACAGTTCAGAGCATGGCAGAGGTTCATGCGGTCGCCGCACCCATCACAGTGACTCGGTAATTCTCTTGGCTCTTTACCATATCTGACGCACAGCCCGTCTCGGAATTGAGATGGTGAGAGGTCTAGGTCGTCCCTCTGTAAGGGTACCACCGTCAGCCACTGTGATGAGTGGCTTTGCGTAATCCTTTCGACGGCTCTCTTTTGGGTTTCAGGCAGCGACCGAATGATTCGGTCTCTTCTTGCTACCATCCCGGCCGTATTGAGCATCCTCTCGTCCTTTTGTCTAAGAATAAAATTATTAATGAACAAAAACCTATTCCATCGAGATGAAGCAGAAATCATATCTCTCTTAAAAATGAAATTAAAGGCAGCTACTGTTATTAGATGGGAAATAAGCCCTCACAAGAGACTTGATCCTTTACATGGATGTGTTATCATGGATATGCTTTGTGTGGCCGCCAAAACTGGCGATTGTTATTATTGTTTTTTTTGTCTTTTATCTTGATGCTCCAACTCTAATGTTCATTCAAATAAATGCTTCTTCTTTAAATTAATTTCACACGATTAATAAATTCTATCAGGTACCTATGGGTTTCATAAGTAGGTATTACGTCTTATTTTTTCCCAAAGGAATTTCACGTAAGTTTTCCATACTTTTCTCACCATGGCTGTAAATACCTACAGAATCGATCCCTTACACAAGGATAATTATTATGAAACCTGGAAAATGCAGGCTGAAGCTGTCCTAACAAAAAGCGAACTTTGGGGCTATACGTCCGGTGCGATTTCAAAGCCAGAAGGTGATTAATCCGAATGCCAAAGCAGAATTGATGAAAAAGGATTTAACTGCGCGATCAGAATTAATACTGATGATTTCACCCAACGAGTTGAAGCAAACAAAACATTGTACGACTTCTAAGGACGTTTGGGATACCCTTGCAAAAAATTTTCGAAGTAAGGGACGCTGCCAGGAAAGCGACGCTTTTAAAACAACTAATTTTGCAAAGAATGCGCGAAAGCGACGATGTTCGTGAACATTTTTGAATAATTTCACCGATACTGTCGACAGACTTGCCGATATGGAGATCGAAATTAATGATGACCTCCTAAGCATAATGGTGCTTTATTCATTGCCGAATTCGTTCGAACATTTTCGCATTGCGTTCGAATCTCGTGATACTCTTCCTACACCCGAAAATTTAAAAATAAAAATTTTTGAGGAGAGTGAAGCCAGAAAAACTCACGATTCTGAGCAAACGAGTGAAGGCGCGTTTTTCGGTAAAAAGAATCAAAATCCACAAAATAATAAGATGAAATTTTTGAACAATAAAAACAAAAATAAGAATGAAAATTCCTCTAAGCCTAAATGTGACAATTGTGGCAAAATTGGCCATGTTTTTGACAAATGTTGGTCTAAAAACAAAAAAGGAGTCTACATTTATGGCCAATCACGTATGTCTTTAAACAGTTTCAAGAAATGAGTCTGATTCATTGGTTTGGTGCCTGGATAGTGGTGCAACAGCCCGTATGTGTTCAAAGAAAGAGGTTTTCAACAGTTTGAAGGAAAATGGTGAAACCCTCAGACTTGCCTCAAAATCCCACACGACTCAAATTGTTGGAAACGGTCTTGTAAAAATGGACATAGACGACAAAAATTCTATAAAATTGCCTGACACTCTTTTTGTTCCTGATCTATCCGCTAATCTGTTGTCAATTTCTAAAATTACAGAAAAGGGATATCGTGTGATTTTTCATCAGGACAAACCTGCTGTAAAGAATCCCGATGGTGAAGTGATTATGAAAGCTCAAAAATCAGATGGGTTATACGTCGTCAATACACAATCTGCAGTAAAACCTTCCTGCTTGAACTCTGAAACCTGTCGAAAGTCAGTCAAGAAAAACTTGGTACATGGCACAGACGTATGGGTCATTTGAACGAAATTGATCTAAAGGATGCATTGAAGAGAGAGTCAGTACTTGGATTGGACTTCGCACCGAATGAATCTCTTGACGATTGTGAGATATGTATTTGTGGAAAATTCTTACGTCCACCATTTCCTTCCCGGGATGAACAGAGGACGACTGCACCTCTCCAAATAATCCACTCTGATGTATGTGGTCCAGTGAGACGACCGTCTCATGCTGGTGCTCGGTACTTTGTCACCTTCATAGATGAATTCTCTGGCTACACTCCTGTTTATTTTCTTCACCAGAAAAATGAAGTATTCGACAAATTCAGAGAATACAAATCAGAAGTTGAGACGTCTACAGGTCCGAAAATAAAATGCTTGCAGAGCGATAACGAGAAAGCCGAGTATTGCAACAGTAAATTTGAAATCTTCCTAATGGGACATGGCAGAAGGCTAGCGTGCACATATTCGCCTCAGCAAAATGGGCGAGCAGAACGTGAAAATCGTTCTCTTGTGGACAAAGCACGATGTCTGCTAATAGAATCTCGCCTTCCGTTGACCTTTTGGGCAGAAGCCATCCACACAGCAAATTACTTATGCAACAGAACGCCGTCTCGGACTCTCAGTCACCAAACTCCATTTGAAAGGTGGTTAAAACGAAAACCGTCTGTACGTCATTTACATGTTTTTGGCTCCAAGGCTTTTCCATTGGACAAAAATCTGTATTGCCACAAAATGAGGTTTCTGCAGTAGAAGAAAATACTTCAACAGACCACACTACTGGACAGTCCGACTCTGAGGAAGTTTCGGAGACAGAGGGAGATTCCCCAAGAGGATCCAGACGTGAAAGGAAATCTCCCGTTTGGTCCAAAGACTATGAGATGGGAACGCATTTTGGAATGGTGGCTGGTCACTACAATGGAGATTCTCTTGAGGATCCTACTGAATGGGAAAATGCTATTCAGGAACAGATAAGAGCTCATATTTTGAATGATGCCTGGACTTTGATTCAAAAGAAAAAGAACATGAATGTAATTGGGTCAAAGATGGTGCTTAAGAAGAAGTTCAAACCAAATAGTGACCTTGAAAGAAGGAAAGCCAGGTTTGTAGCTTGTGGTTTTTCGCAACGACCTGGAACAGATTACTTGGAGACGTTTGCTACAGTAGCAAAGGTGAGTTCGATCAGGATGTTGCTTGGAAATGTAGTTGAGGAAGGCATGAAAGTTCATCACCTTGACGTGTCAAATGCATTTTTGAATGGGAAAATTGACACAACCATTCATATAGAGATGCCTAAACTTCTTGAAAAAATATCTTTATGAAATTATGATAGAAGAGAGTGAAAATGAAGACAAAAGTATCTACCAGAAAGCCAAGAAGATGCTTGAAGACTTGAGAAAAAACGATTCTGAGAAAGTTAGTCTACTCAAGAAAGCTGTTTATGGTTTAAAACAGGCCGGTAGACAATGATTTACAAAATTAAATGCCAAACTTCTGGAGCTTGAGTTCGAACCCTCAGCAGCTGATCCGTGCATCTTCGTTTCATCAAAAGGAACCAAGAAGGTCATAATTGCTGTGCATGTTGATGATTTAATAGTATCATCAAATTCACTGACAGCAATCGAGGAAGTTAAAAGCAACCTGATGAAGAATTTCAATATGCGAGACCTTGGTGACTTGAAGTATTGTTTGGGAGTGGAAGTAGACCAGAAGGATGCATAAATTTATTACTCTCTCCCAGACAAAATACATTGAAGATTTGGTATTAAATTTCAGGACGCAAGACGCCAAGCCTGTTACTACTCCAATGGAAGCAGGAATAAAACTTAGTGTTCCTGAAAAATCCGAAAAACCCTGTAATGTTCCTTATCAAAGCCTGATCGGATCCTTAATGTACTTGGCCGTTGCAACAAGGCCAGATATTGCCCATGCTGTCAGCTATCTCAGCCAGTTTAATTCTCGGTTCTCAAATGAACTCTGGGTGGCTGCTTAGAGGGTCTTAAGATATCTCAAAAACACTAAATACTTGGGAATTCGCCATACCAAGACCTGTCAACCAATCACAGGCTTTACTGATGCCGATTGGGCTTCCTGCACTGTTGATAGGAAATCATATACGGGTTACATATTCAGATATGCAGGTGCTCCAATAAGTTGGGAGACAGGTAAGCAAAAGACTGTGGCACTCAGCACTGCTGAAGCGGAATACATGTGTCTGACCGACTCAGCAATGGAGGCTATTCATTTGCAGCAATTGGCTCGTGGCATGGGACTCACTGTGGGGAGTATTACCATATACAACGACAATCAGGCTGCTCACAGGCTTGCAACCAACCCACTGATTAGCTCTGGCTCCAAACGCACATCGATCAAGGAGCATTTCATCCGTGAAGTCGTTCAGAGCGGAGACGTGAAGATACTGTACTGCCCTACTGAAGAGATGGATGCAGATGTTCTTACAAAGCCACTTCCAGGGCCTCACTACGTCAAACTTCGTGAGAAGATTGGACTGACTGATCGCTCTTGCTCGTGAGAGGGAGTGTTAGATGGGAAATAAGCCCTCACAAGAGACTTGATCCTTTACATGGATGTGTTATCATGGATATGCTTTGTTAGACGGCCAAAACTGGCGATTGTTATTTTTTTTTTTTGTCTTTTATCTTGATGCTCCAACTCTAATGTTCGAATTCAAATAAATGCTTCTTCTTTAAATTAATTTCACATGGCTAATAAATTCTATCAGCTACCAATCGAAAACCCGATACAGTAATATAGGGCAAGAACAACCACAGTAGGTAGGTATGGGGCAAGATGAACCATCTTTGCTTTGGGTCCCCTGCAAAACCTTTCCATCCCAATGGAGACTGGTGAACTGCTGCTTGTCCCCTAACAACAACTTTAGAAGGAAGCTCCAGTGTTGCCAACCCCACAATGAGGGAGAAATCAAATTGCCTTCTTTTCAAATAGGTACTCAAAATGTCGGTTGATTCGTCTTTCCCCTGGTTCATGTTGCCCCGATCTCCCCACGATTCGGCCATCTTTGAAATGCGACCCGAACCATATAAATTCAAGTTCACACCTTCGGTGAGTGGGGATTTCAGGAGGTAATGGGCGCTAGCCCCTCCGGCCGATGCCCCGAAAACCGTGATGCTGTTCGCGTCACCGCCGAAGAAGGGGATGTTCTCTTTGGTCCATTTCAACGCCAGCGCCTGGTCTTTCAGTCCGTAGTTTCCCGGCAGTATAGCATCTCCCAAGCTCAAAAACCCTTAAAGAAGAATTTTGAAAAATAAAAAACACGTTATAAATATGTGAATTGCAATATTCTTTGCGAATTGTTACTGCAAGGTGATAATAATCTCAGTGCTAGGAATGTAAACGACATTTGGATTCCATTTGGTGGGCAATTACGAGCCATCAAACCTGCTGACAAGGCTGGCGGAACAATCATAAATAAATGATGATGTATAACGGTAGTAGGGCATACGCTGCTCACCGAACGCGTTGAGCCTGTAATGGATCAGAACTAAAACCACATCGTCTCCCATGAAATTATCTGCTATGTTCTTGGGACTTGAGGACGAGCCCGCTTGAAAAGCGCCGCCGTGAACGTAAAAGAGAACCGGCAACTTCTTGCGCATGGACACCTGAGAAACATATGGTAGGTTTATTATCATACAAAAAATGTAAAAACAATACCTGTACGAGAATACCGAGATTTTTCTCTTCAAAATTTTGCTAATGGGGAAGGTCATACGTAACATGAATAACAACAAAGTTTGGGGGCCAAAGAGCATTATTTGAATTTACGAGCAACGCCTGAATGTTCTATCAAGTAGATACGGTGCTTTAGAAATTCGCTGTTACGGTCATGATACATGATTTTAATAAACTAATGATGTAACGTATTGAATTTTGGTTTATTATTTCAATAAATTTGATTTATTATTATTTCATTAATGATCCTTTGGAATCGAGCAATTAAAAAAATTTCAACCATCAAAATTTGATGGTTTTTGTTTCAAGGTTGGTAAAATCCGAAAATGGAATAACAAAATTTCTGTCCTTACGCCGTACTTAGCATTTTCATGAACCAAAATTTATGAAATTCGGTTTGTAGGTCCCATTCGGGGTCTAGTTGGTCCACGAAGCTCGGCACCACTGTCAGCCATCTCCAAGCAGTAAAAAATAGGGGTTGACATTTTCAGAACGCCGCCGCCGTAGCTCGAAAACTTTCAGTGGAAGGGTATGGTTTTTTTTACGTGTTTAAATTGATCTTGAACTAAAGCATTTTTTGAGACCACTCGGAGCATTGTACGTCCATCCGTTCGTTTGCACCGAAGTCGTCAACATGATCGTGAATCAAACGGTATATATAAATCCGGCCCAGCATTGCCAGGGAGCACCTGATTATAGTCACGGATGGCTGTATGAAATCGAGTTATTTGTTCTGTGATACTATTTCATTTGAAAAATGATGGCTATTTCGGATTTTGTTGATAGGCACTTTTGCAACTTGAACAAACGTTATGCTTCGTGAATAACAAAAAAAATTAATGATTGAATTAGTGAGTCCCGCGAATTTTTATGAAACTGTAATTCCCGGTCCGGCTTCAGTACCTACTCGATTTACGACTTTACTTTTTACGACTTGGGGGAGCTCGAGGGTATTAACCATAGAAAAGAGTGATCAACGCCGAAGGGATACAGGTAAATAAAATAAACCGTTATGTACCTAATTATTTGCAGCGTTTTTATAAAACGCTGAATTTTTCACAGCCTTGCAAAAACTAGCTTGAGGGAAACGTACCGTTCCTCCTTGATCTGCCCTCCCCCATTCACTAGCGATTTTCGTAGCGGTTTTGGAAGAAGAAGGGGAAACAAAATTGTTCTACCCCAATTCTTACCTTTGGTCTGAAAATATTGAGGTATAAGCAGTCTTCTTGCCCATCTGGCCCAGCCTGTATGCAATGGGGCATCTCTCCGGTAGCTTCCAATACACCATCCCATGTTTTTACAGGTTTTGGTGACTGAAAATATAAATTGAATTACATAAAACTGATAGATAAAACTGGCAATGGTATCTACATGCAGTGGCAATGACAGCGGTTGAAAAGCGTTTCAAGTGTGCACTGAGGCGGTAGAAATGCAAGGCCGCTCCAGCCTAGGATCAGCCCCAGAGGATTAGAGGGCTAACAATAGGCCCCTATTGTTATAGTAATTTTCCCAAATGCCGTTCGATCTAATGATTCGATTTTCAGTCTCAAAACGGATTTGGATTCTTCGATTTTTTTGCTACGAAAGTAACAGTGGCTTTAAAAAAAAATTGAAATTGAGTCTAATAATTTTGGGAACTCCATGAAAAACAATTTTAAAACTCAAAACGGAATGTCACCACTTAGGGTTGCTTATAACGATTACAGAACATTTTACAGATTCAAAATCGTTTACCCATTCAAGAGATAAATCTAATATTGAATTGCCCGTGATGGTGCAGCCATCTGTTGAACATATCTCTTACTAAAATCCATGAAATTTACCCTTAATGTATTCAAGCTGCAAGGTGTAATTCGGTGATGCCTCTTTGGTAGGTTGTACCACCAATTAGCCTTGTTCGTGCGGTCCCTCAGAGCTTGTTAAGAGCAACCCGGGCATGCGCAGTAAGGGCGAGGCAAAGATTTGCTGTTCGTGCAGACCCAGGGCGAGCTCCGAGCCGAGTGGTTCGGTGTTCGTGCTGGCCACGGGGCAGATGATTCGGTGTTCGTGCTGGCTACGGGGCAGATGATTCTGTGGTCGTGCTGGCCACAGGCAGATGATTCGGTGGTCGTGCTGACCACGGGGCAGATGATTCTGTGGTCGTGCTGGCCATGGGGCAGATGATTCTGTGGTCGTTCTGGCCACAGGGCAGATGATTCGGAGTTCGTGCTAGCCACGGGGCAGATGATTCCGTGGTCATGCTGGCCTCAGGCAGATGATTCTGTGGTCGTGCTGGCCACAGGGCAGATGATTCGGTGGTCGTGCTGACCACGGGGCAGATGATTCGGTGGTCGTGCTGGCCACGGGGCAGATGATTCTGTGGTTGTGCTGGCCAGCAGATGATTCTGTGGTCGTGCTGGCCACAGGGCAGATGATTCGGAGTTCGTGCTGGCCACGGGGCAGATGATTCCGTGGTCGTGCTGGCCACGGGGCAGATGATTCTGTAGTCGTGCTGGCCACAGGGCAGATGATTCGGTGTTCGTGCTGGCCACGGGTTAGATGATTCGGAGTTCGTGCTGGCCACGGGGCAGATGATTCCGTGGTCGTGCTGGCCACGGGGCAGATGATTCTGTGGTCGTGCTGGCCACAGGACAGATGATTCCGTGGTCGTGCTGGCCACGGGGCAGATGATTCCGTGGTCGTGCTGGCCACGGGTTACATGATTCGGGTTACGTAATTTCATTAAATAGAATTAAAATTAGGTAATATTCAAAAATTAAAATTAAAGAAAAAAGTTGAGGAAAAAAAAGAAATTTATAATTAAAATTCAAGAGAATTAAACAAAAGAAACAAAATTTAAAAAAATTACATCATAAAATTAGTTGTATTAGTATATACCTATGCATATAGTTCTGAGGCGTGATACGTTGTAGAACAAAAATTTTGAAATAATATTTTCTTAATAATTTTTCTTGTTTTCATTAAAACAAAAAATCAAAATCAAATCAAATCTATAGGGCTATTTCGATTTTTGTAGTCACGATTTTTAAGAATTTGTTGAAAGTTGGATTTTCTGCTTTATTCCATACAATACAGTTATGCGAACGCCGCACCTGTAGTTTACCGGTAGGTACCTCTATTTCATCCCACTTGTGGTTTATTAATTGTATCAGTCGTCGAAATACATCGTACATAAATACATTATACATCGGAATGCGTACATTACGAAAACTAAGATGAATTTGGTCGTTGGGAGTGGTTTTATATTCGGTTCTCCAGTTATTAGTCATTTCTGAGGCGTGAGACGTCGTAGAACAAGGTTTCACATAGTGGGACACTTTGGGCTGCTGAACTTTTTCAAAATCAGTTTACTCTTATGATCAATTTTGAGGTTGCTCACCCTCCTGAGTACAATCGAGAGTAAGCCTGCGAAGCAGCAGCGAAGATTATTCAATTTTGAAGGATTTATCGCTGAATAACCAAAAAAGACCAATTTTTAGGTCATTTTGGTCAGAGTATGTCAAACCTTCCCAAATTTCTGAGAATGAATTCTGCTAGCGTTCTACGGGAGCAAATGCTGTCCTGTGATTCATGCAAGAAAGATCGATGTGAATTTTGAATTATTAATGGTATTTTTTTCAAATTTACCTCAAACACTACAGAATCATATCTAAACTTTGTGAGAGTACAAGTAAAAATTCGTTTTAATCGAAGTCCTTGCTGTGCGTGATGAAGCTCAAGTGAATGGACCATATAGTCGTACTCGACTTATTTTTTGTTTTAGTATTATTGAAATATGCGCCAAACACATTGTGTGACCAAAATTATCCATGTGTTACCAAAATGACAAAACCTAGCTCACTTCATTTCCTGACACATTATGAACCAAAAAACATGAAGACTCAGAAGCAATATCATGGGGAGGGATAAACACACATTAAACGAATTGCAAAACGTTTAATAAACTTCGAATTAAAACATCGCATAAAATGTAAATTACAAGCAAACTTGAATTGAAAGTTCTACTTGTGCTGCTGTTTTTTTGGCTCGGCAATGTCGCTGTCGCTCGGCTGCATTTCCCCGCTTTTGTTCGGAAGTCAGCGCCATACTAATAGAATTTCTGCTCACCTGTAACAAGGCGAAATCTCCCAAGATTATTCTATTTTACTTGAGAGCAGCACCATGAAATGTCAGTGAATGATGGAGGGGTGAACTGCTTCATTCATGATAGCACTTCTGAGCCCGAAAGTTCAAAAATCTTGATTCCTACAGTTCACATCCTCTTAGTAGGTACTTACATGACAACTGACGTAGGCAATGTTTTGTTAAGATGGAATTCTTTAATTAAAGGGCTCTGACAAGACTGTTCAGCTCAGTATTTTTGGTTTCCATTATTTTGGTCACACAGTGTAATTTTGGTCACAAGGAAAAATTTTGGTAGTGTAACCAAAAATGAACGTGACCAAAATGATGTTTTCGTGCTTGAGACGCCAAATTTGAAAAGTTGAAGGGAAGAATGAGAATCTGACTTAGCCTCTCACCATTGTACGAAGTAAGGATTTGTATTCATCGAAACTAATGAAACGAAGTGTGACGTGAATGATGCGCAATTAATACACTACTTAATAATCACCCAGACAAATGAAAATAATTAGACACATATATTAATGTAGACTTACCTTGAACCTTCCAGCTCCATGGTCATTTGGCCATGTTGTAACTGAAAGTGAAGATGAAGGAGGGCGTCGCAGTGCTGTCTGTTGGCTCTTCTAGTAATTTAGCGCTCTTGGCATTTTAGTTCCAAAAACTGACGCTAGAAATCGGGACATACTTTTTTTCTTCACTTTCTCAAAATTCAGCGACTCAACTCATTCAGGACGTAGTTTGCGATACGTAGATACCGTTACCATAATATTCTTAACCCTACAACATCACACTCAGGGCTTTAATGTACAAAATCAAATATCAGAACAGTTCCGAAGTTTTAGGGGATAAAACTCAGTTTTTCCCCCAAAAAAGCTATTGACAAGGTGGATAGCATTTGATGCTAGATAAAAAGACTAATTTTTTGACTTAATCAAAATTAACTGATGTCTTCGCCGGGGACATCAAAGTGTCCCACTATGTGAAACAGGGCCTTAACACGATTTAGGTAGGTACTTAGTAACGATTAGGGGGTTAGGTAGTAAGCTACAGAGGGTCTGCAATCTACATAATATCTATAGAATATTACATATTATTATATTTATTATATAGAAGGGTTATCTATACGGAGAGCTGTGATCTGTAACAGGAGGGTGTTCTGTACAGAATAATAAACCGTTGTGTAGGGATTTGCAGAGTTTTTTCTTGAAATTTTCATTCACGAAAAGAAAAAGTTTTTCTACTTCAGTATGTATTCCATATATATGAATGCGGTACCTGTAATTTACTGGTGTGGATTTTTCATCAGCTGTAAGATACAAATACGAGTTGGACAGAAGTAAACGTAACTGCCTTTAGCGAGAGGGAAACTCGTGTCTGCGCCAGTGAGGAATATGAGAAAGCTGAGTGAATAACAAATGCCACATTTTGCACACTCTTAATCAGGGACGTTGCATCCATAAGGCCACTTGGGCCACTACCCCGGCACCCAGAAACACTAACAGTAAAAAAAAACTCCAACCACGTGTTCAGCTGGCATCTGAATTTCCGTCCGTACACTGTACCTAGAATTTTTCATAAAGTTCAACAGCGACTCGACAGTTCTCTGGCTGTGGATATTCAATATTAGGTTCCGTCTCCCTGTAGCTCCACAGCTATGTTATCAGAATATAGTGACAGTAATCGATGTCCTGCCATCGAAATCGAAACCAAGGCTCCTGAAACTGGCAGGTCCTGGGACCTGGCATCGCCATGGCAACCGAGAAAAGTGGCCCGTCCGCGCAGGCTCAGTCGAGTAAAAATGTTGTTTGCCACGCCTACATTGGGCCACTGCTCCAGAATCTGATTTCAGTCCCAAAATCGTTCATTTCACAATTGATTCGATCCCTTCGATTCAACTTGTCATCTCGATACGAGATACTTCTTCTGATTTGTTTTTCGCTGCCAGTTATCTGTTTTGGTTTATTATTCTGTGAATAATACACCTATGTAATCGCTCAGCAAAAAATTTTTATAACACCCCCTCAAAAATTTTTTTTTACATTTCAAGGTGTGTAGATTCCAAAAATGCAATGTCCGTACACCGTACACCGTCCGCTGTATCACGTGCTTCATTTTTGGTCTAAAAAAGTCGTTCTTTCGCACACATGCTCCATTTGGGCCCTAGTTGTGTCCCGAAACTTTTCAGCCCGATCGGAATATACCCAGGGGTGTTATGAGTGAAAATGTGTATAAAAACAGGTACTTTTTGTGTAAAATGAGCTTCTGAGGTATCGTTTTCCATGTTTTTGGGGACGAGAAGACCGAATATGAAGTCGATTTTGACCAAGGAGTGGAAAATTGAGGTTGTACCAGATGTTCAGCTCCCAAAATTGATTTTTTATGAGTCAAAAACCTGCGAAATCGTCTGAAATCACCATCAATTTTTAGAATTACACTAGAAAAAGAGTCAACACGTGGATCAAGACGATTAAATGGTACTATCAATGATAAAAGATAATTTGAAAAAAAGATGCGTACCAAATTCGTGTTTTGGGGGCCAAAATTGGTGGAAACCACCAGAAATAGCTATTTAAATTATTTTACATGAAAGAAACGATAAATAAACATTTCTGTTGGTAAGTCCAATAGAATAATAAAGCCATGTGACAAGGACTTTGCAGCGTTTTCTGATTTGTTATCACTTTCGCTTTCTCTGTCAGCTTCCAATTTTTTTGCGTCAAATTTTGCACGTTTTGCGTTCAGTCCGGTTCCGATGACAGATATGTATTCGTGGTAGGTACATACGTGCATTTTGTCCTGTTCGCTGTTTGTGGATTGATCGGCGTCCTAACACACAGATAACTACTTACCTACCTTCTAGTCAAGCTCCCCATTCTCCATTCAAGTAGGTACCGGCCAATGGGTCATTGTTTTGTAACACATGAATTCGGTGGCTAATTTGCAGTAGAAATTGCCGACGTTTTCGTACGACATCTCTTTTAATCACTTTGCTGAATATCACTATCAGTAAATAAGGGAAGGGTGTTGTTGCCTTGGGGTATTTTGTAGACAGATCTGTTGGGTTTGTGTTCTGGTCTGGTGCCCCACCGTTTTCAGACCCCACGCACCCCTACTGTTATCAATCAATTTTCAAATTGAAATTGCGAATTTTAGACAACACCTCGTGATTTATCAATAACACGAAGCTTCGGCCTCGAAACTTCCGTTTATTTTAACAGTCTTACCTGGAATCTAAGTTTCCCTAATGGCGGCTGAGCGTAGGGCACTTTGGTCCAAGCCAGGTAACTCCGACCGCACGTCGTGTTCCAGTTGCTTTCCCATCCTCTGATTTTCCCCAACGGCGTCTCGACGACAGCCGCCGACGCCCATTGCACCGCAAATACCGCCGCAAAAGCCAAAGAACGGAGCCACATCTTCGCACGACTGGCAGTTTAATTTTTCACGTAGGCCTCAGCTTTTTAAACGCGTCTTATCGCAGAAACTTGGGAAGACTTGAAGAGCCTTCGTACCTCACCGAGAAAATGAGTTGAACATCCGAGAGAACGAAGTTAAATAACACTTGATACCACTTCGATATTTTTAATGGGAAAATTCCCTGTTAAGTACCGAGGTACCTTTTATCATTTCGTTTTCTTCGTTGGAAAAAAAAATGATAAAGCGTTGATTAAAAACCGGTTTTATCTCTTTTTTGAAGTGATCAAACACTGAAAAATATAGGAATGGTTAATGGTTAATAAGTCAGTAATTGAACAAGATAGGAATGGTTAATGGTTAATAAGTCAGTAATTGAACAAGATAGGAATGGTTAATGGTTAATAAGTCAGTAACTGAACATCGCCCAGGCGTCACTTCACTTTCCTTACCAGGCGATATAATGGCCGCTGAGTAGGTAACTAGTAGGTACCAGAAGCTCTGAAAACGTTGTGGCACCAAACCAGAACACAAAACCAACAGATTTGTCTACAAAATACCCGAATGCAACAACGTCCTTCCCTTACCTACTTACTGACTGAGTGATAATCAGCAAAGCTTAAAATCTCTTTTAATCAGCACTATCGTCGTACGAAAACGTCCAAAATTTCTGCTGTAAATTTGCCACCGGATTCATGTGTTATAAAAATACAGTCGAATATCAATAAGTCGAACTCCTTGATAAGTCAAACAGTTTCTTCGGCCTTGATCCAATCTTATCTAAATCAACTTATTTTGGTTTATTATTTTCAATAATGAACCATTGGAATCGAGCATGAAAAAAAAAAAAAATTCGTTCCCCCCCTCAAAATTTGATGGTTTACGTTTCAAGGTATGTAGAATCCAAAACTGCAATAAAAATATTTCTGTCTGTCCGCCGTACGCCGTTCGGGCCACTTTTCTTGGTTACCATTCAAAAAAATTGATGAAATTCGGGTTATAGTTGGTCCTCGAAGTTCGGCATTACTGTCAGTCATCTCTAAGGGGTTCAAAATAGGGGTTGAAATTTTCAGAACGCCGTAGCTCGAAAACTTCCGATAGAAGGGTATGGTTTTTTTTACGTTATTAAATTTTTCATGAGCTAAACAATTTTTTGAGACCACCCGGAGCATCGTACGTCCAGCCGTTCGTGAGCACCAAAAAGCTTCGTCAACACGATCGTGAATCAAACGGTATAAATCTGGCCCGGATATCATAACTACGAAAATGAAGCCGGTACATGTGATACGGCGGACGGACATTGCATTTTTGGAATCTACCTTGAAACGTAAAAGAAAAAATTTTGAGGGGGTGTTATAAAAAGTTTTCACTCATCGAATATGTAGGTGTATTACTCACAGAATAATACACCAAAAATCTGGCCGGGTTAGCTATGATAATCATTTCCTTACTTCTCACCAGTGGGCTCTTGTGTAGTTGTCCCCCAGTTCGAGAAAACAACCCGAACTCCAGAGCTTCGTTCGCAGTGGAGTTCCGTACAGTTCCAGACAGTTCTGACAAGTTCCGCGCAGGCGCCCTAGTGGTTATGGCGTTCGCAGAACAGGCGTTCGGAGTTCTAGTTCTGAGTCCGCTGTTCGCAGTAATTTTTTCTCCAAGTCCCAAACACATTCGGAATGCAGTTCTGGAGTTCGGGATTTTTTCTCGAACTGTGGGGACAGCTACGCAAGAGCGCTCTGGTGAGAAGGAGGGAAATGGTTATCATAGCTAACCCCGCCAGATTTTTGGTTTATTATCTGTGAATAATGCACCTGTGTATTCGCTCAGCAAAACAGTTTTATAACCCACCCCTCAAAATTTTTTCTTTTACGTTTCAAGGTGCGTAGATTCAGAAAATGCAATGTCCGTCCACCGTATATCCTGTTTCTTCATTTTCTGTCTAAAAAAGTCGTTCTTTCGCACAAATGCTCCATTTGGGCACTAGTTGTGTCCCGAAACTTTGCAGCCCGATTGGAATATACCCAAGAGTGGAAAATGGGTATAAAAGTAAAGTAGGTATTTTTTGTGTTTTGGTTTATTATTCTGCGAATAATAGGTATACCTATGTATTCGCTCAGCAAAAAACTTTTATAACCCCCCCCCCCCCCCCCCCCTCAAAATTTTTTCTTTTACATTTCAAGGCGTGTAGATTCCAAAAATGCAATGTCCGTCCGCCGCATCGTGCATAACTACTTCATTCGTTCATTTTCGGTCTAAAAAATTCGTTCGTTCGCACTCAGGCTCCACTTGGGTCTTAGTTATGTCTCGAAACTTTGCAGCCCGATCCAAATATACCCAGGGATGTTATGAGTGAAAATGGCTATAAAAATAGGTATTTCTTGTTTTAGTAACATGAGCTTTTGAGGTATCGTTTTCCATGTTTTTTGGGACGAGAAGACCGAATATGAAGTCGATATTGGCCGAAGAGTGGAAAATTGAGGTTGTACCAGATGTTCAGCTCCCAAAATTGATTTTTTATGAGTCAAAAACCTGGAAAATCGTCTGAAATCACCATCAATTTGTGTAATAACACTGGAAGTAGTATCAACACGTGGATCAAGACGATTAAATGGCACTACCAATGATCAAAGATAATTTGAAAAAAAGGGGGGTACCTAATTCGTGTTTTTGGGGACCGAAACGAGTGGAAACCACCGGAAATAGCTATTTCAATTATATCACATGAAAGAACCAATGAATGAACAGCCAACATTTATGTAGGTGTGTCCAGTAGAATAATAAACCCATGTGACAAGGACTTTGCAGCGTTTTAGCGAATTTTCAAAGAAAATGAAGCTATTGCAATGGCTTCGAAATTTAAATAATATAAATTTTTGGAAATTTTCTTCATAGAAATCCGTTTCAGACCATTCTAAAACGATTCCTGAAATTTAACACTTTTTTATATGTATATATATATATATATATTTATATATATATTTATTTATATATGTGTCACTCCAGACGATAACTCTCGATAGAATTGAGATAAACAGCTCAAATTTGCACAAAAAATCTATCTTGGCAATCGAAAGGCTAAGTTCGAAGATGGGCGAAATTGGCCTACTCTAAGGAGGGTTTTGGCGCATTTAAAGTGCGCAAAAATTACCCAAAAATCCCCAAAATGTTATTTTCCAACAAGTGACCCCTCATTTTAAAGGTTTTTGCACGCTGAACACGATGGTGGAATCGGATTTTAGATATCTTGATCCGTTCTCAAATTAGAGCATTTAAAGTGCGCAATAATTACCCAAAAATCCCCAAAATGTTATTTTCTAACAAGTGACCCCTCATTTTAAAGGTTTTTGCACGCTGAACACGATGGTGGAATCGGATTTTAGATATCTTGATCCGTTCTCAAATTAGAGCATTTAAAGTGCGCAAAAATTACCCAAAAATCCCCAAAATGTTATTTTCCAACAAGTGACCCCTCATTTTAAAGGTTTTTGCACGCTGAACACGATGGTGGAATCGGATTTTAGATATCTTGATCCGTTCTCAAATTAGAGCATTTAAAGTGCGCAAAAATTACCCAAAAATCCCCAAAATGTTATTTTCTAACAAGTGACCCCTCATTTTAAAGGTTTTTGCACGCTGAACACGATAGTGAAATCGGATTTTAGATATCTAAATCCGTTCTTAAATTAGAGCATTTAAAGTGCGCAAAAATTACCCAAAACTAGGATAATCTTTAAACTCTTACCCCCCCCCCCCCCACCCCCTTAGAGTGGTCAGATTGAAATATGTGAGAAGTATTAATTGAAGACGAGAGTTCGAAGCAAAAAAGGGGGAGGCAAACGATTAGTACAACTCCTTGAATTTACCCACAGCGATCAAATAAATAAGCACTTAGTACAATTACGTAATAAACAAACGGTAGAATCAGGATGGACAAAACGTACAAATTAAAATAAATACGAAGAGAATATACATAGAAAACCAAATTTTAGACCGAAGTTTTCCTTTATTCAAAACCATAGCCATTAATTCGAATATTTCTTTGAAAATTCGCTCATTAAGTCATGCTGCATGACTGGTTTTTTTTGTCTTTCATTCACGAAAGACGCAGGTTATCCTCTAGTAACGTTGACAGTTCCAGATTCGATGAGCGTTCGCAGTGTTGCGGAATTCGGAACCCCGTTCAGAACTTGCGGCGGCCATATTCCATAACTCCTCGAGTTCGGAACAGAGTCTCGATTTTTACTGCGAACGAACCTCAGAACTGCGTTCCGAACGTGTTCGGGACTTGGAGGAAAAATTACTGCGAACAGCGAACTCAAAACTAGAACTCCAAACGCCTGTTCTGCGAACGCTATAAACACTAGGGCGCCTGCGCGGAACTTGTTAGAAACTGTCTGGAACTGTACGGAACCACTGCGAACGAAGCTCTCACTTCCCGAGTTCATGAGCTCAAACGGTTGGAATGCGTCATTTCGACCATCTGCCCTGCGCTTGGTTTCTGCGCCGAACTTCTCCATGAACTCGGCGTGGCTGGAACGAACCTCTGGTAACAAATCTTGGGAGAATTTGGCCTAAATGAACGAGCTGCGGTAAAGGGATTTTCCTCTTGACCGCTCGTCGCCAACTCATCCTGCTAGTTGCAAGGTACTGCAAGGCAAGCTGGCTCTTTTCACCGTTTCACCGTTTTCCTGTATGTAAGAACTCGATGTCTGAAACCATTCAAGCGTTTAGCAACCATAGCAACTAATAAACAAGTTGATAATTGAACCTGTCCCTCGGTAGGCACAGCACTACAGCAGATGTGCACTAACTCATTACTGACAACTAACACAGTGTGAATGAATCATCAGTTTGTCACGTTGCCATGCTCCTTCATCAACAGCAATCCCCATTTCGGGGGTTCACACACATCGTCAGTCGCTGCCGAGCCAAACCGTGAGTAGATATATTTATCTAAAAGTATGTTTTCTTTCATTTGTTTGTTTGGTATTATTTCCTTTTAACAGGTCCCGTTTCCTTTTGTACTCATTTCACAACAAAATGCGCTGTATTTCTTATTGTATATTACTTCAGAGTCTGCAAGGCAGCGGAAGCTTTTTCACTTTCCAAATGAAAATAACTTAAACCACTTGCGGCGGAGTAGTGGAAATCCATAGCAAAAACTACAGGATAAAAATAGAATAGAAATATTAAAATGCGGGGAAAAATTCAATTACCTTAAAATTGTATGGTTATGGTTAAGGGCCTGCAGACCCTGTGTTGAAAACTATTTTCCTCAGGCTGTGATTTACTTACAGTTTTGGAAAAAAATTGTAAATTGACCATTTTAACAATTTTTTTTATTACATTGTAAATCTAAGCATCGCCTCATGGTAGCATTCAACAACGTCATGCGCTATATACACAACTTCAGAGCTCGATCCCATGTCACTCACCTCTGCCATTCCTTGCTGGGGTTGGATCTGTTCACATATTATAAACTGAGACACCTCTTGTTGATTTTCAAAATAATTCACGGCAACCTCAGTACCTTCAGAACCTAATATCCCGAGCAGGCTCTTGCTGGTCTCATGGACTGAGAATAGTACAACATAAATCTCGGGCAATAAGCCAATAAGTTCTTTCGTGGGGTGTTCCAGTTCTTGTGAGCATTAACGACAACGCCCCTTTCGTGGGTACCGGGAGATTCCTTTGAAATGGACGGATCATTTCTCCTCTTCTTCTTATAATTATTGCACTGTTCCATGGTAAAATATTAAAACTAAACCACAAAAATAATAAAACTTGGAAGGTTGGAAGACACTTCCTGAAAAAAATAAATAAAACGACAAGATTAAAAAAACCACAGTCATGCAGCATGGCTATAAGAGCGAATTTTCGAAGAAATAACTGATTTTATATAAAATGTGATCTTTGGGATATCCCATTCAAATATGGGCAATCTTAAACTTATTGGGTAATTATAGGTATTCAAGTATGACGCTATTCGGTTAATTCGGTATGCATCAAATATGGGCACCTAGGTACGTAACAAATTTTTTGTTCCATTTTTTGCCGAGTAACACCTCGGTTTGTAGATTTTCCAACGCTGAACACGATGGTGAAGTCAGAATTGCGATATCCCATTCCGTTATCAGATAAGAGCAGACGAACCAGGAAGAACATCTCAAGAAATAACCACGTTCCTTCATCTTCAAAGTGCTCTAGTTTGAGAACGGAATGAGATATCGCAATTCTGATTTCACCATCGTGTTCAGCGTACAAAAACCTTTAAAATGAGGTGTCACTTGTCAGACTTTTTCATTTTGGGAATTTATGGGTAATTTTCCCCCCATAAAACTCCCCCTTAGAGTGACCCGATTCTGCCCATCTACGAACTTAGCCTGTCGATTGCCAAGACAGATTTTTCGTGCAAATTTGAACTTTTTATCTCAATTCTTTCTAGAGTTATCGTCTGGAATGACACATACATATATAAATATATAAATATATATATAAATATATAAATATATATATATATATATATATACATATAATTTTTGGTGTCTTTCGGCAGTGAATTCAGGATGGTCTGAAACGGATTTTGGTATAAAAATCTTTCGGAAATTCGAGTTTTAAAAATTTTGGACCGAGAACAATAGCTTCCTTTTCTTCGAAAATTCGCTAAATAGAATAGTCTATATCCACGTAAACTAACAAAACTGTAGACCGGTTTCGGTTGTTAAACCATCATCAGTACACAACAGAATGAAACTGCTGGAACTTGATCTCCTTGAACTTGATTTATGCAACTCGAGTGAATGGTAGTGCAATCTCATTGGCTGTTGAGGCGAAGGAAGTGAAAGGGAGGTGGAGCCTGATTGGTTGGAATACAAGTGAAGGGTGGTACATTCTGATTGGAAAGGAGGTAGGACAAAAAGAAAAGGAAACAAACGACATGAGGTGATACTAACCAAGCTTACAGAAATAAATCGATTAAAGGTGAATGATTTTGGAAATTTATTTCATTTACAGAAGAGCCTAATTTATGAATTTTCAGTATTTCCATTTGTTCCAACGCATCCAGTTTCAATCCTTTACATAGATGAACAATCTCAGCTGATGAATTGTTCCTATCAATACTGAAGTTAAATCCATGATCATCCTCCCTTAAATGATTAGCAAAAGCCGAACTACCAGAACCATCCCTAGATTTTCATTTTTTACGAATGAAATTTTTTGCGTGCTCCAAAATCAAAATTTCCACTTGCATTTTGCGTTTCAGGGCCTCCTGAACAAATTTTGTTTCGTGTCTGTCCGTCTGTCTGTATGTCCACATTTCCTTGCCACAGCCATAACTTCCACAATTTTGATCCGATTTCAATTAAATTTTCAGAAATTGTGTGGGTTTAGCGCTAGATGGTCCCCTGTCAGTCTCATCATGATCGAATCAACTGTAGCCTCTGCGCAGGCGCTAACGAGATTTTCTTGTTACGGTCATAACTCCATCAATTTTGAACGGATTTTGGTCAGATTTTCAGAGATGATGCGGGTAAGGTCCCTTGAGGTCCCATACGACATTCATCATGTTTGAAACAGCGTTGGCAGTGGCACGTGGCACTGGCACTGCGTACATTGCAAACGTCGAGCATTCCAGACCATAGAACTAACCTGGAAGGGCCTCTGTTGACGAATGAAATGACGTGCTCCGCACCCTGCTCAGCTGATGTGCTAAATTATCTCCTGTTCACCCTACGAAGTTGAAATTTGATGAGGACTCTTTTCGTTCTCAGTTCTATACGTGTTCCAATTACTTTATCTTGAAGCATGAATACTAACTTCGAATTAGGTACCCTTATTAGGTATTAAATAACAAATAAATAATTACCTTAATTAATCTGAATCTTTATGTTAATTAATCCGTTAATTAATCTGAATCTTTATGTATGAAAATTTAATGGTGACATATTGTGATTGTGAAGGCCACGAGGAAGCTTCTGTGCCATGTCCTTGGCAGTGTATTTTTTAAACATTTCTACATTTCATCAAGTAAATAGCGTTTGGTGATGGCAGGCATCACTAGGCATACAGCAACCAACTTTAGCAGCTAAACACCCTCTTGGATCTATTTAATTTATTCGAAAATACGGAGTTACTATTGAAAATGATGTGACTTAATTATATACTAAAAGTAAATTAATTTGGATTCATTCGACAGGCGGTCCTAATGAGGCCTACCTAACATACCAAACATTTTCCTTATAAGTTAATATTAGGTATTTTGATTGAATTTGGTTACCAACAAAACTTTCGTTGGACTTTATCAAAATGGGAGTCCTTGTTTCAAGAGTTTTATGGATAGAAGCAATTAAACGATTTACGGCAATTGAATTAGGATTGAATCCGAATTTTCGCCTACGAATTACGTACCTAGAATTGAGGTTGTAACGATGGTTCGGCTACCAAAAATTCATTTTTTATGAGTCAGAAACCTGGGAAATTGTCTGAAATCACCATCAGTTTGTATAATAAAACTAGAAAAAGTTTCAACAGGTGAATCAAGACAATTAAGTGGTACTATCAATGATCAAAGATAATTTTAAAAAAAAGAGCGTAATTCGTATTTTTGGGGGTCAAAATTGGTGGAAACCTTCAAAAATAGCTATTTCAGTAATTGCACAAGAAAGAAACAGTAAATGAACAGCCAAAATTTCTGTAGGTAAGTCCAATAGAATGATAAACCCATGTGACAAGGACTTTGCAGCGTTTTTGATCAGTCATTTAAAATGTTTATCGCTTCCATAAATTAACATGGAGATTGTGAATGAAGTATAATGTATTGCATAATTTCTGATAAACCATGCCAGAAAGTAACTGGATGGCTGAGAGGACCCCTATTAAATGTTATACTAATTAGACGTTGGGGGGCTCAGCTGGGCCATGTAAAATAGCAATTGTGGAGTGATAGGTTGCCTCGCTCACCGTCGTCATGGCCATCGTCATGGTCAAATGAATGTGCTTAATTTGTTGGTATTCGTTGGTTAGGTAGGCAGGGCATTCTCCTGCAATTTCTGTTGAATCCAACAAACTTTCTGATGAAACTCCAAGCTTTATAAAAAACAAAACCACAGTCATGCAGCATGGCTATAAGAGCGAATTTTCGAAGTTTTCGGCATCTTCCTCCTCCGCCTAAAATTTTCTGAAAATTAATTTTCGGCCAATGTTTTCCCAACTTGATACCATACAAAATTAAAACAGGAGTAGTTTTACGCAAAGTAAAATTTGGGGTGGAAGGAGGGGGAGGGGGAAATCAAAAATGTTTTGAATACCAGAAGAGTAGGTATTGGGTACATAACAAATTTTTTGTTCCATTTTTTGCCGAGTAACACCTCGGTTTGTAGATTTTCCAACGCTGAACACGATGGTGAAGTCAGAATTGCGATATCCCATTCCGTTATCAGATTAGAGCAGACGAACCAGGAAGAACATCTCAAGAAATAACCACGTTCCTTCATCTTCAAAGTGCTCCAGTTTGAGAATGGAATGAGATATCGCAATTCTGATTTCACCATCGTGTTCAGCGTACAAAAACCTTTAAAATGAGGTGTCACTTGTCGGACTTTTTCATTTAGGGAATTTATGGGTAATTTTCCCCCCCTAAAACTCCCCAAAACTCCCCCTTAGGGTGACCCGATTCTGCTCATCTTCGAACTTAGCCTGTCGATTGCCAAGACAGATTTTTCGTGCAAATTTGAACTTTTTATCTCAATTCTTTCGAGAGTTATCGTCTGGAATGACACATACATATATAAATATATAAATATATATATAAATATATAAATATATAAATATATAAATATATATATATATAAATATATATATATATATACATATAATTTTTGGTGTCTTTCGGCAGGGAATTCAGGATGGTCTGAAACGGATTTTGGTATAAAAATCTTTCGGAAATTCGAGTTTTAAAAATTTTGGACCGAGAACAATAGCTTCCTTTTCTTCGAAAATTCGCTAAAAACGCTGCAAATTAGTACACAACGGTTTATTATTTACCTGTATCGATGCCCCTTCTGCGTAGTTCACCATTTTCTGTGGTCAATACCCTCCAGCTTCCCCTCAGGAAAACCTTAAATGGAGTACTGGACCCGGCCTGGGAATTAGAGTTTCATACAAATGCGCGGGAATCAATAATTAAGTCATCAATTATTTGTAGTTATTCATGAAGCATAAGGTAAATAATAAACCGTAGTGTAATAATTTACCTGTATAGATGCCCCTTCTACGTAGACAGTATAATGAACCGTTGTGTAATAATTTGCCGTTGTGTAATAATTTACCCATCAATAATACTTCAACGTTTGTTCAAGTTGCAAAAGTACCAACAAAATCAAAGAGATCCATCATTTTTCAAATGAAATAATATCGCAGAACAACCAACTCGACTTCATACAGCTATCCATGATTATAATCAGTTACTCCCCAGCGATGATATCTGGGCCGGATTTATAGTATTTACAAATGTATTTAAACCCTTTACAAAATAATCTAAACCTTTAATAATTTATAAAATTATTTAAACTCTTAACAATTTTATTTAAACCTACCATATTATGCTTAATCGTATTCATTAGAACGAACACGTCTGCAGGTTACTCGCGTAAGACAAACGGTAGTAATGGTCACGAGAAGTGGATTGGAGTTCTACGTACGAGTAGGTTCGTGGCATTCCTTCTGAATGTTGAATCCAATCTCCAATAACTTCTCTCACGTACCTTATGTATGTGAGCTTCTAATCTTCTTGATTAGAGCCTCCATATTATTCTCCTATGCTGAACCCTGTGGGACAGGCGTTCTCAAAAATAAAGACGAAAAGCAAGAGAGTTGTTAAGCTGCCAAGGTAAGCACCAACTTCCAGAAGTTATTCAGCAAATTTTGCTTTCAATCACCTCAACATTGTGCGAATTATGTAATGGACATGATTTTATTACTGCCCGACCCTTCAGCAGGCCATCCAATTCATTAGTCCGTTAGAACTACTTTCATATTAAAGCACATCCTTCAAATGTTCAGAATGCATTAGTTAAATTTTCTTTATTGGTTATTGCAAATTATACCACTGTATTTATTGAATGAGTTTAAGGTCTAAATAATTAGGTACGTAAAAGGTTTAAATAATTATGTAAAGGGTTGCGATAATTTTGTAAAAGGTTTAAATAAATCCGTAAAAGGTTGAAATTATTTTGTAAAGGGTTTAAATAAATTTGTAAATGTTACAATATATACCGTTTGGTTCACGATCGTGTTGACGAAGCTTTTCGGTGCAAACGAACGGCTGGTCGTACAATGCTCCGGGTGGTCTCAAAAAATTCTTTAGTTCAAGATCAATAGCCTTCTATTGAAAGTTTTCGAGCTACGGCGTTCTGAAAATTTCAAACCCGAGCTTCGAGGACCAACTAGACCCCGAAAGGGACATGCAAAACAAATTTCGTTAATTTTGGTTCATGGTAACTAAGAAAAGTACGGCGTACGGGGGTGTTATAAATTTTGGTTTATTATTTTCAATAATGAACCTTTGGAATCGAGCATGAAAAAAAATTCTAAGGCCCCCTGAAAATTTGATGGTTTACGTTTCAAGGTATGTAGAATCCGAAAATGAAATAAAAAATTTCTGTCTGTCCGCCGTACGCCGTACTTCGCACTTTTCTTAGTTACCATGACAGAAAATTGATGAAATTCGGTTTATAGGTTCCGTTTGGGGTCTAGCTGGTCCTCGAAGCTCGGCGTTACTGTCAGTCATTTCTAAGGGGTTCAAAATAGGGGTTGAAATTTTCAGAACGCCGTAGCTCGAAAACTTTCTATAGAAGGGTGTGGTTTGTTTTTTACGTTATTAAATATTTTCTTGAGCTAAACAATTTTTTGAGACCACCCGGAGCATTGTACGTCCAGCCGTTCGTTTGCACCAAAAAGCTTCGTCAACACAATCGTGAATCAAACGGTATAAATTCGGCTCAGATATCATCACTAGGGAGCACCTGATTATAATCAAGGACGGCTGTATGAAATCGAGTTGGTTGTTCTGCGATATTATTTCATTTGAAAATGGTGGATCTTTTGGATTTTGTTGATAGGTACTTTTGCAACTCGAACAACCGTTGAAGTATTATTGATGTGCGAATTATTACACAACGGTTCATTATACTGTCTACGTAGAAGGGGCACCTATGCAGGTAAATTACTACACAACGGTTTATTATTTGCCTTATGCTTCATGAATAACTGTAAATATTATTGAATTATTGAATCCCGCGCATTTGTAGGAAACTTCAATTCCGGAGCCGGCTCCAGTTCTCGATTTAGGGCTTTCCTGTGGGAAGCTCGAGGGTACTGACCACAGAAAACAGTGATCTACGCAGAAGGCGCATCTATACAGGTAAATAATAAACCTTTGTGTAATAATTTGCTGCGTTTTTCTTTCATGCTCGATTCCAAAGGTTCATTATTGAAAATAATAAACCAAAAAAGGTTAAGGGTTATTATATTATTACCTGTTCATCTTAACTAATGGGCCCTGTATTGCACAGAAGTGAGGACTGCCACAGCTGGAAGTCCCTGATTCCTGCGACTGCGCACTCCCGTTCTTGATGCGCGGCGAAGTTCTGTTCTAGGTGTTCTCTCGTGTACGCATATAATCCCAGGTGCGCACTTAATCCGTTCGCCTTCCCCAAGTCCTCGCAGACCACAAAAATGCTTCTGGCTTTAATATAGTTGAAAAAAAGGAGGTTTTTACTGCTTTCGTCCCTCCTGTACGTATTGCATGCGACGGGATGGGGTAGGAAACGCCCGTGGCAGCTGTAGGGTCGTGTATGATTATGTTATATTGAGGAACACCAGGTGGTTAGTTTTACTGCAGAATAAAAATGTTCTGCGGATTCCGTTGTTCCGGTGATATTAGAGAAATAGAAAGGCGGGTAGAAATCCGAACGAGCCATTGCACGAGGGCATATGGTGATAGTAGGTTTGTTCGCAGTGACAATGATATAGAGATTGAAATCCACACCACTGACAGAACCCAAATACAGTAAAGAACTAAAAAACCACGTACCCCCATAGCACAGAACAACGGCTACACCAGCAAAGCTATAGGCTCA
This sequence comes from Leptopterna dolabrata, assembly GCA_954871275.1. NCBI lineage: Eukaryota > Metazoa > Arthropoda > Insecta > Hemiptera > Miridae > Leptopterna > Leptopterna dolabrata. The sequence continues at coordinate 3,485,908 of OX940989.1, read as the reverse complement.
TTACTTAAACACTGTAACAATAGAAAACACAAACACAAAACCAACTTGACACTAAGTACAGACGACATGTTTAGGGTTACCAGATTCCCTTCCAAAAAAAGAGTATAATCCTTGGTTGAGAAAAAGATATAGACATAATATAAGTGTATATTTGCATTTGCACGTCAAATTGGAGGTTTTACACATCAATTTGGAGATTTTACACATCAATTAGGAGGTTTTACACATCAGGAGGTTTTACACATCAAATTGGAGGTTTTACACATCAAATTGGAGGTTTTTCATTTCAAATTGGAGGTTTTTCGTTTCAAATTAGAGGTTTTACACATCAATTTGGAGGTGTTCCACATCAATTAGGAGGTTTCAAACATCAAATTGGAGGTTTTACACATCAAATTGGAGGTTTTTTACTTCAAATTAGAGGTTTTTTGTTTCAAATTGGAGGTTTTACGCATCAAATTGGAGGTTTTACACATCAGGAGGTTTTACACATCAAATTGGAGGTTTTACACATCAAATTGGAGGTTTTTCATATCAAATTGGAGGTTTTTCGTTTCAAATTGGAGGTTTTACACATCAATTTGGTGGTTTTACACATCAATTAGGAGGTTTTACACATCAAATTGGAGGTTTTTCATTTCAAATTGGAGGTTTTTCGTTTCAAATTGGAGGTTTTACACATCAATTTGGAGGTTTTACACATCAAATTGGAGTTTTTTCATTTCAAATTGGAGGTTTTTTGTTTCAAATTGGAGGTTTTACACATCAATTTGGAGTTTTTACACATCAATTAGGAAGTTTTACACATCAAATTGGAGGTTTTTCATTTCAAATTGGAGGTTTTCCATTTCAAATTAGAGGTTTTACACATCAATTAGGAGGTTTCAAACATCAAATTGGAGGTTTTACACATCAAATTGGAGGTTTTTATTTCAAATTGGAGGTTTTTTGTTTCAAATTGGAGGTTTTACACATCAATTTGGAGGATGATTTCAAATAAAGAAATAAGCATTTTTACTTCATGTATAAATCTTCAGCTTCCCTCTCTTGTTATACCTACAGAGAAACAAAGGAAAATAAAAGCCGTTTGCCAACGTCCGCCACGCCGCCGCAGTCCGCTTAGTTAGAAGGCTGAAAAACACGGTGCGCCTGGAAAAACCTACTCCATGCAACATGAAGAAGACATTCCACCAAACCTATTTCATGTATCCGTCCCTTCCAACTGCCATTGTTTTGAAGTTGCCTGTTGATGTATTTTCAATTCGACTCATTATAACATCGCTAATTGCTTCTGACAGTTACGGCTTGCTTTTACAATGGTACATGTAAACACACATACGTAGGACAAACAGGACTCAACTTGAAAACTAGGAATACAGAACATGTTAGGTCGTTCAGACTCAACCAGTGGTGGGTAAGAGTAGTTCATTTGAGGGATTCAAGTTCAGTTATGTTACTCTTGAAATGAGTAGAGTAGTTCATTTTAGTTCAGTAGTTCATCCCAGTTCCTTTTCGTTTCCAATTCACGAAACAGCACTGAAATAGAACGAAGATAAATATATACCAATATAAAAATATACCAATAAATATATTATACCAACTGAGCTCGAGTTTAGGGCTTAGTCCTAGACTAAATGGTGATAGTCCGGGTTTATCAGAAAAATACGTTGCCGAGACTCAGACTATATTTGGTCCTGGACTATGCCTAGATCCAGGGTCAATTTCTAGACCTCGACTAATTTTAAACCCGGACTTCGAGAAATGACTTGCTGAGTCGGAATTCGACATAAAACATGACTAATTTTTAATTCTGATGCCTTGCTGAGCTTCCAATAGTACGTAGTCCAGAATTAAAATTAATGTTGGTCCTGGGCTCACTTTAACCCTGACTTTTCGTCCCTTTAGTACTTATTGTTTTGATCTGTCGTTCCGTGATAAGTACTATAAAATCCTTATGCAGTATCCACCCCATCTGAACTAACCCCTAATGGACTAACTCCTGAGGAACTATAGTTCATTTGATACCATCAACTCCCCATGTGTAGTAAATTGAAGGGACTGTCGTTCTGTGGATACTATAAACTCCTCAAGTAGTATTAATTCACCCCATCTCAATGACTCCCAATGAACTGAAGGAACTATCGTTCTGTGGATACTGTAAACTCCCATCTGAATCTCCCAGTGAACTAAAGGAACTATCGTTCTGTGGATACTATAAAATCCTCAAGTAGTATTAATTCAACCCATCTCAATGACTCCCAATGAACTGAAGGAACTATCGTTCTGTGGATACTGTAAACTCCCATCTGAATCTCCCAGTGAACTGAGGAACTATCGTTCAGTGGTTACTACCAACTCATCATGCAGCCCCACTCTTTTACACCACTCTTTTCCACTCTCGGTGGGAGTCAGTTGGGTAACCCCAGCAGAAAAGCGTTGGGCTGTTCACAGTGATACTCTGACTCCTGCCTGACCATAAGTATAAGTGGTACCCATGATCTGCTGCTAGCAGTGTTTTCCTCCCTATCGAAAGCCAGTTTTCTGATTGTCATTCCAGTCCACAGGGTATCAGGTGGACGAGAACTGGTCATATACTGCCTTCTGGATTTCCAACCCTTCTCAAACACTTATTAAGGTGGCACTGGATCATGGATGGTTTTCTAGGAGTCGGCTAACCTTCAGAAAAAACCAGTGCGAACGAACCTATTGCAGTTCCGTGACTGTAGACAGTAAACGTTGTACGAAATTACATTCTGTTGAATGTGACAATGTATCTGTTTTGATTTTTAATACACTTTCAAATTTAATTAAAAAAAACTTAGGATTCATCATTATTTCAAGGGAAAAATCTCATGAAATGTTTGCTATTTCAGAAATTGAACTCTGATCCTATACAGTGTCGATCAGGTACTCCATCTAATTCCAACTTTTTTCATGAAACTGTTAAAATTCATTAAAATATTAATAGTAAAACAATTATATTAATACACATACCTTGAGGGCTGTATTTGGTCTCATTTAACACAGATGTCCCACATCGTTTATTTCGAAGTGATTTTCGATTTAAGCTCTGTTTTTAGTATTTATGCCCCGAAATAATATAAAGAAACGATTTTCGCCTTGAAAGAGGGTTTGGCCTAGGGACCGGTAAAACTTGGTATATTCGTGATCAGCGAGAAATTTCCTGTAAGCACGTGTGGACATCCAGTCTGGAGTCATCTGGAGTCACCCTGTATACTCGCACAAATAGGCCCTAGTTGTTAACCTATGAATTTCATCTTATTCGGATTAACGTTAGCCACAGCGCACGCGCAAATGCGGAGTCCTACGGACGCCAATATTTTTCTTTCCATTCGATTCGTTCCATTTCGTTCAAAGGTGAGGGAAATTGGTGGAAAGGTGAGGGAGCGCTGCGCCCGCAACACTGTGAATGCTCAACCCGCATTGCTGTGAAATGCAGATTAGCATAGCTCGCCTATAATAGTTCTTTGTTTTTATTCTTCTTTTATTTTATCTTTTATTCTTATTTTATTCTTCTCTTTTTATTCAACTCGTTGTTATTTTGTACATAATATATAGGCACCAGTATCAAACACTTGTACAGGTTTAGAAGGCACCTACTTGAGTCATCATGATACAAATTTTGTTAACTAATTACGTGAAAAACAAAGTCTACCTTGGTTAAAGCTGACACCCTCGGATGGCATTAAAAAATCGCGCGATCTTGGTTTCCTGATCATTAGTCAACTTGAGCCAAAATAACTAAGGAATCCCACTTAACGACCATTAATAGCGGTGCAACCATAGATAATATTATAAACGAATAATTTATGGCGTATTCATTTGAAATTGGAATGGTTTTTACGTCATACTAAACTAAATGGGTAGGTATATGTTCGGGAGAAATTATCTATGGCAAACTGTATTACAGTCAGTCAGAATCGTCCTTTACGATTGCCGCCTATGCATCCGCCTCGCCCCAAAGTCAAGAAACGGGTGAGTTTTTCATGCATAAAAATGCTTTAAATTCCAAGATGTCCAAAATTTCTAAAATGTCACTGGAATCGATTTAGACAGTTTGAATTCAGTGATATCGTCCAAAATTTCTATAATGTCACTGAAAACAAGTTAGAGGTCAGTTTGAATTCATAAAATATCGTCTAGAATTTCTAGAATGTCACTGAATTCAATTTAGGGGTTAGTCTGAATTCGGAAATATTGTCCAAAATCTCTAGAATGTCACTGAAATCAATTTAGAGGTCAGTCTGATTTCAGAAATATCGTCCAAAGTTTCTAGAATGTCACTGAAATAATTTAGAGGTCAGTTTGAATTTAGAAATATCGTCCAAAATTTCTAGTATCACTGAAATCAATTCAGAGGTCAATGGGATCAATTCAGTTGGAATTTAGAAAAATTGTCCAGAACTTCTGGAATGTTACTGAAATCAATTTAGAAAAAGTATGAATTCAGGAAAATCGTCCAAAATTTCTGGAATGTCACTGAAATCAATTTAGAGATCAGTTTGAATTGAGAAATATCAGCCGACATATATAGAATGTCACTGAATAAATTCAGACGTCAGTTTGAATTCAGGAATATTGCCCAACATTTCTCAAATGTCACTAAAATCAATGTAAAGGACAGTTTGAATTCAGCAATATTGTCCAAAATTTCTGGAATGTCACTGAAATCAAGTTAGAAGACAGTTTGAATTTAGAAAAATCGTCCAAAATTTCTGGCTTACTGAAATCAATTTAGAGGTCAGTTTGAATTCAGAAATATCGTCCAAAAATTCTGGAATGTCACTGAAATCAATTTAGAGATCAGTTTGATTTCAGAAATATTGTCCGAAATTTCTGGAATGTCACTGAAATCAATTTAGAGGTAGGTTTGAATTCAGAAGTATCAAATGCTTTAAATTACAAGATTCCGTCCAAAATTTGAAGAATGTCACTGAAATCAATTTAAAAGACGTTAGTTTGAATTCAGAAAAATCGTCCAGAATTTGTAGTGTCGCTGAAATTAATTTTGAGATCAGTGTGAATTCAGAAATATCAAATGCTTTAAATTCCAAGACTTCATCCAAAATTTGAAGAATGTCTCTGAAATCAATTTAGAGCTCAGTTTGAATTCAGAAAAGTCCTCCAGAATTTGTAAAGTGTCACTGGAATTAATTTTGAGATCAGTTTGAATTCAGAAATATGAAATGTTTTAAATTCCAAAATGTCTTCCAAAATTGCATAAATGTGAATGAAATAGGCCTAAGAAAAGGGTAGTGACGTTTGGAAATGCTCCAAATTTGCTCCAGATAACGGCAATTGATTTCAGACTTTAACTTGTTTGTATTACGGAAATGTTTGAATTTCACAGATGGTGCAGCAAAGGCACTGCCCATCGGCTGTCAAACAGACTCAAGAGCTGGCGCTGTCTCTGGAACTCTACCTGGTCCGCCAGGTCGGCCCGACTTCCTGGATGGTCGGGACCCGCGGCGGCGACCCTCATCGAGTCTGCATAGGAGCCTCACACACCTGCTCGTGTCCAGTGTTTAGGAGCACCAGAGACATTTGCGTCCACATAGCTTGGATACTCATCAAGAAGTTCGGACTGAACGTGACGAATCCACTCTCTTACCAGGTAACCAAAATTCTACCAAGGTTGCTCACATTTATTTATTTATTTATTTATTTATTTATTTATTTGGCTCCTTTTTTATGTACATTTTTATTTATTTTACAAATCATTTGTGATCATTGATAGTTCACCTGATTCACTGTCAATATGATAGTTCACATTTTGATCTTGATAGTTCACCGTCTTGATTCACCTGTTTATACTACTTGTAGTGTTATTATACGAATTTATGGTGATTTCAGACAATTTCCCAGGTTTTTGACGCGTAAAAAATGTATTTCGGGAGATGATCTTTCGTTACAACCTCAATTCTTCACTCTTCGGTCGAAACCAATTCCATATTCGATCTTCTTACCTTACAAAAACATGGAAAACGATTCCTCACAAGCTCATGTTAACTAAAACCTCGAAAAACCCTATTTTTACACCCTCCCCCCCCCCCCCCCCCCCTCTCACCACAAAGCCCCTGGGTGTATTCAGATCGGGTTGCCGATCTTCCGAGTAGTCTAAAATAATGTGTTCCCAAATGGGGAACCAAACTATGTGAGGAAGAACGACGATTTTAGACCAATACTTAACGTAAATTTAAGATTGAAACTTTGTTAGAACCTCAATTTTCCACCCTTTGATCAAAATCGACTTCATATTCGTCGGTCTCGCTGACAGTGGTCCAGTTCTGAGTGTACCGATTTCGACGGTTTCAGTTGGGTATGACGGAACGGGAACTGAACGAGTGCCTGTGTCCGCCCAGGAGAGAAGAGAAAAGAACGAAGAAGCCACGAGCGTCCAGAGCGGACCTACCGATTCCTGTCAAGAGGAGAGCGATTCAGGATGGCGATCAATGTCCCATTTGCCTCGAAGAATTTCAGAAAAAACCATCTCCAGGTGAGAAAAAAGATTTTCAGGTAGAAAAGTATGAAAAGAGTGGGATAACTAGAACTTGAAAAATTCCGGAAAAACGCTGCAAAATCCTTGTCACACGGGTTTATTATTCTACTGGAATATTAAACCCATTTTGGCTGTTTATAAATGAACAATAAATGAACAGAAATTTTGGCTGTACATTTATTGTTTCTTTCATGTGCAGTAGGTAATTGAAATAGCTATTTTTGATGATTCCACCAATTTTGGCCCCCAAAAACACGAATTTGGCTCCATTTTTTGTTGCAAATTATCTTCCATCGTTGATAGATTGTCTTGATTCACCTGATGATACTTTATACTTCTAGTGTTACTGTAATTTATGGTGATTTCAGACAATGTCCCAGGTTTTTGATTAACAAAAAATGAATTTTGGGAGCTGAACATTCGTTACAACCTCAATTCTTCAAGCTTTGGTCAAAATCGACTTCATACTCGGTCTTCTCGCCCTAAAAAACATGGAAAACGATACCTAACAAGCTCATGTTCATTAATACCACACAAACAAACCAAACAAAAATCGAAAAACCCTATTTTTACACCAATTTTTCCCCATAACACCCCTGGGTATATTCCGATCGGGCGGCCGAGCTTAGGAGCACCACTAGGACCCAAATGTGTTCCCAAAAATGGGTGTAAAAACGCTGAAAACTCCTTGTCACATGGGTGTATTATTCTACTGGACTTAACTACAGAAATGTTGGCTATTCATTTTTATTGTTTCATTCATGTACAATAATTGGAATAGCTACTTTTGGTTGCTCCCACCAATTTTGGCCCCCAAAAACACGAATTAGGCTCCTATTTTTTGACAAATAATATTTGATCATTGATAGTGCCATTCAATTTTCTTGACTCACATGTTGATATTACTTCTAGTGTTATTGTTACGGTGATTTCAGACAATTTCCCAGGTTTTTGACTCAACAAAATGAATTTTGGGAGCTGAACCTTCGTTACAACCTCAATTCTTCACCCTTCGGTCAAAATCAACTTCATATTCGGTCTTCTCGCCCTAGAAAACATGGAAATCGATACCTCGCAAGCTCATGTTCTCTAAAACCTCAAACACCCTCGAAAAACCCTATTTTATTATTCCAAATTTCAGCCTATTTCGACCATTATTTCAGGTAGTTATGAGCGTTACGAGGAATTGACCACAGGCAGACAGACAGACATACGGACATGCAGACAACCTCGATGTCTGAAACGCAAAATGGTAGTGGAAATTTTCAGTTTGGAGGTCATAATTTTTTTTTTTAGTTTTACTCTCTTTTACTCTTTTTTTTAAACTTTATCATGAATCCAAGGCTTTCCTACGTTTGTTAGTGAGGAACCAAAATGAATACGTTCAAATAGCCCATCACTGCGTTACATATTTTGTTGTCGGAAATTTCGGATTCTGCCACAGCCCAAAAACAAAATATCCTTGTTTTGTTAACCTACCTACCAAGCAATTTTGTTTATCGATATCGCGTTACACTTTTTGGTGTCGGGAATTTCGGATTTGTCTCCCCCCCCCCCCCCCCAAAACATATCCATGTTAAAATGATGATTAAGTCACTTACCCATTTGCTTCATACTAGTACGTTGATTGAATTGTTTTCGTGGTCTCTGTACAGTGGTCTACTGCAAGTACAGTTGCGGTCAGGGTATGCACGGGAAGTGCATGCAAGTGGTCGCCAAACACCAGGAAGGGCCGGACCTCTCGTGCCCGCTTTGCAGAGGGCATTTCTCGTCGGTGACCGAGCTTCGAAGGGCCCTGAGACCTTCGCATTTGCCGCCGCTGTCCCCAGAACTGAACCCTTTAAGGGCCCGAAGGTTAGTACCGAGGGTTTCAGAGTCGACGTCAATCAAAGCCACCGAAATTGTTACGAGAAAGCAGATATGGGAGATCTACTTCTACGCGACAAGTTGTTTATTTCTGGACCCATAAAAATATTATATTTGATATCGATTTCGGATCAATTTTTTTTTGAATTCCATTTTCGGATGCTAATATATGTGGAGATTTTTTTGGTATATTATTCTGTGAATAACACACCTATGTATTCGCTCAGCAAAAATTTATATCGCCCCCTCAAATTCTTTTCTTTTACGTTTAAAGCTGCGTAGATTCCAAAAATGCAATGTCCGTCCGCTGTCCGCCGTATCAAGCATACCGGCTTCATTTTCGGTCTAAAAGATTCGTTCTTTCACACACATGCTCCATTTGGGCCCTAGTGTGTCCCGAAACTTTGCAGACCGATCGGCATATACCCAGGGGCGTTATGGGTGAAAATGGGTAAAAAATAGGTACTTTAGTGTTTTAGTAACATGAGCTTGTGAGGTATTGTTTTCCATGTTTTTGGGACGAGAAAACCAAATATGAAGTCCATTTTGACCAAAGAGTGGAAAATTGAGGTTCTAACGAAGTTTCAGCCTTAAATTTACGTTAAATTTTGGTCTAAAATCGTCGTTCTTCCGCACACAATTTGGGTCCCAATTTGGCAACAAATTTGGGTCCTAGTTGTGCTCCGAAACACGGCAGCCCGATCGGAATCACCCAGGGGCATTATGAGAGAAAAATAGGGGTTTTCGAGGGATTTTTGAGGTTTTAGTGAACACTAGCTTGTGAGGTATCGTTTTCCATGTTTTTTAGGGCGAGAAGGCCGAATATGAAGTTGATGTCGACCAAAGAGTGAAGAACTGAGGTTGTAACGAAGGTTAAGCTCCCGAAGTACATTTTTTTATGAGCCTAAAACCTGGTAAATTGTCTAAAATCACCATAAAAGTGTATAATAACACTAGAAACAGTATCAACAAGTGAATCAAGACAATTAAATGGCACTATCAATGATCAAAGATAATCTGCAAAAAAAAAAAAGAAAAGAAAGAGAAAAATGAGAGCCTAATTCGTGTTTTAGGGGGGCCAAAATTGGTGGACACCATCAAAAATAGCCATTTCAATTATTGCACATGAAAGAAAGAATAAATGAACAGCCAACATTTCTGTAGGTATGTCCAGTAGAATAATAAACCCATTTGACAAGGACTTCGCAGCGTTTTGGTTGATTATTTTCAATAATGAACCTTTGGAATCGAGCATGAAAAAAAAACGCTGCAAATCCCTGCACAACGGTTTATTATTTTGTATAGAATACCCTTCTGTTACAGATCACAGCTCTATGTATAGATAACCCGTCTATATAATATGATATGTACTATTCTATTATATACATATTATGTAGATCGCAGACCCTCCGTAGGTTAGTACCTAACCCCGTACTCGTTACTAGGTACCTACCTAAATCACGAGTTAAATTGTTGATGAGGAGTGAAAAAAGTTGCAAAAGTACCTACCAACAAACTCCAGCCCCTTCTACGTAGATGGTATAATGAACCGTTGTGTAATAATTTACCGTTGAGTAATAATTTACCGTAGTAATAATTTACCCATCAATAATACTTCATCGTTTGTCCAAGTTTCACTACCTACCAACAAACTCCAATAGAGCCATCATTTTTCAAATGAAATAATATCACAGAACAACCAACTCGACTTCATACTCCGCCAATATAATCAGGTGATCCCTACCAATGATTGGCCGTATTCACAAATTCCTATTGTGGGCGCGTCTCTGGTTACGAGATTTGGTTTGAATTGTATACAATTTCATTCACACTGGAGTCGAAAATGCCTGTCGGTGCAAACTTCGGGGCCTTACTGTGAACGAACGGCTGGACGTACGATGCTCCGGATGGTCTTAAAAAACTCGCAAGTTCAAGAACTATTTAAAACCGTAAAAATATTTACGTAAAAAAATGGTATAGGCGTTTTGAAAATTTCAACCCCTATTTTGAACCCCTTAGAGATGACTCACAGTAACGTCGAGCTTCGAGGACCAACTAGACGCCGAACGGAACCTATAACCCGAATTTCATCAATTTTTTTTCATGGTAACTAAGAAAAGTGGCCCGTACGGCGTACGGCGGACAGACAGAAATATTTTTATTGCAGTTTTGGATTCTACATACCTTGAAACGTAAACCATCAAATTTTGAGGGGGGGTAAGAATTTTTTTTTTCATGCTCGATTCCAATGGTTCATTATTGAAAATAATAAACCAAAATTCTAACTCCCCCTCAAAATTTGATGGTTTACGTTTCAAGGTATGTAGAATCCAAAAATGCAATAAAAACGCTGCAAATCCCTGCACAACGGTTTATTATTTTGTATAGAATACCCTTGTGTTACAGATCACAGCTCTATGTATAGATAACCCGTCTATATAATATGATATGTACCTACTATTCTATACATATTATGTAGATCGCAGACCCTCCGTAGGTTAGTACCTAACCCCGTACTCGTTACTAGGTACCTACCTAAATCACGAGTTAAATGTTGCTAAAATAGTTCTGCCGATGACAAACAGTACCTAACAAAAAGAAACACACATAATGAAGTTCTGAAAAGAAATTGTTGATGAGGAGTGAAAAAAGTTGCAAAAGTACCTACCAACAAACTCCAGCCCCTTCTACGTAGATGGTATAATGAACCGTTGTGTAATAATTTACCGTTGAGTAATGATTTACCGTAGTAATAATTTACCCATCAATAATACTTCAACGTTTGTTCAAGTTTCACTACCTACCAACAAACTCCAAAAGAGCCATCATTTTTCAAATTAAATAATATCACAGAACATCCAACTCGACTTCATACTCCGCCAATATAATCAGGTGATCCCTACCAATGATTGGCCGTATTCACAAATTCCTATTGTGGGCGCGTCTCTGGTTACGAGATTTGGTTTGAATTGTATACAATTTCATTCACACTGGAGTCGAAAATGCCTGTCGGTGCAAACTTCGGGGCCTTACTGTGAACGAACGGCTGGACGTACGATGCTCCGGATGGTCTTAAAAAACTCGAAAGTTCAAGAACTATTTAAAACCGTAAAAATATTTACGTAAAAAAATGGTATAGGCGTTTTGAAAATTTCAACCCCTATTTTGAACCCCTTAGAGATGACTCACAGTAACGTCGAGCTTCGAGGACCAACTAGACGCCGAACGGAACCTATAACCCGAATTTCATCAATTTTTTTTCATGGTAACTAAGAAAAGTGGCCCGTACGGCGTACGGCGGACAGACAGAAATATTTTTATTGCAGTTTTGGATTCTACATACCTTGAAACGTAAACCATCAAATTTTGAGGGGGGGTAAGAATTTTGGTTTATTATTTTCAATAATGAACCATTGGAATCGAGCATGAAAAAAAAAATTCTTACCCCCCCTCAAAATTTGATGGTTTACGTTTCAAGGTATGTAGAATCCAAAACTGCAATAAAAATATTTCTGTCTGTCCGCCGTACGCCGTACACCGTACGCCGTACGCCGTACGCCGTACGCCGTACGGGCCACTTTTCTTAGTTACCATGAAAAAAAATTGATGAAATTCGGGTTATAGGTTCCGTTCGGCGTCTAGTTGGTCCTCGAAGCTCGACGTTACTGTGAGTCATCTCTAAGGGGTTCAAAATAGGGGTTGAAATTTTCAAAACGCCTATACCATTTTTTTACGTAAATATTTTTACGGTTTTAAATAGTTCTTGAACTTGCGAGTTTTTTAAGACCATCCGGAGCATCGTACGTCCAGCCGTTCGTTCACAGTAAGGCCCCGAAGTTTGCACCGACAGGCATTTTCGACTCCAGTGTGAATGAAATTGTATACAATTCAAACCAAATCTCGTAACCAGAGACGCGCCCACAATAGGAATTTGTGAATACGGCCAATCAGTGGTAGGGATCACCTGATTATATTGGCGGAGTATGAAGTCGAGTTGGATGTTCTGTGATATTATTTAATTTGAAAAATGATGGCTCTTTTGGAGTTTGTTGGTAGGTAGTGAAACTTGAACAAACGTTGAAGTATTATTGATGGGTAAATTATTACTACGGTAAATCATTACTCAACGGTAAATTATTACACAACGGTTCATTATACCATCTACGTAGAAGGGGCTGGAGTATGTTGGTAGGTACTTTTGCAACTTTTTTCACTCCTCATCAACAATTTCTTTTCAGAACTTCATTATGTGTGTTTCTTTTTGTTAGGTACTGTTTGTCATCGGCAGAATTATTTTAGCAACATTTAACTCGTGATTTAGGTAGGTACCTAGTAACGAGTACGGGGTTAGGTACTAACCTACGGAGGGTCTGCGATCTAAATAATTATGCATAGAATAGTACATATCATATTATATAGACGGGTTATCTATACATAGAGCTGTGATTTTTTTTCATGCTCGATTCCAATGGTTCATTATTGAAAATAATAAACCAAAATTTCTGTCTGTCCCGCCGTACGCCGTACTGGCCACTTTTCTTAGTTACCATGAAACAAAATTGATGAAATTCGGGTTATGGGTTCCGTTCGGGGTCTAGTTGGTCCTCGAAGCTCGTTGTTACTGTCAGTCATCTCTAAGGGGTTCAAAATAGGGGTTGACATTTTCAGAACGCCGTAGCTCGAAAACTTTCTATTGAAGGGTATGGTTTTTTTCACGTTATTAAATTTGTCTTGAGCTAAACTATTTTTTGAGACCACCCGTAGCATTTTACGACCAGCCGTTCGTGTGCACCAAAAAGCTTCGTCAACACGATCGTGAATCAAACGGTATAAATCGGGCCCTGAAATCATCGCTAGGGAGCACCTGATTATAATCAAGGATGGCTGTATGAAGTCGAGTTGGTTGTTCTGCGATATTATTTCATTTGTTAAGTGATGGACTATTGGATTTTGTTGGTAGGTACTTGTGAAACTTGAACAAACGTTGAAGTATTATTGATGGGCAAGTTATTACACAACGGTTCATTATACTTGACCAGAGGGTAGGTATTGACCTCAGAAAACAGTGATGTACGCAGAAGGGGCATCTATTACACTCCAAATAAACAATTTTCCTTCAGAACTTCATTATTTGCGTTTATTTTTGCCATTTTAGTTACCGTTTGTCATCGACCAAATTATTTTAGCAACATTTAACTCGTGATTTAGGTAGGTACCTAGTAACGAGTACGGGGTTAGGTACTAACCTACGGAGGGTCTGCGATCCACATACCTACTATGTATCTAGAATAGTACATAATATTATATGATATAGACGGGTTATCTATACGGAGAGCTGTGATCTGTACAAAATAATAAACCGTTGTGCATGGATTTGCAGCGTTATTATTATTATTATTAGTATTATTTATTTATTTATGGGATTAATTGAATTCGAAAATCCACAACACCCGTTTCAACTGTTCGAAAATTGAACCCCCCCCCCCACCCTTACGGCAGAGCCTGTCTCGGGGGGGGGGGGGGGGGGGGGTAGAAAACCGTCCCTCGATGACTTTCATTCGTATTATGAGTTGGTCCGATTGTTGAGTGGAAATTTACCTCAGAGCCCCCCACAGGGCAACTTGTGGGTGTCTAGCGTTGGGAAACGGACGGGAAAACCCTTCTCGAGGGCCTTTTCAGAGCTTTTAACCCCCTCGACACTACCCCCCCACAACACCCCCCCCCCCCCACGGACAAAACCCGTCTGCTACCGATCAAAGTGAAAGTTTTTCCCCGCTTCCCGTGAAAAGGGAATTTTTCGAGGGCTTAAATTATTAATTAAGTCAGGAGAAGGGGAAAATGTCGAGTGTTGGCTGCTCTTGTTAATTTTCCCGACCTCGGTGTTTTTTTTCTTTTTCTTAATCCTATTTTGGGGGGGGGGGGGGGGGGGGAATCGTTTTGCGAAGTTCAAGGTCGTTGGATAACCTGTAACAGTGAGAAGGTTAAGCCCTCAGCAGTGCCTTTATGCATTTATTATGTACGTCGGAAGCTGAATTTTTGCCACGGTCCATCAGAAAATGCAAAGCTGTTAATTATTTCAGAACCACATGGACAAACTACAATTATGTCGATGCAATTTGGATTTTTGGGACCTTTTGGACACTTGAATTCGGCACAGGTCCCCCCTCCCCTTTATACCTTATTATTCTGTGAATAATACACCTATGTAATCACTCAGCAAAAATATTTCTATAACACCCCCTCAAAATTTTTTCTTCTACGTTTCAAGGTGCGCTGATTCCAAAAACGCTGCAAAGTCCTTGTCACGTGGGTTTATTATTCTATTGGACTTACCCACAGAAATGTTGTCCGTTCATTTATTGTTTCTTTCGTGTGCAATAATTGAAATAGCTATTTTTGATGGTTTCCACCAATCTCGGCCGCCAAAAACACGAATCAAGCTCTTTTCTTTTCCAATTATGTTTGACGATTGATAGTGCCATTTAATTGTCTTGATTCACTTGTTGACACTTTTTCTAGTGTTATGAGTTATCAGTTTTCCTTGGTTTTTGACTAATAATCAAATGAATTGTGGAAGCTGAACCTTCGTTAGAACCTCAATTTTCCACTTTTTGGTCAAAATCGACTTCATATTCGGTCTTATCGCCCCAAAAACATGGAAAACGATTCCTCACAAGCTCATGTTACTAAAACACAAAAAGTACCTATTTTTACACCCAATACACCCATAACACCCCTGGGGATATTCCGATCGGGCTGAAAAGTTTCGGGACACAACTAGGGCCCAGATGGAGCTCATGTGCAAAAGAACGACTTTTTAGACCGAAAATGAAGTAGATATGCATAATACGGCGGACAGCGGACGGACATTGCATTTTCTGAATATACACACCTTGAAAGTTAAAAGAAAAAATTTCGAGCGGGTGTTATAAACATTTTTGCTGTGCGAATACATAGGTGTGTTATTCACAGAATAATAAACCAAAATGCCATGTCCGCCGTCCGCCGTATCACGTGTACCGGCTTCATTTTCGGTCTAAAAAATTCGTTCTTTCGCACACATGCTCCATTAGGGCCTTAGTTGTGTCCCGAAACTTTGCAGATCGAGTTATGGGTGAAAAATGAGTGTAAAAATATGGGTTTTTGGTGTTTTAGTAACATGAGCTTGTGAGGTAGGTATCGTTTTCTATGTTTTTTGGGACGAGAAGACCGAATGTGAAGTCGATTTTGACCGAAGATTGTATAATTGAGTTCTAAGTTTTAGCCTTAAATTTTGGTCTAAAATCGTCGATCAACCGCACACAGTTTTGGTGCCAGTTTTGGAACACATTTGCATCCTGGTTGTGCCCCCGATCGGAATACGCCAGGGTGTTATTTTCAAGGGATTTTTGAGGTTTTAGTGAACACGAGCTTTTGACTTATCGTTTTCCATGTTTTTTAGGGCGAGAAGACCGAATATGAAGTTCATTTTGACCATAGAGTGAAGAATTGAGGTTGTAACGAAAGTTCAGCTCCCAAAATTCATTTTTTATAGGTCAGAAACCTGGGAAATTGTCTGAAATCACCATACATTTGTATAATAAACTTGAAGTAGTATCAGCAGGTGAATCAAGACAATTAAATGGCACTATCAATGTTCAAAGATAATTTGTAAAAAAAAAAAAAATAGGAACCTAATTCTTATTTTTGAGAAACAATAAATGAGCAGCCAACATTTCTGTAGGTAAGTCCAGTAGAATAATAAACCCATGTGACAAGGACTTGTTTTCACCTGTTTTCACCCATAACACCCCTGGGTGCATTCCGGTCGGACTGCCGAGCTTCGGAGCACAAATAGGACCCAAATGTGTTCCGTAATTGGGACACAAACGGATTAAGGACGATGTAGACGTGATGTAGATGATGCAGGTAACGTTAATTCAAGGCTGAAACTTTTCCGCCCTTTGGCTGAATCATTGTCTCAACTTTCCACCCTTTGGTCAAAATCTACTTCATATTCGGTCTTCTCGTCCTAAAAAACATGGAAAACGATACCTCACAAGCTCATGTTCACTGAAACACAAAAAAATCCCTTATTTTTACCCCCATTTTTCACCTTTAACACCTCTATGTATATTCCGATTGGGCTGCAAAGTTTCGGCACACAACTAGGGCCCAAATGGAGCCAGTGTGCGAATGAACGAATTTGTTAGACAGAAAATAAAGTAGATAATATATGGATGATGTTACGGATGGTAAGGCGGGCGGAAATTGCATTTTCGAAATCTACGCACTTTGAAACTTGAAAGAAAAAATTTTGAGGGGGTGCTACGAAAATTTTTTTGCTGAGCGAATACGTACGTGTATTATTCACAGAATAATAAACCTAAAAGAAAGGTGTTGGTATTGATTCTTCCTTGTACTAGTTATTATGTTGAAGTGTACTTCAGGTTGATTATGTTTGCGTAGGGGTTTCAGAAATGTATGGCATCATTCTTCACCCATAACGTCATATAGCTCTGGGAGGAATTTTGGTTCAAGTGGACAGTCATGTGGGATTCGGTTGTTTCCAGGGAAGCTGTATTGATTCTTTGCTCGTTCTTATTATGCAAGATTGGTTTTAGGAAGTTTCCCCCGCTAGTTGACATAGGAGGTTCGAGAAATTTGTTGAAACGGGTTATCGTTATGCGAAATGAACACGTGTGGCGGACACACGTGTCGGCGGAGGGGCGGACGAGCGGACGAAGAAAGGATCCGGGTGGACATTGTGATGAAGGCGAGGGGCAGAGTTTGAGCTCCTGGTAGTTAGATGAGATCAAGAAGAGGAAGGATAGGGCGAGGACGGGCGGAGGTGGCGGAGGGCCCCGAAAGGAAGGGAAAAGGGCCGAAGCGGAGGGTGTCAGGGGGGATAGGCTTCCCTGTATTGATCCCAAGACCCCTTCTTATGCACTGGTCACTCCTAGAAGGGCTCTCCTACTCCCCCGTCCTCCTGCTCAGTATGCAAGGTGAGTCCAGGGCGATGGCAGGAAGGGCTCGGAAGGGCAGGGAAGGGCTGACCGGGTGGGCCTTGCTCTGGGGAAGGAGGTGACTACCGATCCAGCGCTTTAAAACAAACGCCTCTCTCAGCTTCCACCCTCCCAGGCATCCAACTATTCCCTCACTATTAAATTCTCAAGAAGCTCCTTGTGATTTTCAGCTATTCCACTGGATGCCACAGGGGTAATGAATGAAATCACCGGGGCAGGCAGCTGAATTCAAAATCCACCTTACTGGTCCACAATTGGACGACTTTAAGCAAAAATCTGCAAATTATTACACAACGGTTTATTATTTACCTGTATAGCTGCCCCTTCTCCGAAGATCACTGTTCTCTGTGGTCAATACCTACCCTCGAGCTCCCACCACGAAAGCCCTAAATCGAGTACTGGAGCCGGACCGGGAATCACAGTTCCATGAATAAGCGGTGGATTCAATAATTCAATCATTAATTATTATTTGCTGTTATTCATGAAGCATAAGGTGAATAATAAACCGTTGTGTAATAATTTACCTGTATAGGTGCCCCTGCTGCTTAGATCACTGTTCCCTGTGGTCAATACCAACCCTCGAGCTCTCACCAGGAAACCCCTACATCGAATACTGTAGCTGGACCAGGAATTACAGTTCCATGAATAAGCGGTGGATTCAATAATTCAATCATTAATTATTATTTGTTGTTATTCGTGAAGCATAAGGTGAATAATAAACCGTTGTATAATAATTTACCTGATAATTTAACATTAAAATATAAACCGTAAAACCACTCCGTAACAATAGATCTTGACGAGCTGAATCCAACCAAACCAAAAACTCAATTTCGAAAAAAGGTCACATATCTGGTTTTTGCATGAAGACTTCCAGTTCTGCATCGGGTGACTGAATACATCAGTAGCATAATTATTCTCCTCATCATAAGGCGAAAATCTGAAATTCCGAATTCTTGACCAAAATTTGTGTCCATATTGCATTTCGCCCTCCTCTGACGGTCCGGAAGAAGCAGTCAGCCAATTCAAAGTGGCTAAAAAAGTCCCAAAAGTCGAAATAAAAAATACACCTGCAGTAGAACCCCTCTTGACCGGCCTGGGAACAACCGGTCGTCGCGTTAACCGGCCTGCTTCGTAGAACAGAGTTTTTTAAATTTATTTTTGTTCGGTTAGCAGGAACAAGGTTTCAACGGCATTGGACGTCGTGAACGTTCGAAAATTGATGTTTGGCTTCCGAGAAATCGTTGAAAGGAAAAACAGGAAAAAAAATCTTATTTTTTCAAGTAATGATTTCTATATACTTACACGAAGTAAGTTATAGTTAACTTAAATTCGTAATAGGTCAGTTATTTAATACATTTTAAAACAGTTTTTATTGTTATTCAAAACATCTATTTATTGTTTCGTGTTCAATTATATATGATTATGTATTGTGTAAGAGTTGCAGTGGCGTCTTACTTGCTTTTTATTCATGACACGTGATGAAATAATTTAATCAGTTCTAAATCAGTCTAAATCACCTAATTAAAGACCAATTCGCCTGGTCTTAAAGGCCAACCAACACCTACAAATTCCTAAAAATGAGTGAGTTCCAGATCATGCTGCTATTTTTAGAAATTCTATTTTTTTTAGTAACTGTTAACATTTGAACGGGTATTAAGGTTCCTAAAGTGGTAATTTTCAAAATAAACAAAATTTCGTCAATTTTGGTTCATGGTAACTAAGAAAAGTGCCGAGTACGGCGTACGGCGTACGGATAAAAATATTTTTATTGCATTTTCGGATTCTACATACCTTGAAACGGAAACCATCAACTTTTGAGGGGGTGGGGGTTATTTATTTTATTTTATTTTTTTCATGCTCGATTCCAAAGGTTCATTATTGACAATAATAAACCAGAAGCACAAAAATCTTACAAGAAATTTCACGCCGATTCTGAAAATGAGGTCAAAATTTGAGATAAATTGGTGTAAAAAGTGGAGAAATTTAGGTTTCGGTGACAAAAACCGTGGTTTTCTCGATAAAACGGCAGATCTCTTGAACGGTTGGGGTGGAGGTGTGCGGTTGATTGATTGATCAACACGTTTTTTGGTCCAGTTCTACCCCCTAAGTATAATATTGTCATCTGCTTGCAAGACTGAGAACTACTGAGATTGTATAATAATAGGAGAGTGGCAGTAAAAGGAAAGAAATATTGATACACTTGAAGGCAAGGCACCTGTGAATCGTACGGAGGGGCTGGACATTGACCCGCAATACTTCGATGTCGTGCGGTAGTGTATATCTGTATCCTTCCTATCCATCAACACCCCTCCATGAACTTGGAAGACGCTGCAAATGAGTAAAACGCTGCAAATTATTACACAACGGTTTATTATTTACCTGTATAGATGCCCCTTCTCCGAAGATCACTGTTTTCTGTTGTCAATACCTGCCCTCGAGCTCCCCCCAGGAAAGCCCTAAATCGAGTACTGGAGCCGGACCAGGAAAACAGTTCCATAAATAAGCGGTGGATTCAATAATTCAATAATTAATTATTTGTTGTTATTAAGGAAGCATAGCGTCTGTTCAAGATGCAAAATTATCTATCAACAAAATCCAAAAGAGCCATAATTTTGGTTTATTATTTTCAATAAGAACCTTTGGAATCGAGCATGAAAAAAATTTTTTAACCCCCCCCAAATTTATTGTTTCCATTTCAAGATATGTAGAATCCGAAAATGCAATTAAAAAAAATTTCTGTCCGTCCGCCGTACGCTGTACGCCGTAATTCGCACTTTTCTTAGTTACCATGAAACAAAATTGACGAAATTCGGTTTATAGGTCCCAGTTGGGGTCAAGTTGGTCCTCGAAGCTCGGCGTTACTGTCAGTCATCTCTAAGGGGTGAAAAATAGGCGTTGAAGTCTCCAGGACGCCGTTTTCTCTAATTTTTTTAACGGTTTTTAATAGTTTTCGAACTTCGGAGTTTTTTAATACCACCCGGAGCATTGTACGTCCAGCCGTTTGTTCACAGTGAGGCCCAGAAGTTTGCACCGACAGGAATTTTCAACAGCAGGATGAATGAAACTGTAGTATACATTCAGCCCAAATATCATCACTAAGGACGCGCTAACAATCGGGAATTGGCCCGAGATAATCATTGCTAGGGAGCACCTGATTATAATAACGGAGTATGAAGTCGAGTTGCTTGTTCTATTGTTTCATTTGATAAGTGATGGCTCTTCTGGAGTTTGTTGATAGGTAGTGAAACTTGAACAAACGTTGAAGTATTATTGATGGGTAAGTTATTACACAACGGTTCATTATACCATCCACGTAGAAGGGGCTGGAGTTTGTTGGTTGGTACTTTTGCAACTTTTTTCACTCCACATCAACAATTTCACTTCAGAACTTCATTATTTGCGTTTTTTTTTTGCAATTTTAGTTACTGTTTGTCATCGACAGAATTATTTTAGCAACATTTAACTCGTGACTTAGTTAGGTACCTAGTAACGAGTACGGGGTTAGGTACTAACCTACGGAGGGTCTGCGATATACATAATATGTATATGTAGAGTAGTAAATTTTATATTATATAGACGGGTTATCTATACAGAGAGCAGTGATCTGTAACAGAAGGGTATTCTGTACAAAATAATAAACCGTTGTGCAGGGATTTGCAGCGTTTTTCAAATTACATAATATTATCACAGAACAACCAGCTCGACTTTATACAGCCATCCGTGATTATAATCAGGTGCTTCCTAGTGATGATATCCGGGCCGGATTTGTACCGTTTGATTAACGATCGTGTTGATGAAGCTTTTCGGTGCGGACCAACGGCTGGTGGTGCAATGCTCGGGGTGGTCTAAAAAAAAAATGCATTAGTTCAAGATCAATGAAAAAACGTAAAACAAACCATACCCTTCTGTTGAAAGTTTTCGAGCTATGGCGTTCTGAAGATTTCAACCCCTATTTTTCACTCTTTAGAGATGGACTGACAGTAACGCCGAGCTTCGAGGACCAACTAGACCCCAAATGGGACCTACAAACCAAATTTCATTAATTTTTGTTCATGGTGACTAAGACGGACAGAAATTTTTTGTTCTATTTTTGGATTCTACGACCCTTGAAACATAAACCATCAGATTTTGAGGGCGATGGGAGGGTGACGGAGGGTGAGTGAGAGGGGATGGGAGTGGGAGAGGGCGAGGGAGAGAAATAAATAATCAATAACAAAAAATCTAATAACATAAATAAATAAATAAATGAAAATAATCAACCAACAATACAGAACACATAGCCTATTAAAGAGAGGGAGATGGAGAATGAGAGGGAGAGGGAGAGGGAGAGGGAGAAGGTGAGGGTGTGGGAGATAAATAAATAAATAAAAAACAAAACAAAAAACATAAATAAATAAATAATTGAAAATAATCAACCAACAATGCAAAACACAGAGCCTATTAAACTCCGCTGTGAGGCGTTGACAGCCGCAGCGGCCGTTGTCACCAGCCTTTGAAAACTCGCCAAACCCGCCAAACCCGCCTACCCGCCAAACCCCGGTCTTTATCTACCGTGCGGCTCATCGGGGGTCGGACCCTTTTAATCCTGAAGGGCCCTGGAGGAGTCAAACGGCGCAGACCTTCCGTAGGTTAAGGGGCTGAGGGCCTCGAGTGAGGGCGAGGAGTTCGAACGAGTGTCGGAGGGTTTCGAGGAGGTCGGAAGGGAAAGGGCTAAATGAAATGGACAATGTTTCCCTGTTATGAGCCTTCAGAGCGAACAGGATACTTCGGAGGATGACCTGCCCGGGGTACGCCATTTCGCCCGCATTTGGTGCGCAAAAAAAAAACGCTGCAAAGTCCTTGGTCACATGGGTTTATTATTCTATTGGACATGCCTACAGAAATGTTGGCTGTTCATTTATTATTTCTCAAAAACACGAATTAGGCTTTTTTTCCCACATACCTATTTATTTACATTTTTTTAACGAATATTTAAAAATTTATTTTTAATTTTACAAATTGTTTTTTAACAAGTGTTATTATACATATTTATGGTGATTTCACACTATATCCAGGTTTTTAACCCAAAAAAAAAAACGAATTTTGGGATCTCAACCTTCGTTACAACCTCAATTCTTCCCTATCTTGTCAAATTCAACTTTACATATATTCGGTTTTCTTGCCCTAAAAAACATGGAAAACGATACCTCACAAGCTCCATGTTCACTAAAACCTAAAAAAAAAAAAAAACACTACAAAGTCCTTGTCGCATGGGTTTATTATTCTACTGGACTTACCTACAGAAATGTTGGCTATTCATTTATTGTTTCTCAAAAACACGAATTAGGTTTTTTCCCACATATTTATTTTAATTTTTTTAAGCGAATATTTTCAAATTTATTTTTCATTTTACAAATTTTTTTTAAACAAGTGTTATTATATACAAATTTATGGTGATTTCAGACTATATCCAGGTTTTTGACCAATAAAAAAATGAATTTTGGGAGCTGAACCTTCGTTACAACCTCAATTCTTCACTCTCTTCTCAAATTCAACATCGTATTCGGTTTTCTTGCCCTAAAAAACATGGAAAACGATACCTCACAAGCTCATGTTCACTAAAACCTAAAAAAAAACGCTACAAAGTCCTTGTCACATGGGTTTATTATTCTATTGGATTTACGTACAGAAATACTGGCTGTTCATTTGTTGCTTTCATGAGCAATTATTGAAATGGCTACTTTTGATGCTTTCCACCAATTTTGGCCCCCAAAAAACACGTATTAGGCTCCTAGTTTTAAAAAAATTATCTTTGATCATTGATAGTGCCATTTAATTGTTTTGATTCACCTTTTGATACTACTTCTAGTGTTATTATACAGATTTATGATGATATCAGACTATACCCAGGTTTTTGACCCATAAAAATAAATTTTGGTAGCTGAACCTTCGTTACACCCTCAATTCTTCACCCTTTGGTCAAAATCAACTTCATATTCGGCCTTCTCGCCCTAAAAAACATGGAAAACGATACTCCACAAGTCATGTTCACCAAAACCTCAAAAAAACCTTTAAAACCCCTATTTTTACAGATGTTTGGTGCTGGCGACCTTCGGAGCACAAATAGGACCTAAGTGTTCCAAAATTTGGACACCAACTGAGTGCGGAAGAACGACGATTTTAGTTCAAAATTTAACGTAAATTCAGGCTGAAACGTCGTCAGACCCTCGATTTTCCACTACACGCCCTAAATCGAGTACTGGAGCCGGCCCCGGGAATTACAGTTTTACCAAACACACTATTTTCTGACAGATGGCACCACTGGCGCCAGATTGGCGCCATTCCCCGGCACCTTACCCTTTAAGTGATCACCTCCGTCACCTTACAACGGTTCGAATTTGGAAAACATCTGCCAAGTTGGGCGGGGAGTATAGCTTTATCACTTATTGTAACATGGATGAATAGAATCAGTTTGTTGGTAAACAAATTATGCGTAAAAATGATGGAATAGCAATAAATATAATAGTAACTAGCTCTGTTGCCTCTCGCTTTACAGATTATATCTCTTACATGTCCCTTTAGAAACTGTTATAATGTTAAAGACAGAAAGGTTCGATCCATTGAGCTGTTTTCGAGAATTTAATTTTTTTATGTTTCGGCTTCCCTATTAACCCCCACCCCTATTCATCAGATCCGGGAGTGAATCCCCCTATGTCCTTCCCCGATCACTGAAACATCTAAATACGCGAGATGGGTTCGATCCATTGAGCCGTTTTCGAGAATTTAATTTTTTTATGTTTTGGCTTCCCTATAAACCCCCACCCCTATTCATCTGATCCGGGAGTGAATCCCCCTATGTCCTTCCCCGGTCACTGAAACATCTAAATACGCGAGATGGGTTCGATCCATTGAGCCGTTTTGGCATGATTGAAAGACAAACAGACAGACAGACACCACGAAAATCATCTGTAAATTTAGTTATATAGATAAATTACCTAATATGCGTAATAGAATCAAACATTTCAACATTTTTTCAGAATTTCAAGTTACAGTACGATTCCAATGAAATTCATGTGGAACTGTTGAGTACTATTCCTGAACGACCCACCAAGGTTTCATTTCAACAATATTAATAGGGTGGTTATGAGCGTTTCAAATAATTCACGTTTGCGCATGCGCAGACGAAAGTTTCGGTACGATTTCAATGATTTTGATACGGGACCATCTGCGACCCAACCCGCACCTTCCCGCCAAATGTCAGCCCATTTCGACCATTATTTCGGGTAGTTATGGGCGTTACAAGGAGTTGACCACAGACAGACAGACACGGAATGAAAAATGTTCCTTGATGTCTGAAACGCAAAATGGTAGTAGAAATCTTTATTTTGGAGGACAAATTTTTTTTTCGCTCTTTCCGGTAGTGAGCAATAAAAAAAATCAAAATTTGACCAAATTTCATAAAAATTAACAGCAGTTGGTGATTGGTGGGTTGGGGGGGGGGGGGAATTTGCATAACGGAAACCTTTGGGGTTTTAGAATTAGGGCTTTAGTGTTGTGTTAATCTAACACAATTTATCTCCGCATATTAAATAAATCAATTTAATAGGCGGAATCTTAACTTGGGAAATTCGCTCATTCGGTGGTGCTGAATGACAGGAACCTCCCCCAAGGCGGGTTTTCATTCATAATTCACAAACCCCTCGAAACGCTGAATGAAGTCTAAGAAAAACCGCGACAGACAAAAGGAAGACGGTTTTTCAATGGTTCGGCCGGTTGAATGAGCTGAGGTTGCGGTTAGAAGAAAGTGACGGTTTAAGAGGTGGGAAGATGATGGGCGGAGGGGAGGGGGATCACTTAACCCCCTCCTGACCGCACTTTTATAAGGAGAAAAGGGACAACTCCGCCTCTCGTCCTAGAGAGAGAGAAAAAAAGGGATCGAAATGGAAAAGGGCGAGAGGGAAAGTTCGTCAAGCCCTTTAGCTCCCTGTCGCTGTTCTCCTCGCCCTTTGGCGCCCCCTCGCCCTCCTGCGACAGGTCCCATCCAAAGGCCCTTTGGCCCATTAACACTTTCATACCCCCCCCCCCCCCCCATACACCCAACCCAAAAAGGGCTCGAGGTTGTTTTCAAGGGCTAAGAAAGCGTAAGAGGTTAAATGGGTGGCGGAGGGGTGTTAAATTTAATTCAAGCTTAAATAAACAAATGGGAAGAGTGCAGCGTCACTGTAATGAGCGAATTTTTGAATTTAATGGTTTGAAGGTAATTTTCGGTGAGCAGTTAACGAACCACAAGAACTCAAATTTAAAAATTTCTTAATATGAAATTGAAAAAAAATCGTTTTAAAATGGAAAATTTCTGATTTTGTTTGAGAAACGCTACATGTTATTACACAACGGTATATTATTTACCTGTATAGATGCCCATAATGCGTAGATCACTGTTTTCTATGGTCAATAGGGAGACAGAAACCATACAATTTTGAGGGGGGGTCACTTAACCCCCTCCTGACCGAACTTTTAAAAGGGGAAAGGGACAACTCCGCCTCTCGTCCTGGAGAGAGAAGAAAAAGGGATGGAAATGGAAAAGGACGAGAGGGAAAGTTCGTCAAGCCCTTTAGCTCCCTGTCGCTGTCCTCCTCGCCCTTTGGTGCCCCCTTCCCTGCACCTGGACCAGCCCTCGCCGTCCTGCGACAGGTCCCATCCAAAGGCCCTTTGGCCCATTAACACTTCCTCCCCCCCCACCAATAACCCAACCCAAAAAGGGCTCGAGGTTGTTTTCAAGGGCTAAGAAAGCGTGAGAGATCAAATGGGGGGTGGAGGAGTGTTACATTTAATTCAAGCGTAACTAAACAAATGACAAGAGTGGAGCATGCAGCGTCACCGTAATGAGCGAATTTTCGAATTTAATGGTTTGAAAGCAATTTTCGGTGAGCAGTTAACGAACCTCAAAAACTCAAATTTAAAAATTTCTTAATATGAAATTGAAAAAAACGCTGAAAATCCCTGCACAGCGGTGTATTATTATGTACAGAATACCCTTCTGTTACAGACCACAGGTCTCCTTATAGATAACCCGTCTATATAATATAATATGTACTACTCTATACATATTATGTGGAACGCAGATCCTCCGTAGGTTAGTACCTAACCCCGTACTCGTTACTAGGTACCTACCTAAATCATGAGTTAAATGTTGCTAAAATAATACAGCCGATGACAAACAGTAACTAACCGGCAAAAAGAAAAGCAAATAATGAAGTTCTAAAGGAAAATTGTTGATGTGGAGTGAAATAGATCCCCCTCTGCGTAGATCACTGTTTTCTGTGGTCAAGACCTACCTTCGTGGTCAAGTATAATGAACCGTTGTGTAATAACTTGCCCACCAATAATACTTCAACGGTTGTTCAAGTTGCAAAAGTAACGATCAACAAAATCGAGCCCCTTTTTGGTAGATGAACCGTTGTGTAATAATTTGCCGTTTTGTAATAATTTACCGTGGTGTAATAATTTACCCATCAATAATACTTCAACGATTGTTCACAAGTACCTACCAACAAAATCCAATAGTCCGTCACTTATCAAATGAAATAATATCGCAGAACAACCAACTCGACTTCATACAGCCATCCTTGATTATAATCAGGTGCTCCGTAGTTATGATATCCCAGCAGGATTTATACCGTTTGATTCACGATCGTGTCGACGAAGCTTTTTGGTGCACACGAACGGCAGGACGTACAGTGCTCTGGGTGGTCTTAAAAAATTGTTTAGCTGAAGACGAATTTAATAGGTAACGTAAAAAAAAAACAATACCCTTCAATAGAAAGTTTTCGAGATACAGCGTTCTGAAAATTTCAACCCCTATTTTGAACCCCTTAGAGATGGCTGACAGTAACGTCGAGCTTCCAGGACCAACTAGACCCCGAACGGAACCTATAACCCGAATTTCATCAATTTTTTTTTTTCATGGTAACTAAGAAAAGTGGCCCTGTACGGCGTACGGCGGACAGATAGAAATATTTTTATTCCATTTTCGGATTCTACATACCTACCTTGAAACGTAAACCATCAAATTTTGAGGGGGGTTAGAATTTTTTTTCTTGCTCAATTCTAATGGTTCATTATTGAATATAATAAACCAAAAATCATAATTTAAAATGGAAAATTTCTGATTTTTTTTTTAAACGCTGCAAGTTATTACACAATGGTTTATTATTTACCTGTATTATAGATGTCCCTTCTGCGTAGATCACTATTTTCTGTGGTCAATAGGGAAACAGAAACCATACAATTTTGAGGGGGAGGGGATCACTTAACCCCCTCCGGATTGCACTTTTATAAGGAGAAAAGGGACAACTCCGCCTCTCGTCCTAGAGAGAGAGAAACAAAGGGATGGAAATGGAAAAGGGCGAGAGGGAAAGTTCGTCAAGCCCTTTAGCTCCCTGTCACTGTCCTCCTCGCCCTTTGGCGCTCCCTTCCCTGCCCTTGGACCAGCCCTCGCCGTCCTGCGACAGGTCCCATCCAAAGGCCCTTTGGCCCATTAACACTTTCTCTCCCCCCCCCCCCCCCCCCCCCCAAATCTACACAACCCAAAAAGGGCTTGAGGTTGTTTTCAAGGGCTAAGGCCCACTTTCACCAAAAATTTGAAACGAGTTTAACCCAGAAGAGGTTGCAAATTAACGGAGTTTACTGCTCACTGTCTTTCACCAGAGCTCTTTGAGAGCTTAAACTTCCACCGAGGGGGCTCAAGTTTAAACGCCCGAAATCCGGCAAGTTAAAGTCGCTAATCTCCGTTATCCATGAGATCCCAATATGGCCGCCTAGCTCACAGCTGATTTTCGGTGCCGCTGCTATAGAGCTGTGAAATGAATTAACGCGAGTTGGCATTGTATTGGTATTTACTCTATACTTACCATGTGTTCCACAATGATATTATATGTACCTTACCTCGTGACTGGAGTCGTTGTAAATCAGAAATCACTTTGGAAAATTACAGTTTATTATTACAGCGGAACAATGGAAGCGGGAATCGACATCAGCTGAGTGGTGGTTGTTGTTGTTTTGACGAGTTTATAGTCCCAGCGAGTCATATTGTCCAACTTTTGCTTGGACATTTTAAACTAAACTCCGTCAGGCAAACTCCATTATTTCAAACTGGGTTTAACCGACATTTGGGCTGGTGAAAGACGCCAGCTGCCTTTCCAGGTTTAAACCTCGACGTTAACTTTAACGGAGTTTGGCTAAACTCCGTTAAATAATTTTCTGGTGAAAGTGGGCCTCAGAAAGCGCAAGAGTTTAAATGGTGGGTGGAGGGGTCATTTAATTCAAGCTTAGATACAGATGAGAAGAGTGAGGCGTAACTCTACTGCGTACTCTAATGAGCGAATTTTTGAATGTAATGGTTTGAAGGCAATTTTCGGTGAGCAGTTAACGAACAGCAAGAACTCAAATTTAAATATTTCTTAATATGAAATTGAAAAAAAAAAATCGTTGTTTAAAATAGAAAATTTCTTATTTTGTTTGAAAAACTTTGCAAGGTATTACACAACGGTTTATTATTTACCTGTATAGATGCCCAAGATCACTATTTTCTATGGTCAATAGGTAACGGAACCATAAAATTTTGAGGGGGGGTCACTTAACCCCCTCCGGATTGCACTTTTATAAGGAGAAAAGGGACAACTCCGCCTCTCGTCCTGGAGAGAGAAAAAAAAGGATGGAAATGTAAAAGGGCGAGAGGGAAAGTTCGTCAAGCCCTTTAGCTCCCTGTCACTGTCCTCCTCGCCCTTTGGCGCCCCCCTTCCTAGCTGCAGCAGGTCCCATCCAAAGGCCCTTTGGCCCATTAAAACTTTCACCACCCCCCCCCCCCCCCCCCACCACAAACAAAAAAGGGATGGAGGTTGTTTTCAAGGGCTAAGAAAGCGTAAGAGGTTAGTCAGTTTAGTCAGGTTAGTCAGTAGTTAGAGATGATGGTGGGGGGGGGGGGGGGGGTTACATTTAATTCAAGCGTAAATAAACAAAGGGGAAGAGTGAAGCGTGCAGCGTCACTGTAATGAGCAAATTTTTGAATATAATGGTTTGATGGCAATTTTCGGGGAGCAATAAATGAACCACAAGAACTCATATTTTGAAATGAAAAATTTCTGATTTGGATTGAAGAACGCTGCAAGTTATTACACAGCGGTTTATTATTTACCTGTATAGATGCCCCTTCTGCGTAGATCACTATTTTCTGTGGTCAATACGCAAACGGGAACCATTAAATTTTGAGGGGTGGGGGGGGGGGTTTAAACTTTATTTATTTTTATTTATTTTTCTTTCATGCTCGATTCCAAAGGTTCTTTATTGAAAATGATGAACCAAAATTTCTGTTCGTCCACCGTACGCCGTACTTCACACTTTTCTTAGTTACCATGAAACAAAATAAATGAAATGAGGTTTGTAGGTCCGCACACGAGGTCCATTTGGGTCCTAGTTGTGTTCACCCGGTGAAAAATGGGTGTAAAAATACGTTTTTTTTTGTATTTTAGTAACATAAGCTTGTGAGGTATCGTTTCCCGTTAGGACGAGGAGACCGTATATGAGGTCGATTTTGATCAAAGAGTGGAAAATTGAGGTTGTGACGAAATTTCAGCCCTAAATTTACGTTATACATTTTGGTTTAAAATCGTCGCTTTTCCACACACAGTTTGGGTCACAATTTTGGAACAGATTTGGTCCTGGTTGTGCTCCGAAGCTCGGCAGTCCGATCGGCATACGGGTCATTTCAAAATTTCGGTGCATTTTGTGTCACGAGGCTGTGATGGCAACAAATTCATATCTTTCAGCATACTTTAAAAAAAAAAAATTAATCGCAGACCCTTCAGCACTCGTACCCATAATATTCAACATGAAAAATGTTAATTATCTACAGGATGGTATGCATGTAAACACACAATTCCTCACTCCCTAGGCTGTCACCACCAAGAGTTTCTCAGGTTTAGGTAATTTTTATCTCAAATTATTGTACCCTGTTGAACCAAAGAGAAGTCTTTTCCACTGGAGGATATGTTACTCAATTTGAATATGATCATAAAGAAGGAATACGATGACACATTCGAGTTTACATCATTTTTATGCTTGTCACTCGGTTTCCACCTCACTCCCCAGAAGTTTTTGAAAAATTCTGCCAGCCCTTGGAAAAAGCGAATTATTTTCTGTTTGAAGCCTGTGGCAACACTGATGCAATATGGCTACCAGTACCTGGTTTCAGCAGTGATTAATAGTGATTTGTCTTCCATCAGTTCAACATCCAATCTCAAGTTGTTAGAGAGTATTTTTATTGATTATCACTCCCTAGCACAACATATGTCAGTGAAGGTATGCTTTAAACAAAAGTTGACTGTATTTTCATTTGTTGTTTGTGGGGATAAGCAGTAGGGGCTAATTGAACTCACCAAAATAATTATCTGCCAGATACTGGAAGCAGTTAAAGGTTGAAGTCTCACTCCCTAGCCACTCACTCCCTAGTTGCACTGACATAATCAGTGAACCTAGGGAGTGAGTTTTTGTTCTAGGGAGTGAGGAAGAAAAATGTTGTTGACAATTTTATGTTCGCTTTTGGTTTATTATTCTGTGAATAATACACCTATGCATTCGCTCAGCAAAAAAAATTTATAACACCCCCTCAAAATTTTTTCTTTTCCGTTTCAAGGTGCGTAGATTCCAAAAATGCAATGTCCGTCTGCCGTACGCCGTCCGCCGTATCACGTGTACCGGTCTCATTTTCGGTCTAAAAACGTCTTTCTTTCGCACACATGCTCCATTTGGGCCGTAGTTGTGTCCCGAAACTTTTCAGCCTGATCGGAATATACCCAGGGGTGTTATGAGTGAAAATGTGTATAAAAATAGGTACTTTTTGTGTTTTAGTAACATGTTAGTAAAATGAGCTTTTGAGGTATCGTTTTTCATGTTTTGGGGGGACGAGAAGACGAATATGAAGTCGATTTTGACCAAGGAGTTGAAAATTGAGGTTGTACCAGATGTTCAGCTCCCAAATTTTTTTTTAAATGAGCCAAAAACCTGGGAAATCGTATGAAATCACCATCAGTTTGTATAATAACACTAGGAAAAGTGTCAACACGTGGATCAAGACGATTAAATGGCGCTATCTATGATCAAAGATAATTTGAAAAAAAAAGGAGCGTACCTAATTCAAGTTTTGGGGGCCAAAATTGGTGGAAACCACCAGAAATAGCTATTTCAATTATTTTACATGAAAGCAACAATAAATGAACAGCCAGCATTTCTGTAGGTATGTCCAGTAGAATAATAAACCCATGTGACAAGGACTTTGCAGCGTTTTGGAATCTACGCACCTTGAAACGGAAAAGAACAATTTTGAGGGGGCGTTATAAAAGGTTTTTGCTGAGCGAATACATAGGTGTATTATTCGCAGAATAATAAACCAAAAGTGTCAGAACGTGGATCAAGACGATCACATGGAACTACCAATGATCAAGGATAACTTGAAAAAAAAAACGCTGCAAAGTCCTTGTCACATGGGGTTTATTATTCTACAGAAATGTTGGCTGTACATTTATTGTTTGTTTCATGTGAAATAATCGAAATAGCTATTTCTGATGGTTTCCACCAATTTTGGCCCCCAAAACACAAATTAGGTAGGTACGATCTTTTTTTTTTTTTCAAATTATCTTTGATCATTGGTAGTGCCATTTAATCGTCTTGATCCACGTGTTGACACTTTTTCTAGTGTTATTCTACAAATTGATGGTGATTTCGCAGGTATTTGACTCATAAAAAATCAATTTTGGGAGCTGAACATCTGGTACAACCACAATTTTCCACTCCTTGGCCAAAATCGACTTCATATTCGATCTTCTCGTCCCCAAAAACATGGAAAACGATACCTCAAAAGCTCATGTTACCAAAATGTTGCTAAAACGCAAAAAGTACCTATTTTCACACACATTTTCACTCATAACACCCCTGGGTATATTCCGATCAGGCTGAAAAGTTTCGGGACACAACTACGGCCCAAATGGAGCATGTGTGCGAAAGAAAGAAGTTTTTAGACCGAAAATGAAGTCGGTACACGTGATACGGCGGACGGTGGACGGACATTGCATTTTTTGAATCTAAACACCTTGAAACGGAAAAGAAAAAACGCTGCAAAGTCCTTGTCACATGGGTTTATTATTCTATTGGAGTTCTAGAGATTTTTGTTGGCTGTTAAATGTATTGTTTCTTTCATGTGGAATGATTGAAATAGCTATTTCTGATGATTTCCACCAATTTTGGCCCCCAAAACATGAAATAGGTACTTTTTTTTTTAAAGTTCATCTTTGATCATTGGTAGTGGCATTTAATGGTCTTGATTCACCTGTTTACACTTTTTCCAATGTTATTGTACAAATTGATGGTGATTTCAGACAGTTTTCCAGGTTTTTGACTCATAAAAAACCAATTTTGGGAGCTGAACCTTTGGTAAAACCTCAATTTCCGCGTCTTTGGTCAAAATCGACTTCATATTCGGTCTTCTCGTCCTCAAAAACATGGAAAAAGATACCTCAAAAGCTCATGTTACTAACATGTTGTTAAAACGCAAAAAGTACCTATTTTTATACACATTTTCACTCATAACACCCCTGGGTATATTCCGATCGGGCTGAAAAGTTTCGGGACACAACTACGGCCCAAATGGAGCATGTGTGCGAAAGAACGACTTTTTTAGACCGAAAATGAAGCCTGTACACGTGATACGGCGTACGGCGGACGGCGTACGGCGGACGGCGGACGGACATTGCATTTTTGGAATCTACGCACCTTGAAACGGAAAAGAAAAAATTTTGAGGGGGGGTTATAAAAATTTTTTGCTGAGCGAATACATAGGTGTATTATTCACAGAATAATAAACCAAAAGTTTGAGGGGGTGTTATAAAAATTTTTTGCTGAGCGATTACATAGGTGTATTATTCACAGAATAATAAACCAAAAGGAGCGTACCTAATTTGTGTATCGGTGCCAAAATTGGTGGAAACCATAAGAAATATCAATTATTTCACGTGAAACAAACAAACAGCCAACATTTCTGTAAGTATGTCCAGTAGAATAATAAACCCATCTGACAAGGACTTTGCGGCGTTTTTTATTATGAAATGGGTGTCCACGCTTCGCGAGTGATTTAGTTTGTCTTGTGGTTGGAATAATCGAAGTACGAATACTATCCTGATTACACTGAGAGAGAAAAAAAAAGAAAACGCTGCAAAGTCCTTGTCACATAGGTTTGTTTTTCTATTGGACTTACGTACAGAAATGCTGGCTGTTCATTTATTGTTTATTTCATCTAAAATAATTTAAATAGCTATTTCTGGTGGTTTCCACCAATTTTGGCTCCCAAAACTTGAATTAGGTACGCTCCTTTTTTTTCAAATTATCTTTGATCATTGATAGTACCATTTAATCGTCTTGATCCACGTGTTGACACTATTTCTAGTGTTCTACAGATTGATGGTGATTTCAGACGATTTGCCAGGTTTATGACTCATAAAAAATCAATTTTGGGAGATCATCTGGTACAACCTCAATTTTCCAATCCCGGATCAAAATCTCCTTCATATTGTCTTCTCGTCCCCAAAAACATGGAAAACGATACCTCAAAAGCTCATTTTACTAACATGTTGCTAAAACACAAAAACGCTGCAAATCCCTGCACAACGGTTTATTATTTTGTACAGAATACCCTCCTGTTACAGATCACAGGTCTCCGTATAGATAACCGTTCTATATAAAATATAATATGTACTATTCTACACATATTATGTAGATCGCGGACCTCCGTAGGTTAGTACCTAACTCCGTACTCGTTACTAGGTACCTCCCTAAACCGTTGTGTAATAATTTACCTGTATAGGTTCCACTTCTACGGAGATAGAAAAATGAACCGTTGTGTAATAATTTGCCCATCAATAATACTTCAACGGTTGTTCACGTTGCAAAAGTACCTATCAACAAAATCCAGCCCCTTCTTGGTAGATTAGCCGTTGTGTAATAATTTACCGTTGTGTAATAATTTGTCGTTGTGTAATAATTTGCCATTATGTAATAAGTTACCCATCAATAATACTTCAACTGCCGCAATAATGCTTCATAGGTACCCCACCAATAAAATCCGCGCGTCCCTGGTGACGAGATTTCGTCTGTTGTATACAATTTCATTCACACTGGAGTCGAAAATGCCTGTCGGTGCAAACTTCGGGGCCTTACTGTGAACGATCGGCTGGACGTACGATGCTCCGGATGGGCTTAAAAAACTCGTAAGTTCAAGAACTATTTAAAACCGTAAAAAGATTCACGTAAAAAAACAGGTATAGGCGTTTTGAAAATGTCAACCCCTATTTTGAACCCCTTAGAGATGACTCACAGTAACGTCGAGCTTCGAGGACCAACTAGACCCCGAACGGAACCTATAACCCGAATTTCATCAATTTTTTTTCATGGTAACTAAGAAAAGTGGCCCGTACGAGGTACTGCGTACGGCTGACAGACAGAAATATTTTTATTGCAGTTTTGGATTCTACATACCTTGAAACGTAAACCATCCAATTTTGAGGGGGAGTTAGAATTTTTTTTTCATGCTCGATTCCAATGGTTCATTATTGAAAATAATAAACCAAAAGTACCTATTTTTATACACGTTTTCACTCATAACACCCCTGGGTATGTCCCGATCGAGCTGAAAAGTTTCGGGACACAACTAGGGCCCAAATGGAGCATGTGTGCGAAAGAACGAATTTTTTAGACCGAAAATGAGACCGGTACACATGATACGGCGTACGGCGGACGGACATTGCATTTTTGGAATCTACGCACCTTGAAACGGAAGAGAAAAAATGTTGAGGGGGTGTTATTAAAATTTTTTGCTTAGCGATTGCATAGGTGTATTATTCACAGAATAATAAACCGAAAGGGGTGTTTTCCGTAAAAAACAACGGAAGCGCCCCCGTAGATTGGCACTAAATGATAGTTCACGGAATCACCCTCAGAATTGGTGCATCCGTAAATATTATGCGGTCACGGATGCACTCTATAAATTTATCCGTAACCACTATCTTGTTGAAGGATCATCAACGGAAACACCCGTGGTTTCCGTGGTGTACTATTTCGGCAAAATCAACGGATGATCATTTTCACTGGAGTTCCCCGAAAATCCCCGTATAAGTGTAGTGATTTCCGTTGTTAATCCTTCAGCGTTCCGTCGCACGCCCGTGGTTGTACCGTGACTTTGTACGGGTCTTCATAGCCCCACCCTTGACTAACCCGTAACACTCCATCGCCTCCACGTAGCCCATCCATGATTTTCCCGTGAATATCCCTGGACTCTCCCTAGGTTTTCTCTAGCCCACCCTTCACTGTCCTTAATGCTTCCGTGCCCTTCCTTCAATGATCCGTGATTGTAGGGAATCACGGCGGACGGTTAACGGACAGGCTGAGGAAGCACAACCCTCCATTGCCTTTCCGTTGAGGATGCCCCAGTAGAAACATACGGGCCCTTTATGAACGAGCAACGGAGAGACGTGTACTACATTCACCTCTCCGTCAACCGGTTAACGGAGACGTCGAGGCAGTGCACGTCTCTCCGTCATCGTCCGTAAAGGGTACGTAACCATCTACAGAGCACCCTTTACGGACGTGCTACAGAGGATAACTGAGAGACGTCCGCAGCCTCAGTGGCTCCCACTAACCGATCGTCGGAGCGGTAAAGGAAGTACACGTCTCTCCGCCGCTCGTCCGAGGATCCGTAGCCTACCGAGTAGCTCGACCGAGTAGTCGGTGGAGTACTCGGCCGAGCTACTTCGATGGGGCGAGTGGGTGATTACATTTCAGCTGGGCAGAGACGAGACAGTTGCGTTGTGTAGTGTTCCGCGTCAACAGCGCACAGCGATGTAAAAAACCACAGTCATGCAGCATGGCTATAAGAGCGAATTTTCGAAGTTTTCGGCATCTTCCTCCTCCGCCTAAAATTTTCTGAAAATTAATTTTCGGCCAATGTTTTCCCAACTTGATACCATACAAAATTAAAACAGGAGTAGTTTTACGCAAAGTAAAATTTGGGGTGGAAGGAGGGGGAGGGGGAAATCAAAAATGTTTTGAATACCAGAAGAGTAGGTATTGGATACGTAACAAATTTTTTGTTCCATTTTTTGCCGAGTAACACCTTGGTTTGTAGATTTTCCAACGCTGAACACGATGGTGAAGTCAGAATTGCGATATCCCATTCCGTTATCAGATTAGAGCAGACGAACCAGGAAGAACATCTCAAGAAATAACCACGTTCCTTCATCTTCAAAGTGCTCCAGTTTGAGAATGGAATGAGATATCGCAATTCTGATTTCACCATCGTGTTCAGCGTACAAAAACCTTTAAAATGAGGTGTCACTTGTCAGACTTTTTCATTTTGGGAATTTATGGGTAATTTTCCCCCCCTAAAATTCCCCAAAACTCCCCCTTAGAGTGACCCGATTCTGCCCATCTTCGAACTTAGCCTGTCGATTGCCAAGACAGATTTTTCGTGCAAATTTGAACTTTTTATCTCAATTCTTTCGAGAGTTATCGTCTGGAATGACACATACATATATAAATATATAAATATATATATATATATATATATATATATATATATATACATACATATAATTTTTGGTGTCTTTCGGCAGTGAATTCAGGATGGTCTGAAACGGATTTTGGTATAAAAATCTTTCGGAAATTCGAGTTTTAAAAATTTTGGACCGAGAACAATAGCTTCCTTTTCTTCGAAAATTCGCTAAAAGAGAAAAACGCTGCCTAGTCCTTGTCACATGAGTTTATTATTCTATTGGACATACCTACAGAAATGTTGGCTGTTCATTTATTGTTTCCCAAGAACAAAAATTGGGCTCTTTTTTTACAAATTATCTTTTATCATAGACAGTACCATTTAATTGCGTTGATTCACCTGTTAACACGACTTTTAGTTCTATTATTATACAAGTTTATGGTGATTTCAGTCAATTACATTGGGTGCTGAACCTTCGTTACAACCTCAATTCTTCACTCTTTGGTCAAAATCGACTTCATATTCGGTCTTCTCACCCTAAAAAACATTTATAACGATAACTATTTTTACACACATTTTTCCCCCGTAACACCCCTGGGTGTATTCCGATCGGGCGGCCGAGCTTCGGAGCACAACTAGGGCCCAAATGAAGCCTGTGTGCGAAAGAACGAATTTTTCAGACAGAAAATGAAGTAGATAATTATATGGATGATACGGTGGACGGAAACTGCATTTTAGGAATCTACGTACCTTGAAACTTAAAAGAAAAAATTTGTGGGAGTGTTATTGTAGTTTTTGCTGAGCGAATACACAGGTGTATTATTCACAGAACAGAAATGCGCGCTCGCCCGCCGGGTGGGTATCATAAGCGCTAATTCCCTTGGAATGCGTTTGAAAAGCGCAAATTTTTTCGTGTTTAAAAGCGTGAGGTTCCCTGTTATAGTATTTAGATTTAAAAGCGCGAGCCACTATAACAGAATAAAGTAACAGTTCTTGAAGCAGATAACGCCTTTCCTAGGCTCCTATCGCTGATCGTCGCCGAACTGAGGAGTCGCGACTTTTGACCAAGACCCAGGCCTCTGTTCATTGAAATGTTTACCTACTCAGTTTACTTACATAACTCCCACTTACACTCACACTGTCATTGTTCCTGGGGTTCATCGTTTAGTATTCATCCTCCGCTCAGTGCGTTTGCGCTGATACTTTTGATATTTCAAATTTCTTTCAACATATAACAACTTCATATAACAACTTTACATATAACAACTTTATATATCGGCGCTGCGCGCCTCGCCAGGGGACAAGCCCCCTGGACCCCCGGATGCTTACTGCTTAGAGCCTACGGCTAAAATTCAAGAAACATGGAACATCCTTTAGCCGCGTAGTTTACTACAACCAAGTGACAACCAAACAAGCGTCATTGTTTACTATCCATTTACAACATTCATTTATATAGTTATATTATGAAACTAGGATATAAATACCAAGAACAAATACGAAAATACATTCGTGATAAATCAAGAGCTTTCCAACGAATGGAAAACGATTTTTGTCCGATGAAAATGAAAGAAGTTTCATTTCCCTAGCAACTACTCGGTTGTAAGTGAAAATCATTGTTAAAATTTCGTTCCACTTCTGCGTCACCCATCCCGTGTAACGTTTTTCGGCTAGTTAGTCCAAGGCTAAAGCATGTTCCATGCTAAAAGTTGTTAATATAATTTTGGTTTATTATTTTCAATAATGAACCATTGGAATCGAGCATGAAAAAAAAAATTCTTACCCCCCCTCAAAATTTGATGGTTTACGTTTCAAGGTATGTAGAATCCAAAACTGCAATAAAAATATTTCTGTCTGTCCGCCGTACGCCGTACGGGCCACTTTTCTTAGTTACCATGAAAAAAAATTGATGAAATTCGGGTTATGGGTTCCGTTCGGCGTCTAGTTGGTCCTCGAAGCTCGACGTTACTGTGAGTCATCTCTAAGGGGTTCAAAATAGGGGTTGAAATTTTCAAAACGCCTATACCATTTTTTTACGTAAATATTTTTACGGTTTTAAATAGTTCTTGAACTTGCGAGTTTTTTAAGACCATCCGGAGCATCGTACGTCCAGCCGTTCGTTCACAGTAAGGCCCCGAAGTTTGCACCGACAGGCATTTTCGACTCCAGTGTGAATGAAATTGTATACAATTCAAACCAAATCTCGTAACCAGAGACGCGCCCACAATAGGAATTTGTGAATACGGCCAATCATTGGTAGGGATCACCTGATTATATTGGCGGAGTATGAAGTCGAGTTGGTTGTTCTGTGATATTATTTGATTTGAAAAATGATGGCTCTTTTGGAGTTTGTTGGTAGGTAGTGAAACTTGAACAAACGTTGAAGTATTATTGATGGGGAAATTATTACTACGGTAAATCATTACTCAACGGTTCATTATACCATCTACGTAGGAGGGGGTGGAGTTTGTTGGTTGGTACTTTTGCAACTTTTTTCACTCCTCATCAACAATTTCTTTTCAGAACTTCATTATGTGTGTTTCTTTTTGTTAGGTACTGTTTGTCATCGGCAGAATTATTTTAGCAACATTTAACTCGTGATTTAGTTAGGTACCTAGTAACGAGTACGGGGTTAGGTACTAACCTACGGAGGGTCTGCGATCTACATAATATGTATATAATAGAATAGTACATATCATATTATATAGACGGGTTATCTATACATAGAGCTGTGATCTGTAACAGAAGGGTATTCTATACAAAATAATAAACCGTTGTGCAGGGATTTGCAGCGTTTTTCGTGTTTAAAAGCGTGAGGTTCCCTGTTATAGTATTTAGATTTAAAAGCGCGAGCCACTATAACAGAATAAAGTAACAGTTCTTGAAGCAGATAACGCCTTTCCTAGGCTCCTATCGCTGATCGTCGCCGAACTGAGGAGTCGCGACTTTTGACCAAGACCCAGGCCTCTGTTCATTGAAATGTTTACCTACTCAGTTTACTTACATAACTCCCACTTACACTCACACTGTCATTGTTCCTGGGGTTCATCGTTTAGTATTCATCCTCCGCTCAGTGCGTTTGCGCTGATACTTTTGATTTTTCAAATTTCTTTCAACATATAACAACTTTATATTTGATAGGGTAAAAACATGACACGGCGCTGCGCGCCTCGCCAGGGGACAAGCCCCCTGGACCCCCGGATGCTTACTGCTTAGAGCCTACGGCTAAAATTCAAGAAACATGGAACATCCTTTAGCCGCGTAGTTTACTACAACCAAGTGACAACCAAACAAGCGTCATTGTTTACTATCCATTTACAACATTCATTTATATAGTTATATTATGAAACTAGGATATAAATACCAAGAACAAATACGAAAATACATTCGTGATAAATCAAGAGCTTTCCAACGAATGGAAAACGATTTTTGTCCGATGAAAATGAAAGAAGTTTCATTTCCCTAGCAACTACTCGGTTGTAAGTGAAAATCATTGTTAAAATTTCGTTCCACTTCCGCGTTCCACTTCCGCCTCACCCATCCCGTGTAACGTTTTTCGGCTAGTTAGTCCAAGGCTAAAGCATGTTCCATGCTAAAAGTTGTTAATATATAATTTTTTTTCACATTTCTGATTTTAGCGAATTTTCGAAGAAAAAGAAGCTATTGTTCTCGGTCCAAAATTTTTAAAACTCGAATTTCCGAAAGATTTTTATACCAAAATCCGTTTCAGACCATCCTGAATTCACTGCCGAAAGACACCAAAAATTATATGTATATATATTATTTATATTTATATATATATTTATATATCTATGTGTCATTCCAGACGATAACTCTCGAAAGAATTGAGATAAAAAGTTCAAATTTGCACGAAAAATCTGTCTTGGCAATCGACAGGCTAAGTTCGTAGATGGGCAGAATCGGGTCACTCTAAGGGGGAGTTTTGGGGAGTTTTAGGGGGGGGAAATTGCCCATAAATTCCCAAAATGAAACAGTCTGACAAGTGACACCTCATTTTAAAGGTTTTTGTACGCTGAACACGATGGTGAAATCAGAATTGCGATATCTCATTCCGTTCTCAAACTGGAGCACTTTGAAGATGAAGGAACGTGGTTATTTCTTCGAAAATTCGCTCTTATAGCCATGCTGCATGACTGTGGTTTTTTTGATTCCTGTTTCCTTGATTCAGGTAGGTACAGTAGAAGGTAGTCGGTAGGTATTTGTTAAAAGAAACAGTAACAGTACCTCATGTAAGTAAAAGTAACGGCTCCAGCTCGCGCTTTTGACACAGGAAGCAGTGGCGCTTATGAACCTAATCTTTCTTCTCTTCGATCTCTTCGATGAAGTAGATTTTAGATGTTTTTGGACCACCTCTCGCTTTTGACAACCACCGCCTTTGACGGAAGACAACTTCACGCCCGTCCATGACGACAAGTGGCTCTTATGGGCACACTACGGACGGCGTTCCTACGACGGAAGCCACATTTTTATACCCCTCCTTAATAACAACTGTCAACCACGGACACACTCTGGACGACATTGCAGGACGGACACCACAATTACACCCCTCCTCAATGACAACGATTCACCAAGGATGGATTACGGACGACGTTCCAACTACGGAAGCCACCTTTATACCCCTCCGTAATGACAACAAGATCTACGGGCACACGACGGACGATGAACAAACAACGGATGCCCCTCATACCCGTCCTTTGTCATCCGTCGTGTTCACTAGCGCACACGGAACGCGATGGAACGTCATTGCCTCACGGACACCACAGGCGCCTCCGTGAAAGCCGACGTCCCGTTAAACCATGACCTTAACTGATGGTCACGGGTCGCTACAGATGGTCAAAATGCCGGCCAAGGAAGGTCATTTTTGAAGGAACGTCTACGGATGGACGACCATCAGCGATGGTATCCGCCCCTCCATCACCACTTTCGGTTTATTATTCTGTGAATAATACACCTATGTATTCGCTCAGCAAACAATTTTTATAACACCCCCTCAAACTTTTTTCTTTTCCGTTTCAAGGTGCGTAGATTCAAAAAACGCTGCAAAGTCCTTGTCACATGGGTTTATTATTCTATTGGACATACCTACAGAAACGTTGGCTGTTTATTTATTGTTTCTTTCATATAAAATAATTTAAATAGCTATTTCTGGTGGTTTCCACCAATTTTGGCCCCCAAAACACGAATTAGGTACGCTCCTTTTTTTTTTTTTTTTTTTTTTTTTTTCAAATTATCTTTGATCATTGATAGTACCATTTAATCGTCTTGATCCACCTCTTGATACTTTTTCTAGTGTTATTCTACAAATTGATGGTGATTTCAGACGATTTTCCAGGTTTTTGACTTATAAAAAATCAATTTGGGAGCTGAACATCTGGTACAACCTCAATTTTCCACTCTTTGGTCAAAATCGACTTCATATTCGGTCTTCTCGTCCCCAAAAACATGAAAAACGATACCTCAAAAGCTCATTTTACCAACATGTTGCTAAAACGCAAAAAGTACCTATTTTTACACACATTTTCACTCATAACACCCCTGGGTATATTCCGATCGGGCTGAAAAGTTTCGGGACACAAATAGGGCCCAAATGGAGCATGTGTGCGAAAGAGCGAATTTTTTAGACCAAAAATGAAGCCTGTACACGTGATACGGCGGACGGCGTACGGCGGACGGCGGACGGCGTACGGCGGACGGCGTACGGCGGACGGACATTGCATTTTTTGAATCTACGCACCTTGAAACGGAAAAGAAAAAATTTTGAGGGGGTGTTATAAAAATTTTTTGCTGAGCGAATACATAGGTGTATTATTCACAGAATAATAAACCAAAATGCAATGTCCGTCCGCCGTACGCCGTCCGCCGTATCACGTGTACAGGCTTCATTTTAGATCTAAAAAAGTCGTTCTTTCGCACACATGCTCCATTTGGGCCCTAGTTGTGTCCCGAAACTTTTCAGCCCGATCGGAATATACCCAGGGGTGTTATGAGTGAAAATGTGTGTAAAAATAGGTACTTTTTGCGTTTTAGCAACATGTTAGTAAAATGAGCTTTTGAGGTATCGTTTTCCATGTTTTTGGGGATGAGAATACCGAATATGAAGTCGATTTTGGCCAAAGACGCGGAAATTGAGGTTTTACCATTGGTTCAGCTCCCAAAATTGGTTTTTTTTTTAGTCAAAAACCTGGAAAACTGTCTGAAATCACCATCAATGTGTATACTAACATTAGAAAAAGTGTAAACAGCTGAATCAAGACCATTAAATCGCACTACCCATGATCAAAGATGATCTGGGGGAAAAAAAAGTGTACCTATTTCATGTTTTGGGGGCCAAAATTGGTGGAAATCATCAGGAATAGCTATTTCAATCATTCCACATGAAAGAAACTATAAATTTAACTGCCAACAAGAATCTCTGGAACTCCAATAGAATAATAAACCCATGTGACAAGGACTTTGCAGCGTTTTTGGAATCTAATCAACTTGAAACGGAAAAGAAAAAAGTTTGAGGGGGTGTTATAAAAATTTTTTGCTGAGCGAATACATAGGTGTATTATTCACAGAATAATAAACCTAAATGGCAAACCTTTCTGGAAACCTCCAAGAACCTTTATTGTGACTTTTTGTGAACCTCCCCTAGGTTTGGTTTTGAGGACTTTTAAATTTATTTGTAAGTTAGCGGTCCCATCCTTCCATCCGGTGTGGTAATGTACATCGTTTAGTGGTGAACTAGCACTCCAAGCGGGATTTGAGTTGAACTACTCAGCGATTTACCTAATACGTCATTATTTCTAGGGGGAACTCTGAAATTCATATTTCCCACTCGTTTTCTGCCTATACTGACCGACATAAAAACCACATTACGTGGTAAATAAGTGTTAATTTCCGTTATTGAACAGAATTTGGCCCAAAAAAATGGAACCTACGAAAATTGTCCATTGTGAAGTTGGTTCATCCGACGTTTTACGTGTTCTTCCTACCCCTCGTTTTATGATTAAGACGAAAAGTAGTGTATAGCTTTGATTGGGAAATCGATGTCAGTGAGCTTTGAACTTTTGATGGCATTTAATTGAATTTACCTACTACTAATTTTACACTATTTTACAGCAATGTTTGTATTAGGTACCTATCTAGTTACATACTACTATATTATAGCAAATGTTCTTTCTTTATTTTTTCAACAAAAAGTTCATTTATTGTGGTTTAACTTCCTAAACAGTATTGAAAATACTTGATAATATAATTTTTGTGATAATTTTTATAATCTGTAAACCTAGTAGTAAACAACAATTTCATTTTGTTGTGTCGTTTTCTAGTCTAAGTCTAGTGTTGAAATGGAAGATACAGGAAGACTGTGACATTTTTGATGAACAAAACACTCGGTTCCAACTTTTAGTGCAAGATAATGTTAAAGACTAATAGAAATTAAGTAAGATATTGAGCTTATTTTTCGAGACTGCTTGTGATTTCCATTTTCAATCGAATACATAAACAACGCTATGTTTTTTAGGAGATTCCAATGCGTTAAAGACGATAACTTGATTCTTTTCTCATTCCTTGAACTTGATTCTCACTCCCTAGAAATTAAAATTTTTTTTATTGGCCTATCTCTGGAAATATCGATGATTATGTGTGCCCACTGTAGGATATTACTAGGACGACCCTAAGATACGCTACGTGAAAAAAAACAATGAAATATTTCACATTTTATCTTGAAAAAATTAGAGGCCCAAAATGCACCGAAATTTTGAAATGACCCATACATCCATAGGTGTTATGGGCGAAAAATTGGTGTAAAAATAGGCGTTTTCGAGGTTTTTTTGAGGCTTCAGTGAACATGAGCTTTTGAGGTATCGTTCTC
This sequence comes from Leptopterna dolabrata, assembly GCA_954871275.1. Classification (NCBI taxonomy): domain Eukaryota; kingdom Metazoa; phylum Arthropoda; class Insecta; order Hemiptera; family Miridae; genus Leptopterna; species Leptopterna dolabrata. The sequence continues at coordinate 3,441,071 of OX940989.1, read as the reverse complement.
CATGTTTTTTAGGGCGAGAAGACCGAATATGAAGGTGATTTTGACCAAAGAGTGAAGAATTGACGTTGTAACCAAGGTTCAGCTCCCAAAGTTCATTTTTTATTAATCAAAAACCTGGGAAATTGTCTGAAATCACCATCAATTTGTATAATAACACCAGAAAGTAAATGAAGACAATTAAATGGCACTATCAATGATCAAATATAATTTGTAAAATAAATAGGAGCCTAATTAGTAGTTTTGAGAAACAACAAATGAATAGCCAACATTTCTGTATGTATTTCCAATAGAATAATAAATCCATGTGACAAGGACTTTTCAGTTATACTTTGCAGCGTTATAACAATATTTTGCTGTGCGATTACATAGGTGTATTGTTAAAATAATAATGAATAAACCTAAAGTGGGCCAAAATTGGTAAAATTTGTGATAGAAGTTGTCATTAAATTTGTTGTACCTAGTACCTACTTCGGATTTGGGTTGTGCTTGGGAAATTCGCCCATGTGGTCGTGCTGAATGATTGATTTTTTTTAAATTTTTTGAAGTTATATTTATTCATAAAAAATGTAATTTTTATGAAATTTATTGCTGCATTATCATGTGGGTAGGTGGAGGGTTTGTTCCAACATGTTGTGATGTGGGAGTTGAGTTTTCGACCTCGAGCTGAGTTGAGATGCCGGCAAGGGTCCAGGGAGTTAGGAGGAAAGGGCGGCCGGAGGCGGACGGGAGGGGCGAAAGGAGGACGAAATGGGAGGAGGAGGACGGGGGGCGGAGGGTATGCAAATAGGGGGAAACCTTGGGGGTGGTGGGAGGGCGTGGGCGGAGGAGGACGCGGGGGTCCGTGCGCGCGCACTCTCGCTTGTCCATTCGATTTCAAATGACCACGCGATTGCCTCCTTCCTCTTACTTCGTCCGAAATTCACCTCCAAGGACCCTCCTCCCACCACCCTCCACCCGCCGCCTCCGCAGCATCCCCCCGTCCCACCACCCGCCCTCTCCGCCTCCGGCCGCGGGTCCCGTGCGAAGGGGTTGAGATGGCCAGTGTGGGTGGAGGGTGGTGGTAGGTGGAGGGTGGTAGGAGGAGGGCGGAGGTATTTGCTATGGAAACCTGCTTGTTCCTCCAAGGGCTGAGTGTGGCATGGAAAACTCCTCCTCAGATCCTTCCACCTTCCCAACTCATCCATAGAAATTACATCCTCCTCAACTCCACAAGAAAAATATATAATAAAACAAAAAACGCTGCAAAGTCCTTGTCACATGGGTTTATTATTCTATTGGACATACCTACAGAAAGGTTGGCTGTTCATTAATTGTTTCTTTCATGCGTAATAATCGAAATAGCTACTTCTGATGGTTTCCATTAATTTTGGCCCCCAAAACACAAATTAGGTACGCTCTTTTTTTTCTTTTTTTTTAAACTATCTTTGATCATTGGTAGTGCCATTTAATCGTCCTGAACCACGTCTTGACACTTTTTCCAGTGTTATTATACTAACTGATGGTGATTTCAGACGATTTCCCAGGTTTTTCACTGATAAAAAATCAATTCTGGGAGCTGAACATTTGGTAGAACTCAATTTTCCACTCTTTGGTCAAAATCGACTTCATATTCGGTCTTCTCGTCCTCAAAAACATAGAAAACGATATCTCAGAAGCTCATGTTACCAATATGTTGCTAAAACGTAAAAAGTACCTATTTTTACACACATTTTCACTCATAACACCCCTGGGTATATTCCGATCGGGCTGAAAAGTTTCGGGACACAACTAGGGCCCAAATGGAGCATGTGTGCGAAAGAACGATTTTTTTAGACCGAAAATGAAGCCTGTACACGTGATACGGCGGACGGCGGACGGCGTACGGCGGACGGACATTGCATTTTTGGAATCTATGCACCTTGAAACGTAAAAGAAAAAAGTTTGAGGGGGTGTTATAAAAATTTTTTGCTGAGCGAATACATAGGTGTATTATTCACAGAATAATAAACCAAAACGCTGCAAATACGAGTAATTACACAACGGTTTATCAACTCCCTTTATAAGTTTTTCCAAGTCAAATTAGGAATTTTCCTAGTCAAATTGATACTTTCGGTTTATTATTTTCAATAATGAACCTTTGGAATCGAGCATGAACAATTTTTTTTAACCCCCCTCAAAATTTGATGGTTTACGTTTCAAGGTAAGTACACATATGTACGAGTATAATCCGAAAATGCAATAAACGACGCTGCAAATTATTACACAAAGGTTTATTAATTACCTGTATAGATGCCCCATCTGTGTAGATCACTGTTTTCTGTGGTCAGTACCCTCGTTCTCCCCCCAGGAAAGCCCAAAATCGAGTACTGAAGCCGGCCTGGGAATTGAATTTTCATAAAAATGCGCAGGATGCAATAATTCATTAATTAATTATTAGCCATCCGTGATTATAATCATGCGATCCCTGTATTATCTGGTTTATCAACTCCCTGTATAAGTTTTTCCAAGTTAAATTAGAAATGGAGAGCATTAAAAAAATTTAAAATTTTTACCCCCCCCCCCCACAAAAAACGCTGCAAAGTCATTCATTTATCGTTTCATTGATTGTTTCTTTCATGTGCAATAATTGAAATGGCTATTTTCGGTGGTTTCCACCAATTTTGGCCCCTCAAAAACATCAAATAAGCTCCTATTTTTGACAAATTATCTCTAATCATTGATAGTACCATTTAATTGTCTTGATTTACCTGTTGATGCTACTTCTAGTGTTATTATACAAATTTATGGTCATTTTAGACAATTTCCCAGGTTTTTGACTCATAGGAAATGAATTTTGGGAGCTGAACCTTCGTTACAACTTCAGTTCTTCACTCTTTGGTCAAAATCAACTTCATATTCGGTCTTCTCGCCATAAAAAGACATGGAAAACGATACCTCGCAAGCTCATCTTCACTAAAACCTCTAAAAAAAACCTCGAAAACCCCGATTTTTACATCCATTTTTCGCCCATAACACCCCTGGTTGTATTTCGATCGGGTTGCCGAGCCTTGGAGCACAACTAGGGCCCAAATGTGTTCCCAAATGGGGACCCAAACTGTGGGCGGAAGAACGACGATTTTAGACAAAATTTTAACGTAAATTTAAGGTTGAAACTTCGTTAGAACCTCAATTTTTCACTCTTTGATCAAAATCGTCTTCATATTCGGTCTTCTCGCCCTAAAAAAAACATGGAAAACGATACCTCACAAGCTCATGTTACTCAAACACAAAAATACCAATTTTTACACCCAATTTTCACCCATAACACCCCTGGGTATATTCCGATCGGGTTGCAAAGTTTCGGGACACAACTAGGGCCCAAATGGAGCATGTGTGCCAAAGAACGATTTTTGTAGACCGAAATGAAGTAGATATGCACGATAGGGCGGACGGACATGGCATTTTTGGGAATTTGCGCACCTTGAAACGTAAAAGAAATAATTTCGAGGGGGTGTTATAAAAATTGTGCTGAGCTAAAACATTGGTGTATTGGGTATTCACAAAATAATAAACCAAAATGCGAAATTGGATCACAACATAATCATTGCATCGGGTGGCAGTGACAGTTTTCCCTCAAAGACTGCGGAGCTGCAGGCCATTAAAGCACTTGAAGCTGATGGTCTGTCATGAAATGATCGCACTCCCACAGCTCTGTGTAATCTTCACGATTCAAACGTCCCTTTAGTAGACTGAAATTCCCTTTGCTCTTATGTCCACACACACAACACACACAAACGCACACACACACACGTGCGCACACGCGCGCAAGGCCTCGTCAGCACAGAGCAACCCCCCCGCACACTGAGGTCTTTCATTTTCCCAAAGGTAAACATAACCTTTGGAAAATTCGTCCTTCATCAAAGCCCTTGTCCGGTTTCCTTCGGGGGGGGGGGGGGGGGGTCAGGATGTGACCTGTTTGCTTCCGCTTCATCCGAAGTTTACATCTCATTTGGTAGAACTCGAGGAAGAGAAAATCTCACGAAACACCGAGTAAAACGGATAAAACGTACGCCAAGGACGATGGAGAACTCGAGAGAAAAATATAATAAAATCTCACACAAGCGCCACCTCCTTTCATCTTCCTGTTCCGTTTTGGTTTATTATTTTCAATAATAAACCATTGGAATCGACACTGAAAAAAAAAAAACTCTAACCCCCCCCAAAATTTGATGGTTTACGTTTCAAGGTATGTAGAATCCGAAAATGCAATAAAAAATTTCTGTCCGTCCGCCGTACGCCGTACTGGCCACTTTTCTCAGATACCATGAACCAAAATTGACGAAATTCGGTTTATAGGTCCAATTTGGGGTGTACTTGGTCCTCGAAGCTCGGCGTTACTGTCAGTCATCCCTAAGGGGTGACAAATAGGCGTTGAAATCTCCAGGACGCCGTTTTCTCGAAATTTTTTACGGTTTTGAATAGTTCTCGAGAGTTTTTTAAGACCTCCCGGGGCACTGTACGTCCAGCCGTTCGTTCACAGTGAGGCCCAAAAGTTCGCACCGACAGACTTCATCGACAGAAGGGTGAATGAAATGGTTTACATTCAGCCCGAATATCATCACTAGGGACGCGCTAACAATCGGGAACTGGCCCGAGATAATCATTGCTAGGGAGCACCTGATTATAATAACGGAGTATGAAGTCGAGTTGGTTGTTGATAGGTAGGTAGGTGTTATTGATGAGTAAATTTATTTATTTATTTATTTTATTGACTTTATTGGCAAAATATATAAACAATTTTAGGTAAAACCGTTGTGTAAATTATTCCACAATGGTAAATTATTAGGTACACAACTGTTCATTATACCATCCACGTAGAAGGGGCTGGAGTTTGTTGGTAGGTACTTTTGCAACTTTTTTCACTCCACATCAACAATTTCCCTTTAGAACTTCATTATTTGCGTTTCTTTTTTTTTAAATTGTATAAATGCCATTTATTTACACAATGTACAAATAAGTAATACAAAAAGAAGTATTTGATACTTCAGTGCAAAACAAAATAAGGTACACGTCATGAAAGAAACAGAAAGGCCGTTTAGTTACGTTTTGGCCGTTTTAGTTACTGTTCGTCATCGACAGAATTATTTTAGCAACATCTAACTCGTGATTTAGGTAGGTACCTAGTAACGAGTACGGGGTTAGGTACTAACCTACGGAGGGTCTGCGATCTACATAATATGTATAGACTAGTACATATTATATTATATAGACGGGTTATCTATACAGAGACCTGTGATCTGTAACAGGAGGGTGTTCTGTACAAAATAATAAACCGTTGTGCAGGGATTTGCAGAGTTTTTTCCCGGAAGATTTACGAAATTTTAAATTTTTCGAGGAAAATTTTTTAAAAATATATAGTGTGTTGCGGGTTTAGTATCACAGGTCTTGCAGGGTGACCTTGCGCCCGAACGTATATTTCATATCTACTCATGGAAGACAATTTCTGTCCTTCCGCCGTACTTCGCACTTTTCTTAGTTACCATGAACCAAAATTAATGAAATTTGGTTTGTAGGTTCCGTTTGGGCTCTAGTCTAAGGGGTGAAAAACAGGGTTTGAAATACCCAGAGTATCCGTATCTCGGAAAATTTTATTTTGAGGTGTGGGGTTTTTCGCATTTTCAAATAGTTTGATTTTTTTCTGAAGTTTTGAGACCATCCGGAGCATTCTACGATGTTGCCTTAAGATTTGCTGTACAATTTTCCTTAAAGAGCAGGGTGTATGCAGGAGTCAAGCTGAGCTGAGAGCGCGCATCGCCCATTCCGTGGCCAAGTTGGCGCTGTAGCTCAGTGGTTTATCTGACGGACTGATACTCCAAAGTTCCCGAGATCGAAACCCTACCGGGACTGAATATTTTTTCATTCCACATCAACAATTTCCCTTCAGAACTTCTTTTTAACGTTTTTTTTTAACGTTTCAAGGGGCGTAGATTCCAAAAAGGCAATGTCCGTCCGCCATATCAACCACATCTACTTCATTTTCGGTCTAAAAAATTCTTTCTTTCACACACATGCTCCATTTGGGCCCTAATTGTGTCCCGAAACTTTGCAACCCGATCGGAATACACCCAGGGGTGTTATGGGTGAAAATGGGTGTAAAATTCGGTTTTTTTTAAATTTTAGTAACATGTGCTTGTGAGGTGTCGTTTTCCATGTTTTTTAGGGCAAGAAGACCAAATATGACGTCGATTTTTACCAAAGAGTGAAGAATTGAGGTTCTAACGAAGCTCAGCCTTAAATCTACCTTAAATTTTGGTCTCAAATCGTCGTTTTTCCGCAAACAGTTTGGGCCCCCATTTGGGTGTCCTAGTTGTGCTGCGTAGCTCGGCAGCCCGATCGCAAAACACCCAGGGGTGTTATGGGTGAAAATGGGTGTACAAATAGGATTTTCCCAGGGTTTTTGAGGTTTTAGTAGACATGAGCTTGTGAGGTATCGTTTTCCATGTTTTTTATGGCGAGGAGACCAAATATGAAGTCGATTTTGACCAAAAAGTGAAGAATTGAGGTTCTAACGAAGTTCAGCCTTAAAGTTACGTTAAAATATGGTCTTAAATCGTCGTTTTTCCGCAAAAAGTTTGGTTCAGCTCCCAAAATCCATTTTTTATGAGTCAAAAACCTGGAAAATTTTCTGAAATCACCATAAGTTTGTATAATAACACTTGAGAAAGTATCAACAGGTGAATGAAGACAATTAAATAGCGCTACCAATGACCAAAGGTAATTTGTCAAAAATAGGAGCTTATATGAGTAGTGTTTTTGGGGGCTAAAATTGGTGGAAACCGTCAAAAATAGCTATTTCAATGATTGCACATGAAAGAAAAAATAAATGAACAGCCAAATTTCTGTAGGTATGTCCAGTAGAATAATAAACCCATGTGACAAGGACTTTGCAGCGTTTTTTGGTTTTCTCGGTACATCGACCAGCCAGGACTCTCGAGCTGTCGATTGCTGAATCGATTTATTTGAGGTGATCGCTGCGTCGTTGCCTTGAAAAGGAGAAAACGAATCGAGAAAACTAATATAAAACTCGTTCTTTTCAACGTATTTTTAAAAAAGGGCACCGAAGTAAGCGTTGGAGCGAGGCGGTGTCCGTTCGAGGGAGCTCAGTTTCTGTTCCGACCCTCCTTTTCACAGGCCACCAGTTTTTATCACCGTCTCCCTTCTTTTCCACTGTAAAGGCCGCAACGAGGGATTTAGTATTTTTTACCGGCCAATTAACTAAGAAATTACCAATAATGAAGTCCTTGATGTACAGTAGAAGTCGCTTACAGTGATCGAATTCGGACCGACTGGAAACAGTCACTGTACGCGACCAATCTCTATAAGCGACTTCTACTGTATAAATATACTTTGTGGCGATTTTAGCCATTTTTATCGATAATAGCGAATTGTGACACCCCCCACCCCCCAAAATCCCAGAATTGACCTAATTTTGACTAATTTTTTTGTTGAGGAAATGTATTGTCGTGGTACCCGCCTATACCGCTCAAACCTACATGATAAGTAGGGACTGGAATTACATGCACAAAATTTTGCCAAAATATGCACTCGAAATGGGCAAAATATGCAAAATATGCACCCCAAGCAAAATTACGTTTAAAAAAAATTTAAAATATTTCTGAAATGGACTAAATTTTGCTGTGAGACATACAGGCAGTCTATAAATTATGTTCCAGTTATTATCGCGTCCGTAAAAATTTATAGAAAAGGATTAAGGAAGAAAATGGAATGAATATGTACACACCTTTTATTCTCGACTATACAATATACAAAAAAAGTCACTCGCTATCACAATTATAGCACTAAATCACAATTGATTTTTCCAAATTGTCAACCGTGAATCTCCTACGGTTGTCGCTTAGGAACAACTTTAAGGCAGAAAACGACCTCTCGACATCGCAGGACACGAAGGGTAAAAATTTCAGTGCTCGGAGTTCACCTGGGGTAAGGCCAGATGGGAGTTCAGAGTGCACCCCTTTCAAAATTTTTGGCACTTCCAGTAAAAAAGGCCATCCGGGATTTCGCTGTAGGACAGAATCCAGCTTCTTCCTTAAAGGGCGCGCCTAAGCCCTACCAGGTACATCGATTAAACGGTGAATGGCCTAAGAATATCCGTGACCCCTTTTCAGAGACACATATCTAGGAGGATTTGGCGATTGGAATGTCGAAAAATAGGGAAATTCCCTAATTTCGATTAAAAATGCAGAAATATGGTCAAAACGGACTAAATATGCAAAAATCTCCGAAAAAAACAAAAAAAAAACATGCAGAATATGCTATGTAAATTTCAATTTAACACGCTAAACGCTTCAGATACCCTCAAAACGGAAAAGTAGAACGATATACACGATAAAAACACATGCAAAATATGCAAATTCCAGTCCCTAATGATAAGATTATACTCAATAAAGCAAGTAGAAGGAAGGGTCTACGTGACCAGGGGAACGTGGACAGCTGGCTCCCTCCAACAGTCCCTAAGGACTGTCAGAGGGCCGGAGGAGGGTGGAATAGTCCCTATAGAACCCGCGCTCCTGCCCAGGCCTCTTCATTCTACGCATTCACTATTCATTCTATCTTGCTACCTTCCTTCTCCCTCGAAAAGATCTTGTTGAGTGGTGTAGCCTGCCTGGTGGGGCCTTTATGGTATAACCGGCGTGGTGGAACCTTCCGAGCACCTCCGGCACACTACAGAAAAGATCTCGTAGAATGGTGTAATCTGTCCGGTGAGGTCTTTATGGTATAACCGGCGTGGTGGAACCTTCCGAGCACCTCCGGCACACTACAGAAAAGATCTCGTAGAATGGTGTAATCTGTCCGGTGAGGTCTTTATGGTATAACCGCCGTGGTGGACCCTTCCGAGCACCTCCGGCACACTACAGAAAAGATCTCGTAGAATGGTGTAATCTGTCCGGTGAGGTCTTTATGGTATAACCGGCGTGGTGGAACCTTCCGAGCACCTCCTACACAAAAGATCTCGTAGAGTGGTGTAACCTGCGTGGTGAAGCCTTTATGGTATAACCGGCGTGGTGGAACATTCCGAGCACCTCCTACACACTCCAGAAAAGATCTCGTAGGGTGGTGTAACCTGCCTGGTGAGGCCTTTATGGTATAACCGGCGTGGTGGACCCTTCCGAGCACCTCCTACACACTCCAGAAAAGATCTCGTAGGGTGGTGTAACCTGCCTGGTGAGGCCTTTATGGTATAACCGGCGTGGTGGAACCTTCCAAGCACCTCCTACACACTCCAGAAAAGATCTCGTAGGGTGGTGTAACCTGCCTGGTGAGGCCTTTATGGTATAACCGGCGTGGTGGACCCTTCCGAGCACCTCCTACACACTCCAGAAAAGATCTCGTAGAGTGGTGTAACCTGGCTGGTGAAGCCTTCGGGTGTAACCGATGTGATGGAAACCTTCCGAGCACGTCATCCGGTACCTCACGATCCATCACAACCTCACCTATCCCAGGTGTACACTTCTATCACCACATGTATTACAACCTCTCTGTGGTGGTTTGAAGGTAGAGGTGAGGCTCGGATAGGTGGGGTTTTAGATGGAGATGAAAAGGTGATGGTAGCTAGCGTTTAAAAGGTTACCACCTATGGCGAAGCCAGGGAGGTTACCAGCACTAAAAACGCTGGAGGATATGCCCAGACGGTTCCACCAGGCTGGTTATTACCCGACCGGTTCCACCACTCCGAGTTCTGTTAGGCGAGAATGGTAAGGAGGTGTGAGGAGAGAGAGAGAGAGGTCATCGACTTGAGGTTTGAGCTCAGAACGGCGAGCTGGGCCAGAAGAGCGGTTTACAAGGGCCATATCACGTGTACCGGCTTCATTTTCGGTCGAAATAATTCGCTCTTTCGCACACAGGCTCCATTTGGGCCCTAGAGTAGAAAATTGAGGTTCTACCAAAGGTTCAGCTGCCAAAATAGATTTTTTTATGAGTCAAAAACCTGGAAAATCGTCTGAAATCACCATCAATATCTGTATAATTACACTAGAAAAATTGTCAACACGCGGATCAAGACGATTAAATGGCACTACCAGTGATCAAAGATAATTTGAAAAAAAAAAAAAGGAGCGTACCTAATTTGTGTTTTGGGGGCCAAAATTGGTGGAAACTATCAAAAATAGCCACTTCAATTATTTCACACGAAAGAAACAATAAATAAACAGCCAACATTTCTGTAGGTAAGTCCAATAGAATAATAAACCCATGTGACAAGGACTTTGCAGCGTTTTTTGTTTGACGCAGAAAACTGTCTGGTTCACCACTACATACGTCGCCGGAAGTCCAAAATTTAATTCTAGAAGGGGATAAGGGGGTAAATGGTAACAAAGTTTAAGCTCCCGTTATTTATTTTTTATGAGTCAAAAATCTGGGAAATTGTCTGAAATCACCATCAATTTGTGATCAGCAGGTGAATCAAGACAATTAAATGGCACTATCAATGATCAAAGATAATTTGTAAAAAATAGGAGCCTAATTCGTGTTTTTGGGGGCCAAAATTGGTGGAAACTATCAAAAATAGGCATTTCAATAATTGCACATGTAAAAAACAATAAATAGACAACCAAAATTTCTGTAGGTAAGTCCAATAGAATAATAAACCCACGTGACAAGGATTTCGCAGCGTTTTTAGGAATTTTTTTTCTGCACAATTTTCCACAGATTTAAATGTGCAGGTGCCTGTAAATCTGTATTCTTGTAACCCGTCTTCATTACAAGTACGAATCCGGAGGAATCGAGAGGAACCGTTTTGAGGGGCTTTCGCCTTCGAAACCTTCCCAGTTTCCCCAAGTCGGGAACAACGGGAAAGTGGTATGGTCCATGGAGAGGGGGGGACCGAAATGACCAGCCCAGGAAGGCCTAACCCTATCTTCCGCCTTCACCCTATTAAAATAAGGGTGAGGCTCCCTTTGCGAGGGGGTTGAGGGCTGGAGTTCGGGATTATCCATTTTCAATGTGGAAAATCAATCCGGAAGGTTTTCGCCTCGGAGCTTTGGGCCCCTTCCAAGAGGGAATCCCCCCGCTTACTGAGGGTACAGCGATAACGTAATACGAATAATACGAATAACACGAACAATATGAATAATATGAATAATACGATACGGTACAAATGGATTCTGACCATACGAGGTAGAATCCTCCATTTCACAGCCGTACCCAGTGCTAGGGATGTCCCAAAAGTATCGATACTTAAAAGTATCGATACTTTTAGAAAAAACGCTGCAAAGTCCTTGTCACATGGGTTTATTATTCTATTGGACATACCTACAGAAATGTTGGCTGTTCATTTTGGTTGCTTTCAGGTGAAATAATTGAAATGGCTATTTCTGGTGGTTTCCACCAATTTTGGCCCCTAAAACACAAATTAGGGTACGCTCCTTTTTTTTTTTTCTTCAAATTATCTTTGATCGTTGGTAGTGCCATTTAATCGTCTTGGTCCACGAGCTGTCACTTCTTCTAGTGTTATTGTAGTAATTGGGAGTCGGATAGACGAGTCGATCGCTTGATTTGAGAATGGTTGGAATTTGAGAATCGCTTGGTTTATTGATGGCACCCTGGCTCTTTTATAGTCCCCTTGACAAGGTCAGAGGGGGGTCGGGGGGTCCCCACTCTGAGTAACAGCATGTTCAGACACAATTTGAGTTGTGGAGGAGCAGCCGATCACAACACTGCTCCCCCCAGAATTTAAGTAATTTTCAATTTTAATTAAATTTTGTTGATGTCGCTGTGGCTGTGGCCGGGCGTGGGAGGTGCGTGTGTTGGGTCCGTGTGGGCTGTTCGGGTGGCTGCTGTGGTCATTGTCGTGGGGTGGCGGTGGTTCGAGGCCGATTAGTGGCGTGGGTGCCGGTGCGGGCGCGTGGTATCCCGCCGGTGCCGTATGTGGCTCGTGCGGTAGCTCGGGCGCTGTTTTGCGTTGGCGTGCGAGGCTTGGTCTTCCTGCGGGGGTTGGTGCGAGCCGTGGGCGGTGCGGCGGCGAATTGATGGATCGTGAGTGGCGTACGGTAGATCGTTCGTGGTTGCGTTTTGTGCTGTTGTAATCTGCGTGTCGGCAGTCCACGTGAGCGTGCACTCGTGATTCTGTTGTGCTTGCGGTGAGTTGAAGACGGAGAATCGTAGCGGCTCGTGGAGTGGTTCGATGCTGCAAATTAGTGAGGCCACGGAACGTGCGTTAGTTGAGGTCAATTTGCGCGGTGAGTCGGTAGTCCACGTGAGCGTGCGGTCGTGATTCGATTGTGCTTGCGGCGAGTTGAAGACGTAGAATCGTAGCGGCTCGTGGAGTGGTTCGATGCTGCAAATTAGTGAGGCCACGGAACGTGCGTTAGTTGAGGTCAATTTGCGCGGTGAGTCGGTAGTCCACGTGAGCGTGCGGTCGTGATTCGATTGTGCTTGCGGCGAGTTGAAGACGTAGAATCGTAGCGGCTCGTGGAGTGGTTCGATGCTGCAAATTAGTGAGGCCACGGAACGTGCGTTGGTTGAGGTCAATTTGCGCGGTGAGTCGGTAGTCCACGTGAGCGTGCGGTCGTGATTCGATTGTGCTTGCGGCGAGTTGAAGACGTAGAATCGTAGCGGCTCGTGGTGTGGCTCTATGCTGCAGTGACCTGGACCATGCAGGTTCGGAAGGTTTAATGACCCCCACCGCTAGTAATTCGCCGAAATCCGGGGGTTTTCGGCGAAGTTTCGCATGGCACGGGGGTCCCTTCGTGACGATCTCGTGTGCGTGGTTCGGTGCGTCGCGTGTATTGTTGGAAGGTTCGTAGCCGTCGAAAAGGGCTGGAAACCGGGGCTCATTCGCTGTCGTTCACGTCGGTGATCGCCGGTGTCGTCTACTGTGAATCACTATTGTTTCTTCGGCGACGGTAGCCGCTTGAAGAGTTGGTGCGAATGGGAGAAGGCGATCAGCGTGTTTGGCGAGCCGGGTGATGTCTTGTTCTTCGTGGGCCGCAATGTGTAGTCGAAAATGCTCGTGGGGGGCTCGAAGAAAGACGTGTCGGACGAGTGGTGCGGGTGTGTCGGCCGGAAGTGCTCGGGTGAGTCGGCGAGCGAGGATCGACGGTAGTTCGTCGTCGGATGTCGGCTGTAGGAGGGCGGTGAGCCGTGAACCATCTGAGCGTCGCGAGAAGGCGTGTTTTGAGCGTCTGGTAGCTACTGGTGTTCGAGGGGCTGATGTCGGCGCAGAGGTCCGCTAGTCGAGGTTCGAGAGCGAGGAAGGCTCGGGTGAATTTCGCATGTGGCGTCGTGTGGCCTTCGTGTGCGAGGATGATCTCGAGTTGGGCGAACCAGACGTGCGGAAATGCGGGGTCAAACGGCTGGAGCTTGAGAAGTGAAGGAGCGCTCGCTTCGGGTGTCTTGCGGTTTCTGCTCGGTCATCTTCGTTTTCTTCGTAGGTGCCAGTCCGTTGAGGTGTCAGCAGGAAGTGTGCTCGGCGCCGGCGTCCGTTTCCTTATATAAGGATCGGTGATGGTGGGGCGAAGTAGCGGGAGGCGCTGCGATAGCCGTCGAGGCGGGCGTCGGAGTGGGGCGCCGCTGTGGCGTCGGTGGGGGCCGCGCGTGGTGGGGCTCGTTGAAGCGGAGGCGGGGCTGCGACGCTGTCAAACGGCGGGCGCTGGCGGTGGAGCTCACACGTCGGATGTCACCAGTGTAGTGATTGGGAGTCGGATAGACGAGTCGATCGCTTGATTTGAGAATGGTTGGTTTATTGATGGCACCCTGGCTCTTTTATAGTCCCCTTGACAAGGTCAGAGGGGGGTCGGGGGGTCCCCACTCTGAGTAACAGCATGTTCAGACACAATTTGAGTTGTGGAGAAGCAGCCGATCACAACAGTTATTATACAAATTTATGGTGATTTCAGACGATTTCCCAGGTTTTTCACTCATAAAAATCAATTTTGGGAGCTGAACATTTGGTGGAACTCAATTTTCCACTCTTTGGTCGAAATCGACTTCATATTCGGTCTTCTCGTCCCCAAAAACATGGAAAACGATACCTCAAAAGCTCATGTTACTAACATGTTGCTAAAACACAAAAAGTACCTATTTGTGTGCACATTTTCACTCATAACACCCCTGGGTATATTCCGATCGGGCTGAAAAGTTTCGGGACACAACTAGGGCCCAAATAGAGCAAGTGTGCGAAAGAACGACTTTTTTAGACCGAAAATGAAGCATGTACACGTGATACGGCGTACGGCAGACGGACATTGCATTTTTGGAATCTATGCACCTTGAAACGGAAAAGAAAAAATTTTGAGGGGGTGTTAAAAAAATTTTTTGCTGAGCGAATACATAGGTGTAATATTCACAGAATAATAAACCAAAAGTTAGTATCGATACATAGCGATACTTTTTTCCCCTGATATATATCGTAGTATCGATACTTTTTCACAGTATCGGAGCCGATACTTTTTTTATCCCTCACATGTTATCAATTTCAACACCTACGACGTGTAGGTACTGTTGATAGTACCTCTAACTAGATTGCTGCACCACCTCCAGCTCTCAGTGAGAATCAGCTGTCCTCCATCTATAGGCCGTGCGCGAGAATATTGCCCTCCGACCCTGCACTCTATAGGAGGATGGGAGAACCTGAGGGCTCGGCAGCCTGAGTGGGATGCAATGTTGGGATTTTTACTCTGTTATGTTGGCAGCCGTGCTGCCATTCCAAGCCAGCTCATTCCGTTCCCTTTCCTTCACGATCATGTTGACGAAGCTTTTCGGTGCTTAAAAATTTTTTTAGTTTGAGATCAATTTTAAACGGCTGCAAATTATTACACAAAGGTTTATTAATTATCTGTATAGATGCCCCTTCTGCATAGATCATTGTTTTCTGTGGTCAGTAGCCTCGTTCTCTCCCCAGGAAAGCCCTAAATCGAGTACTGGAGTCGGCTCCGGGATTAAAGTTTCCTACAAATGCGCTGAATTCACTACTTCAATCACTAATTATTTTTTAGTTATTCATGAAGCATAAGGCAAATAGTAAACCGTTATGTAATAATTTACCTGTATTTCTGTTTTTTGTTGTTGTATAGGTGCCCCATCTACGTAGATAGTATAATGAACCATTCTGTGATAATTTACCTTTGAGTAATAATTTACCGTTGTGTAATAATTTGCTCATCAGTAATACTTCAACGGTAGTTCAAGTTGAAAATGTACCTATCAACAATCATCCATCATTTTCAAATGAAATAATATCACAGAACAACCAACTCGACTTCATACAGCCATCCGTGATTATAATCAGGTGCTCCCTAGCGATGATGTTTGGCCTGAATGTATACAATTTCATTCACCCTCCTGTTAAAGAAGCCTGTCGGTGCAAACTTCTGGGCCTTACTGTGAACGAACGGCTGGACGTACAATGATCCGGGTGGTCTAAAAAATCTCCTAAGTTCGAGAACTATTTAAAAATTTAAAAAAATTCGAGATAACGGCGTTCTGGAGATTTCAACTCCTATTTTTCACCCCTCAGGGATGACTGACAGTAGCGCCGAGCTTCGAGGACCAACTAGACCCCGAACGGGACCTATAACCCGAATTTCGTCAATTTTGGTTCATGGTAACTAAGAAAAGTGCGAAGTACGGTGTACGGTGGACGGACGGAAATTTTTTTAATTGCATTTTCGGATTCTACATACCTTGAAACGGAAACCATCAAATTTTGAGGGGGGGTTACATTTTTTTTTTCATGCTCGATTCCAAAGGTTCATTATTGAATAAAAATAAATAAATAAATAAATATAATAAACCAAAATTCCTGTCTGTCCGCCGTACGCCGTACCGGCCACTTTTCTTAGCTACCATGAAACAAAATTGATGAAATTCGGTTTATACGTTCCGTTCGGGGTCTAGTTGGTCCTCGAAGCTCGACGTTACTGTCAGACATCTCTTAGGGGTTCAAAATAGGAGTTGAAACCTCCAGGACGCCGTTATCTCGAATTTTTTTAAATTTTTAAATAATTCTCGAACTTAATAACTCTGGAACGGTTTAAATGTATATAATTCGAATTCATTCACCCTTCTGTTGAAATACTCGTTACGAGGTACCTACCTAAATCACGAGTTAAATGTTGCTAAAATAACTCTGTCGAAGACAAACAGTAACTAAAACCGCAAAAAGAAACACACATAATGAAGTTCTAAAGGAAAATTGTTGATGCGGAGTGAAATAGATGCCTCTTCTGCGTAGATCACTGTTTTCTGTGGTCAATACCTACCGTCGTAGTCAATTATAATGAACCGTTGTGTAATAAATTGCCCATCAATAATACTTCAACGGTGGGAACAACCTTCCCAGTTGCATGTCGCTCGATGGAACCCGGGAGTCGGAGCCTGAGGGGATCGCGGCCCTGTTTGCAGCCCACTTCGCTTCTGTTTTTGAGCCCCCTGTCCAGGAGGTGCCCATCTACCCTGCCCTTGATATTGTTTCCCTGGGTTCACTTCGTGTTTCAGAGGAGATGGTCTCTCGTCACTTGGCCGGATTGAATGTAAAGAAGGGTATGGGCCCAGATGGAGTCCCCCCTATCCTCTTGAAGCAGTGCTCGGCTCACCTCTCCTTCCCACTCTCCGCCCTCTTTATCAGGTCTCTTGGTTCGGGTCACTTCCCTGATGAGTGGAAGACGTCATTCGTCACGCCAATCCATAAGAATGGAGACAAGAGCCTAGTGATCCACTACCGCCCGGTGTGCTCCCTGTCGACCATCCCCAAGGCTCTGGAAAAGCTCGTTGTTGAGCAGCTTACCCCTGCATTCTCCCCCTTCATCAGTGGCGAGCAACATGGCTTTCTTCGGGGACGCTCAACCACGACCAACTTGTTGGAATTCCAGGACTTCGTCACCGATGGTTTCCAGTACAGCCTTCAAACCGACGTCATCTCGACAGACTTCGCCAAAGCCTTCGATAAACTATCCCATAACCATCTTCTCGCTCTCTTGCATTCCCTGGGGATCCATGGCTCTCTCCTTGACTGGATGGAGTCGTATCTGACCGATCGTCGGCTGGTTGTTCGGGTGAGGGGCCAACTCTCACTGCCTTTCTCGGCGTCATCCGGTATCCCACAGGGAAGCCATCTTGGGCCTCTCTGCTTCCTCCTGATGATTAACAGCGTGGTGGGGGCACTCGCACCTGGTGTTAGGTGTTTACTGTTTGCGGACGACCTGAAGATCTTTGCCCATGTGGCTGCCCGTTCGGACTTCGTCGCCCTGCAGTCGGCCATCGGGAGGTTGGAGGCGTGGTGTGTATCAAATCACTTGTACCTGAACCCGTCAAAGTGCTCGGTCATGACCTTCCATCGTTCTTCCCAGCCCGTCTTCCATGATTACGCTCTGAGTGGCGCTCCTTTGCGGCGTGTGAGCGAGTATAGGGACTTGGGAGTCTTGTGCGACGAGCAGCTGAACTTTACAGCCCATATCGAGGAGCTGTCAAACCGTGCCATGCGCGCCCTGGGCTTCCTGAAGCGCAGCACTAGGGAATTCACGAGCATCCCAGCCATCGTAGCCCTCTACAAAGCTCTAGTCCTGCCGATCCTGGAGTATGCGTCTACCGTCTGGTCTCCTGCCTACTCCATCCACAAATACCGCCTGGAGCGAGTCCAAAACAAGTTCTTGCGGTACGTCGCCTTCAAGCTGGGCATTTCTTCGGCTGATGTCGTGTACAACCCGTTGCTGCGAAATTGCCACCTGACCACCCTCGAAAACCGTCGTAGCGCCGCTGATCTCACCTTACTCCACAAACTCCTTAACAACGACATCGACTCCCCGGCTCTCATCTCGAAAATATATCTTCTCGTCCCTCGCCTTTCCTCTCGATCACCGCCGCTCTTCTACATCCCCTTCATGCCGACGAACTACCAACGACATCGTCCCTTCCGAAGAATACCTCGCTGCGCCAACCTATTTCTGTCCCTCAACCCCGACTTCGACTTTTTTCACTCCTCCCTCTCAAATCTTAAATCCATCATCGCTAGTTCCCCCCTTATATTCAACTGATTCCACTTCTCTGTTCAAGTATTTCCACTGTTTTTCCCTCCATGATTTATTGTCATTCCGTTGTCCCCTCTTCACCCCACTCTGTTAGAATGGTTTTAATGTATGTATTGTATGGTATGTATTGTAATTGGGCTTGCCCGTAATAAATAAATAAAAAAAATAAATAAACGGTTGTTCAAGTTGCAAAAGTACCGATCAACAAAATCCTGCCCCTTTTTGGTAGATGAACCGTTGTGTAATAATTTACCGTTCTGTAATAATTGTCCATTGTGTATTAATTCACCCATCGATAATACTTCAACGTTTGTTCAAGTTTCACAAGTACCTACCTACCAACAAAATCCAATAGTCCATCACTTATCAAATGAAATAATATCGCAGATCAACCAAACTCGACCTCATACAGCCATCCTTGAATATAACCAGGTGCTCCCTAGCGATGATATCCGGGCCGGATTTATACCGTTTGATTCACGATCGTGTTCATGAAGCTTTTTGGTGCACACAAACGGCTGGACGTACAATGCTGCGGGTGGTCTCAAAAAATTGTTTAGCTCAAGACTAATTTAATAATGTAAAAAAAACCATACCCTTCTATCGAAAGTTTTCGAGCTACGGCGTCCTGGAGGTTTCAACCCCTATTTTGAACCCCTTAGAGATGACTGACAGTATCGTCGAGCTTCGAGGACCAACTAGACCCCGAACGGAACCTATAACCCGAATTTCATCAATTTTTTTTCATGGTAACTAAGACAAGTGTGAAGTACGGCGTACGGCGGACAGACAGAAATATTTGTATTGCAGTTTCGGATTCTACATACCTTGAAACGTAAACCATCAAATTTTGAGGGGGGGGGGGGGGAGAATTTTTTTTCTTGTTCGATTCCAATGGTTCATTATTGAAAATAATAAACCAAAAGTGTAATAAAATGGTGACCGCTATCCTACACAAAAATATTTTTTCCAAAAATAAAGATTTTCAAATTCGAGTATTGGGTGGGTCACTAACGAACAGCCTCACCAAATTCGAAAATTCGCTCATGCGGTCATTCTGCGTGCCGGAATTTCCCCTTCGTGTTGTGCGGGAACCAGGGAAAATATTTTCCGCGGTCTTGCGAGCCACTTGAGCGGCCACTTGCCCTCGCAGGATCCGAGATAAGATGTCAAGTGAACTTGGAATAAAACAACAACAGAGGATGGCGGGTTAGCAGTAGAAGGGTCGGTGTGCAGGGGGGGGGGGGGGGAAGGTGTTAGTGAGTGGTAGTGGGGGGAAGTGAGGGGTATTGGGGAGGGGATAGTGTTGATGTTTTTACTGGGATCCCCTTTGGCCGGACGATGTTGCTTGTCTGAGGAAACAACGAATTTCAAGGGGGTACACACTCCGGACAGTGTTGTCCTCACTTGAATCACATGAACGTGTAGAATTGATGGGTAGGTTCGTTTTGATACGGGACCATCTGCGATCCAACCCCCGTGTACCCTCAAAATTTCAGCTCTCTACGACCATTTTTCGGGTACCTAGTTAGAAGCGTTACAAGTAAATTCATGTTCGCGCATGCGCAGACGAATGAAAGTCATAAAAAATATTATCAAATGTTATTCCTGATCGTCCTTCCAAATCTGAACTCATTTCAACGATATTTAAGGTAGTTATGGGCGTTTCAAGTATTTCACGATTGTGCATGAGCAGACAAGTCGATTTCCATGATTTTGAAATAAGACTATTTGCAATCAAACCCGCGTGTACCCTCAAAATTTCAGCTCTCTACGACTATTTTTCGCGTAGTTAGAAGCGTTACAAGGAAACGGTCATCATTTCATGCTCGCGCATGCGTAGATGAAAGTTACATTACGATTCCAATGAAATTCATTTTGAGCTATCAAAGTATCAAACTATCAAACTATCAAAACTACTGATCGACCCTCCGAATCTACACTCATTTAAACGATATTTAGGGTAGTTACGGGCGTTTCAAGTATTTCACGTTTGCGCATGCGTAGACGGAACGATTTCCATGATTTTGAAATGGGACTATTTGCAATCAAACGCGCGTGTACCCTCAAAATTTCAGCTCTCTACGACTATTTTTCGCGTAGTTAGAAGCGTTACAATGACATGGCCAACATTTCATGTTCGCGCATGCGCAGACGAAAGTTACGTTACGATTCCAATGAAATTCATTTTGAGCTATCAAAGTATTATTCCTGATCGACCCTCCAAGTTTGAACTCATTTCAATGATATTTTCAAGGTTTTTATGGGCGTTTCAAGTTTCACGTTGGCGCATGCGCAAACGAAGTTACTGTACTTTTTCAATGATTTTCGTATGGGGCCATCTGTAACCCAACCCGCACCTACTCTCCAAGTTTTAGCCTATTTCGACCATTATTTCGGGTAGTTATTGGCGTCACAAGGAATTACCACAGACAGACAGACAGACACAGACAGGCAGGCAGACAAGGAACCCAAAAATTTCCTCGATGTCTGTCAAGCAAAATCGTTGTGGAAATTTTCATTTTGGAGGACATGAATTTTTTTAAAACTCAATCATTTAACATGTTTTATTTGGATGATAATTATCAACATTACAACGATGGTATTGTAATAGGAAAAATACTTCACCACTAGTCATTTCATCACCCTTTGAGGATCGTGCCGTTGAATCCATCCAGCAGCACTGGCAACCGTGGTCCGAGATCCGACCCCGGACAATGGGGAGGGCGGCAGGTCTTCAGTTGACTTGCCGCCCAGTTGATGGAGGGAGGAGGTTTGGCCTCTTCTGGCTGTGCCGTCAGGCGGCTTCTCTCCTCCCCATTGTAGGTTCGAGTTCAGCTCCGGGCCCCACGGCGCCCCCATGGTCGGCCGGCCACACGCTGCGCAGCCGTTCTCCTGAATGTAGACCATATACACGCTCCTCCTGTTAGGACTCGCGTGGTCATCCATTCAAGTATGAACTCTGGGTAGCCCACCCTTTTCAAGTCCGCTGCTGACCCACCATGCCACACACCGCGCCAGGTGATGGTTGCGCCAATCACCTTTATCTGGCCAGGCGGGATGTCTGCCAATCCTGCTGCTGCTTGTAGTAGCTCATCCACCTGGTACTTACGGATCTTGGCAGTATTGACGTCAGCGAGGGATCGGGAGCCAGAGACCACAGAGACGTCAATGATGAAGGCCCCTCTCGGTGTCACCACCAAGAGATCTGGCCGATAACTCCACTCCACCAGGTTGAAGTGGGGCTCAAGCCACACCGGCCATCCTTTGCGTTGTGCATAAACATGCAACAAGTCCAGGGCAGCATTATGACGGGCGCACCTAGGTCGCACCATGAAGGGGCAGACCTGGAGGACATGAGCAGCCGTTTCATTTATGTTGAGACAACCCATTCGACAGTGATGGGTAGTTCCGGTACGCTGACCCCTTGAGCGCCTCATCCTGGTGGGCAGAGAACCAGAGTGAACCTTCACCAGACCTAGGGATTTCCAGCCGTGTATTCTTGCTGACGGGTTCCTGATCCATGCAGTGCTGGCTCTGGTGTCCCGTGATCTCACCAGTTCTGCTCCATCAGTGGTGCTATGCAGCCGCTGTGCTCTGGCAATCCGACGGTCGAGTCGTGTTGACCATTGTTGTTGCTCACTAGTGTCCTCAAAGAGCTGCATGCGGACATTGCCTAGCCTGTTAGATCTTATTGCAGGTATCTGGGTGAGCAGCTCCATCACGCCCAGGCCCCCATCACCTACCGGTCCGTGGATATACGCATTAGCAGAGTCGAATGGTAGTCTCAGCCATTTTCTGATGTGGCCTCTGATTGCCACATCCATTTGCTTCAGGGTACCCAGCATTGTATTCCCCAGTACCAGTTGATGCGCCATTGATGGAATTCCGTGATCCCGCAAGATCACCAGCTTTTGTAGAGGCTTGAGGGGGGCTCTGTCAATTCTTTCAAGCATGGACGCTACTTTGCTAGCTGTATTGCGACATACGCCCTGGGCTCCAAATGGGACCCCCAGATATGTCCATCGAACATTATGAGGAGAAGCTCTTAGGTATTCACCATCAACGTCAATGGCTAAACCTTCCATTGGCACCACTAGTCGGCCACCTCTCGGCACCAGGGGAAGGTACAGCGATTTTCTGAGATTGAGGTTTAGTCCCACCTGTTCCAAGGCACCATTGAGTGCTGTTACCTGGGCCTGTATTCCTGCCCTCGATGTAGCAATCAATACAACATCATCAGCAAACGCAAGCGAGGACCAACGCCGACCTGCGTGGAAGTATCCCACTCTGGAGGATAGGGCTAACAGGACATGATCCATGACCACATTGAATAGGGTGGATGACAGGGGGTCACCTTGCCTAATGCCCCTCGCGTTCCTCAGCCACGGACCTGCCCCAATTCTTGTTGATCCATTTTGGTAGGCTGCTTCAATGTATTCCACCAATTGCTTGGGCCATTGCCTGGCTCTTATTATGTTCATGATGGCAAAATGAGAGACTCTATCAAAAGCCTTCTCAACATCAAGAACTGCCAGATGTAGCTCCCTTCTCTTGCGGTTGGCTTCCACTAATATTGTATTACACGCTACCACATTCATTGCCAGCCCGTCAACGCCCCTGCGGAGTCCTCTTTGTTGCTCTACGTGAGTAACGGAGGACTCCAATCGTTTTCCTAGGATCTTATGGAATTGGCGTACAACTACTGATGGGACTGTAATTGGGCGGTAGTCTGCTTCTGTTTGCGGCCTATTACTCTTAGGTATCATCGTGGTTCTGGCCTGCAAGAGCATGGAAGGCATGACCCCCCGGCGCATGATGATGTTGAAGAATAACACCCTCAGCCCACAAGGCACAGTCCTCCATACCCCCGCCTGCAGCCCATCAGGGCCGCATGCTGTCTTGGTCGGTTCAGAGTTACGTATGTCATCCTCCGTTACTGGTGCCCATACCTGGTGCATGGACTGGTCCTGCGGGTGTCGCACCACCTCAGCAGTCCATTCCCGGGACGGTAGTGACCATTGATCAGCCCAATAGTTCCGCAATTCTTGGTCTGTATGCCTGGCTTGTGCTCTTCCATTGCCCAGGATATCTTCTGCTATGGCAGTTCTATCCCCATCCCACAGCCTCCTGAACCTAGCAAATCTATCTCTTCTCGTTTCTGGTGGTGTATCATTACTCTGAACGTGGTCCCTGGGCGGACGAGGTGCCGGACCACTGATGTGTGATAGCCAGAGGAGTAGATCATCCTGGGGGTTCTGGTCTTGCACGACCATTCTCACGGCGTTTATCAGTGGCTGATGGCCTTGGTCTTGTTCTGCCGCCCGTCGAGCCAAGCCAATACCCATAAGTATTGCATTGTCAAACGAGTGCTGGGAAACCTCCTGTTGGGGGTTTGACTGTGCTGGAGTTTCATCATTGGTCTGAACAGGATTCCCACGTAACTGTTCCAGTACATTCCGATAATGTGGTCTTGCTCGAACTGCTTCCACGGATTTGATTGTTCTGTCAACCATTTTGGTGGAAAGAGCTCGGTTCATTTGGGTGTTTGGTATTGAACCCTCCAGCTGAAGCTCCATTGCTGCCATGATGTTCATTTCCTCTTGTGACCAGTATCTGCATCGTTTTGGGCCAGTCTGATCAAGGGCACACTGTTCTGGATGAGCTGATCTAATATGTTTAGAAAGTCCTATGCGTGAGCCAAAGGTTCTTTCACAGTGGCCACATTGATGTTCCTGCATTCTACTGGCCATAATCGGTTGCTTGGATTGCCGCCTCTTTCGCCTTAGTGAACACAGTACATTTTGGGTCCCCTGTTATGTGCTTGGCAGGCTTCTTCGCTGCCTTGCAGGACATGCACTCTATCTCTGACTGCTGCTTCATACAAAGTGCAGCCTTATGACCTTTTTCTCCACAGCGTTTACAACACTCTTCCCCGGGGAGACAAACTGTACAATCCACTGAGCGATGACCCACTCTTGTGCACCTGAAACACCGCAGAACAGGTATGTACGGAGTCACAGGGCATCGGCACCACCCTATGTATAACTTCGGATCGTTCATAATCGCCCTATAAAGCTGGGTTTCCACCTCAACCTCCCAGCTCACCGGACGTCCATCCCCACGCCTGATCATCCTCTTGGGGCTGAATCTAGCCTTGAATGCGTCTAAGTTCATGTTTGGGAAGTTTTGTTCCCGGACGGCAGCCTGGAGTTGCTCAGCTGTCAAGGAGCTCTCCCTTATTCCACCAACAACTATGCATGGTCTCCTTTTTGGCATCAACTCCATTTTCAAACCAGCACCCCCTGCACTAGTATCTGCCATGATCTTCCTGGCTTCTTGAAGGTTTGCTGCTTCTAAAATGACCTTTTTGTCCCGCCCTCGCCTCATGTTAACCAGCTGCCAACCCTTTGATTTAGGGTCCACCTTTTCTGCCAAAGCTTTTTCGACCGCTTCAGATGAATCCATCGTAGTGTTGTTATCAGCTGGCTGGACAACAACAAAGTGCTTGGGCTGTTGGGCAGCCCTTGCAGCCGTGGCGTAAGATTTTATATTGGTCCCAGTCTTTGGGGGGCTGGGTCCGATGCGTGGCCTTGGCTGTGGTGTCCGTGGCCTTGCAGCTTCAGTGTCACGTCTGGGCGCTGGTGTCTGGCTCTGACCAGCCACTGCAGGGGCACCCCCAGCAGGCAGGGCCGTGGTGGCGGTCTGCAGCGAGGTTGCAATCTGACGCAACACAACAGACAGGTCCTGATTCTGTTGTTCCACCAAGTCACCCCTTGAAGCTGCCATGCCTTCCAGAGTTTTGATCCTTAAGTCCATGTGGACGACTCGCCTCAGAATTGCCGCCACAGCCTCACTTATAGGCTTGAGGGCACTCTGACCTCTATCTTGACCCACTTTTATGTCACGACAGATTCTCAGGAAGTCGGCTGATGCGGAATCCCATAGGTCCCGTAGTTCTAACGCCGCATCGGAATCCCCAGTATCAACCGGTGGCCTCGTCACAGCCGTGAACACTCTTTCCCCTGCCTGTGCGGATTCCTCTTCACCACTACTGTTCCCCATTCCCCCACGTATTCTGAGTGGCGGATGCGCCTCTCTCGGGGTGTAGGGTGGTACTGCCTCTTCCTGTGTAGTAGGGCTTCGGGGCTCCTCTGGGTGGGCCACTATTCCATCAGTCAATGTTATATCAGCCCACTGCGACCTCTGTTTGGGCTTAATGAGGAATCCTTGGTCAGAGGGACCGAGAGTAGTGATGGCCGTTTTGTTCCACAGCGATGGTTGGTGGCGCTTCCAGTCTGCCTGGATCCACTTGTCTCTCCTTTCAGCCTCCTCCACACGACTATTCTCGTATTTTCCGTCTCTCTTGGGCACCCCGTCAATCGTCGAACATATGGCCCCTTGAACCGCAGCGATAGCCCTCTGCTGCTCTTCTTTCGACTTATTATTTTTGTGCTCCATATAGGCCCGATAGCCCTCAGGGTCCACTTGGCCATGGTGCGTCATGGCTCGATGTTCATTCTCTTCATCAAGTGACACCAACTGCCTCACAATTGGTTCACGAGGCTCTTCAGGGTCTCTCCCAGGGAACCACGGGGAAACCCTAGGGGGGTAGACCACGTTGGTCATGGATTCGACCGCATATTTCGCAGCAAGTGCGGCAGCACCGATTACTGAGTGCCAGTTGTTATTGGCAACGGCATCCGCAGAGAAGGCCATTATTGCGTTCCTATCTGCTTCCCTGATCTGCTGGGTCGATGTAGCAGTGTGATACGCTATATCGTGCTCCTCAGCAATTTCGTCGTCGTAGTCCACCGGTGGACCGTTATTAATTGGCCCATTAGGGCCAAAATATCTGTGGCCTGGAAGGTGAAAACCTCGTTGAGCCATTTAAACGACAGAGGAAGGCGCTGTTCCTTTAAAAGAAATTTAAAGGGACCGGGAAAAAAAAGAGAAAAACAAAGCGAGTGCTCGAGACGGAGGCCCCTTTCTCGACGCGCGCGTGGGGCGCTTTGTCAGCACCTTGCCGGTGCCAACAACCGCGGTCACGTTGTCGCCGCGCCTCACAGGAGAACGAAAAGTTAGTAGCCCAGGCCCTTGAAAGGGCTCGAACGCACTTGGAGACAGAACTAATGCTAAGCACTAAACATTCTGTTTCTGGGGAACTAATTTTCTTAATAAAATTCGCTCATGAAACCCGGTAAATCGGCGATAGAAGACGGAAAGCTTGACCGAGCTGTTAACACCGTGAGAACCAGAACTGAACTGCGTGTGAGCGAGTATAGGGACTTGGGAGTCTTGTGCGACGAGCAGCTGAACTTTACAGCCCATATCGAGGAGCTGTCAAACCGTGCCATGCGCGCCCTGGGCTTCCTGAAGCGCAGCACTAGGGAATTCACGAGCATCCCAGCCATCGTAGCCCTCTACAAAGCTCTAGTCCTGCCGATCCTGGAGTATGCGTCTACCGTCTGGTCTCCTGCCTACTCCATCCACAAATACCGCCTGGAGCGAGTCCAAAACAAGTTCTTGCGGTACGTCGCCTTCAAGCTGGGCATTTCTTCGGCTGATGTCGTGTACAACCCGTTGCTGCGAAATTGCCACCTGACCACCCTCGAAAACCGTCGTAGCGCCGCTGATCTCACCTTACTCCACAAACTCCTTAACAACGACATCGACTCCCCGGCTCTCATCTCGAAAATATATCTTCTCGTCCCTCGCCTTTCCTCTCGATCACCGCCGCTCTTCTACATCCCCTTCATGCCGACGAACTACCAACGACATCGTCCCTTCCGAAGAATACCTCGCTGCGCCAACCTATTTCTGTCCCTCAACCCCGACTTCGACTTTTTTCACTCCTCCCTCTCAAATCTTAAATCCATCATCGCTAGTTCCCCCCTTATATTCAACTGATTCCACTTCTCTGTTCAAGTATTTCCACTGTTTTTCCCTCCATGATTTATTGTCATTCCGTTGTCCCCTCTTCACCCCACTCTGTTAGAATGGTTTTAATGTATGTATTGTATGGTATGTATTGTAATTGGGCTTGCCCGTAATAAATAAATAAAAAAATAAATAAACGGTTGTTCAAGTTGCAAAAGTACCGATCAACAAAATCCTGCCCCTTTTTGGTAGATGAACCGTTGTGTAATAATTTACCGTTCTGTAATAATTGTCCATTGTGTATTAATTCACCCATCGATAATACTTCAACGTTTGTTCAAGTTTCACAAGTACCTACCTACCAACAAAATCCAATAGTCCATCACTTATCAAATGAAATAATATCGCAGATCAACCAAACTCGACCTCATACAGCCATCCTTGAATATAAC
Organism: Leptopterna dolabrata; assembly: GCA_954871275.1. Classification (NCBI taxonomy): domain Eukaryota; kingdom Metazoa; phylum Arthropoda; class Insecta; order Hemiptera; family Miridae; genus Leptopterna; species Leptopterna dolabrata. Next base: position 3,413,740 of record OX940989.1, on the reverse strand, counting down.
CAGGTGCTCCCTAGCGATGATATCCGGGCCGGATTTATACCGTTTGATTCACGATCGTGTTCATGAAGCTTTTTGGTGCACACAAACGGCTGGACGTACAATGCTGCGGGTGGTCTCAAAAAATTGTTTAGCTCAAGACTAATTTAATAATGTAAAAAAAACCATACCCTTCTATCGAAAGTTTTCGAGCTACGGCGTCCTGGAGGTTTCAACCCCTATTTTGAACCCCTTAGAGATGACTGACAGTATCGTCGAGCTTCGAGGACCAACTAGACCCCGAACGGAACCTATAACCCGAATTTCATCAATTTTTTTTCATGGTAACTAAGACAAGTGTGAAGTACGGCGTACGGCGGACAGACAGAAATATTTGTATTGCAGTTTCGGATTCTACATACCTTGAAACGTAAACCATCAAATTTTGAGGGGGGGGGGGGAGAATTTTTTTTCTTGTTCGATTCCAATGGTTCATTATTGAAAATAATAAACCAAAAGTGTAATAAAATGGTGACCGCTATCCTACACAAAAATATTTTTTCCGAAAATAAAGATTTTCAAATTCGAGTATTGGGTGGGTCACTAACGAACAGCCTCACCAAATTCGAAAATTCGCTCATGCGGTCATTCTGCGTGCCGGAATTTCCCCTTCGTGTTGTGCGGGAACCAGGGAAAATATTTTCCGCGGTCTTGCGAGCCACTTGAGCGGCCACTTGCCCTCGCAGGATCCGAGATAAGATGTCAAGTGAACTTGGAATAAAACAACAACAGAGGATGGCGGGTTAGCAGTAGAAGGGTCGGTGTGCAGGGGGGGGGGGGGGAGGTGTTAGTGAGTGGTAGTGGGGGGAAGTGAGGGGTATTGGGAGGGGATAGTGTTGATGTTTTTACTGGGATCCCCTTTGGCCGGACGATGTTGCTTGTCTGAGGAAACAACGAATTTCAAGGGGGTACACACTCCGGACAGTGTTGTCCTCACTTGAATCACATGAACGTGTAGAATTGATGGGTAGGTTCGTTTTGATACGGGACCATCTGCGATCCAACCCCCGTGTACCCTCAAAATTTCAGCTCTCTACGACCATTTTTCGGGTACCTAGTTAGAAGCGTTACAAGTAAATTCATGTTCGCGCATGCGCAGACGAATGAAAGTCATAAAAAATATTATCAAATGTTATTCCTGATCGTCCTTCCAAATCTGAACTCATTTCAACGATATTTAAGGTAGTTATGGGCGTTTCAAGTATTTCACGATTGTGCATGAGCAGACAAGTCGATTTCCATGATTTTGAAATAAGACTATTTGCAATCAAACCCGCGTGTACCCTCAAAATTTCAGCTCTCTACGACTATTTTTCGCGTAGTTAGAAGCGTTACAAGGAAACGGTCATCATTTCATGCTCGCGCATGCGTAGATGAAAGTTACATTACGATTCCAATGAAATTCATTTTGAGCTATCAAAGTATCAAACTATCAAACTATCAAAACTACTGATCGACCCTCCGAATCTACACTCATTTAAACGATATTTAGGGTAGTTACGGGCGTTTCAAGTATTTCACGTTTGCGCATGCGTAGACGGAACGATTTCATGATTTTGAAATGGGACTATTTGCAATCAAACGCGCGTGTACCCTCAAAATTTCAGCTCTCTACGACTATTTTTCGCGTAGTTAGAAGCGTTACAATGACATGGCCAACATTTCATGTTCGCGCATGCGCAGACGAAAGTTACGTTACGATTCCAATGAAATTCATTTTGAGCTATCAAAGTATTATTCCTGATCGACCCTCCAAGTTTGAACTCATTTCAATGATATTTTCAAGGTTTTTATGGGCGTTTCAAGTTTCACGTTGGCGCATGCGCAAACGAAGTTACTGTACTTTTTCAATGATTTTCGTATGGGGCCATCTGTAACCCAACCCGCACCTACTCTCCAAGTTTTAGCCTATTTCGACCATTATTTCGGGTAGTTATTGGCGTCACAAGGAATTACCACAGACAGACAGACAGACACAGACAGGCAGGCAGACAAGGAACCCAAAAATTTCCTCGATGTCTGTCAAGCAAAATCGTTGTGGAAATTTTCATTTTGGAGGACATGAATTTTTTTAAAACTCAATCACGAACCCAAGGCTTCCCTACCTTCGGTAGTGAGGAAGCAAAAGACTGAGAAACCTGTAAAGGCGTATTTATTTGTTACTGTACGGCGAGTGCCCAGAGATCAAGCATGTCAATAAGCCGTAGAAATCGTTACGCAGGGGTTATCCAGGGATAGAAATCGATACCTAGCAAACCAAAATTGGAATTAGAATTTGAATTTGTTTATTCAGCAAAACAGAGTACCAAAACCGCTGTAAAATATTACACAACGGTTTATTAATTAGGTACCTGTATGGCTGCCCCTTCTGCGTAGATCACTGGTTTCTGTGGACAATACCTCGAGCTCCGCCAGGAAAATTTACCGTTGGGTAATAATTTGCCCATCAATAATACTTCACCGTTTGTTCAAGTTACAAAAGTATCTACCGATCAACAAACTCCAAAACAACCTTCATTTTGGTTTATTATTTTCAATAACTAACCTTTGGAATCGAGCATGAAAAACAAATTTTTAACCACCCCTTTTCTTAGTTACTATGAGCCAAAATTGACGAAATTCGGTTTATACGTTCCGTTCGGGGTCTAGTTGGTCCTCGAAGCTCGACGTTACTGTCAGTCATCTCTAAGGGGTTCAAAATAGGAACTGAAGTCTCCAGGACGCCGGTACCTCGAATTTTTTTACGGTTCTAAATAGTACCGAACTTGGGAGTTTTTTAAGACCACCCGGAGCATTGTACGTCCAGCCGTTCGTTCACAGTAAGGCCCAGAATTATGCACCGACAGGCTTAGTCAACAGGAGGGTGAATGAAATTGTATACATTCAGCCCAAATATCATCACTAGGGACGCGGTAACAATCGGGAATTGGCCCGAGATCATCATTGCTAGGGGTCACCTGATTATATTCACGGAGTATGAAGTCGAGTTGGTTGTTCTGTGATATTATTTCATTTGAAAAATGATGGCTCTTTTGGAGTTTGTTGATCGGTACTTTTGCAACATGAACAAACGTTGAAGTATTATTGATGGGTAAATTATTACACAACGGTTCATTATACCATCCACGTAGAAGGGGCTGGAGTTTGTTGGTAGGTACTTTTGCAACTTTTTTCACTCCACATCAACAATTTCCCTTCAGAACTTCATTATTATTTACGTTTCTTTTTGCCATTTTAGTTACTGTTTGTCATCGACAGAATTATTTTAGCAACATTTAACTCGTGATTTAGGTAGGTACCTAGTAACGAGTACGGGGTTAGGTACTAACCTACGGAGGGTTTGCGATCTATATAATATTATATGTAGAATAGTACATATTATATTATATAGATGGGTTATCTAAGGGAATTCAGTACAAAATAATAAACCGTTGTGCTGGGATTTGCAGCGTTTTCAAATGAAATAATATCACAGAACAACCAAATCGACTTCATAGCCATCCTTGATTATAATCAGGTGCTCGCTAGTGATGATATCCGGGCCGGATTTATACCGTTTGATTCACGATCATGTCGACGAAGCTTTTCTTTGCAAACGAACGGCTGGACGTACAATGCTCCGGGTGGTCTCAAAAAGTGCTTTAGTTCAACATCAATTTAAAAACGTAAAAAAACCATACCCTTCTATTGCAAGTTTTCGAGATACGGCGTTCTGAAAATTGCAACCCCTATTTTGAACCCCTTAGAGATGACTCACAGTAACGTCGAGCTTCGAGGACCAACTAGACCTCGAACGGAACATAGAAACCAAATTTCATTCATTTTGGTTCATCGAAACTAAGAAAAGTGCGAAGTACAGCGGACGGACAGAAATTTTTTTATTCCATTTTCGAATTCTACGTAGGTACCTTGAAACGGAAACAATCAAATTTGGTTGTGTGGGGTGGGGGGGGGGGGGGTTAAATTTTTTATGGTCGTTTCCAAAGGTTCATTATTGATAATAATGAACCAAAATAAAGACTAACTAGTTGTGGCCAGAATGTAATTGTAATAAATTAATGCTTACCGAAGTAGCAACATTTTGGTTTGTTATTTTCAATTTCATTTGGCTGCAAATCCCTGCACAACGGTTTATTATTTTGTACAGAATACCCTTCTGTTACAGATCACAGCTCTCTGTATAGATAACCCGTCTATATAATATAATGTGTACTATTCTATACATATTATGTGGATCGCAGACCCTCCGTAGGTTAGTACCTAACCCTGGTACTCGTTAGGTACTAGGTACCTACCTAAATCACGAGTTAAATGTTGCTAAAATAATTCTGTAGATGACAAACAGTAACTAAAATGGCAAAAAGAAACGCAAATAATGAAGTTCTGAAGGGAAATTGTTAATGTGGAGTGAAATAGATGCCCCTTCTGCGTAGTTCGCTGTTTTCTGTGGTCAATACCT